>CM031085.1:15664214-16264214 GCA_018257905.1 Gillenia trifoliata | reverse complement strand
ATTGTTAGCATGACTCATATCATATGCGATTGTTGGAGGTAGAACATTCATATTATATTTGCCATACATGTTTCTATATTGTTGCTCATCAGTAAATGTAGAACACCTCGGGTATCAGTACTCAGTCCTATGGCCAGGACTAGCTTTGACGTTTTGAGATGTCACTCCCAGTACCGCTACGCAACTTTGGATCCATTGTAGGTACTAGCCTGTTCTAGGTTGCACTAGGCAACTCGAACTTGTGTGATGCACTTTGTGCACATCGATTAGTGTTAGACTCGTGTCATTGTAGTACTCAGCGTATCACTCATATACCTAGTCTGTTCCTCGTAGTTTATCTACTTGGGCTTGTGTGTTTACATATGGATGAGCAGTCAATCTGAATTTTGGGGAGTACCCGTGTTTTGAGTAGTCAGTCTGAATTTCGGGGAGTACCCGTGTTTTGAGCAGTCAGTTTGATGAACAAAGTACCCGTATTACTATTATAGTATTTTGAGGATCATACCGGGGAGTATGACGTATTTTCAAAAACTATACATATTTTCCAGCGAGGGGATAGTATGCTCTTGAAAACAAAGGTATTATCAAACTTTGTTTTTTGACCCACTCACCTTTTTATGTTTTGCGCCCCTCCAGGACTTAGTGGCGGATTCGATTTCCTGTGAGACGTGGGCTTGCTTCGGCTGTGGTTAGCGGTTTTGACAGTTCCTCCAGATTATGTAGGAGTCGCTCATACTTTTAGTTAATTTCTACTTATCCATCCCTCACGAGGATGTGAATGTTTATATTCCTTGCACTATTTACTATGCTCTGACTGTTATGCACCTGTAATAATTGGTTTTACCCATCACCGTACTCTTACTTCCGCTTCCAACTCTAAATCTATTCACTTTTTCTCGTATACATGCATAATTGGCTTTCGTCACTTAACACGTGTCGGCTAGCACTTCCCGACACCTGGCGTGTCAGGATCGGGATGTGTCATATAAGGGCATTTTAGTAATCAAACTGTTTTTTATTACAATTTTGGTCAATCGTAAAGAGTTGTAATGGGAATCGACTCAATTTTCATTCTGATTCATGATTGTTAGTAAACAGTTTTATGGGAATGTCTGATTCCGATTTTTGCTTACTCTGATTCATGTTTATTCTTATTCCCGTTTATCCTGATTTCTACTTATTCTGATTCTTAGTTAATAAACACACTCTTGGTGGAGTTGATACTTTGAGATCCACTAAATCAAGTTCACATAAAAAAAAATTAAAAAAAAATAAATGGTTAGATGACTAGTGTGCGTAGAGAGGGGGAATTCAATGCATGGCATTATTGTGTAAAAGGTCTCCTCAGTTTTGAGGTTCTGTTGTTTTTTCTGTTAAGGTGCTTGCAGCTGGTTGTAAATTAAAAACTAGCTTTGTAGTGTTTTTGGCTCGTTCGAGTATGGATTTCTGGTTGCTTTTTGTAACCTTCTCTTCTTATTCAACATTAACCTAAAAATATGTTGTCCTAGTAGTAGTGGTATGACCGATAGCAATAGATAATTGTCATCTATTCAAATAATATATCATGATAGATACTTGTTATATAGTATCACTTGTTATAAGAGAGTTTCTCTCTTATGAGTGATGATTAATTGGAAAGTCGACCTCTATTTCAAGTAAATTGGACTAGTATTTTGACAAATGTTTGAGAAATTACTTATAATGTTTAGGGATATTTTTTTTATACATAATTAGTCAGTTATAATTAGGTGTTGAACTTGTATCCTAAGTGAGTCAAACATGAGATTACTTACGTATAAGTGGAGATAAATATTTACTAAATTGTAATACTATATTTAGAGGTGTATGACTTATCAAAACCTAGAGGTTATATGTAGAGTGAGGAATCGTTTGGATTGGTTTGTCATCCTTTTGTAACAGCATGAAGAAATTTTAAAGATTGATTGTCATCTATTGGTAAAAGCACGAAGGAATTATTTGGAAAATTTTTTCCTGTCATGATTTTTCGTTGAACTAAGTTAAAAGTACATGTGATAATTAAAATAAAATAAAATCTTAATGGAGCTTCACCAAACGCATGTTAGTATTTAGTCTAGCTTAGACCAAACCAAACCAAGTCCTCTTAGTCTTCGAATGTAGTCCAGTCAAGATAGTGAAAAGTATCAAATGAAGCCATAATGGGAAAAATCTTGAGTGGTACGTACCATTTAATGGTACGATTATTGAATGGTTCAGATTAATTTACAGTGGGCCCCAAATGAATCTTAATTATTTAACAGTACGTACCATTGAATGGTACGTACCACTGAAGTTGGACCCGTCATAATGCTAAAATTAAACTTATGAAACTGGACAATAATCTAACATTTTGTGTCGTAAAATTCACATTTAAAAGAGCAGGACACATTAGGGCTGACCTTGACTGGAGCGTAATCCCATTCAGTTCCAGCCACGAAATTGCTAGGACTTTAGGACCCCTGACCTTGACCCAATGGCCCTAAGATTGTTCCAAAACCTATATCTACTTCGGTTTGGGAAATTGCTACAAAGATCAAAGTTTGGGTGGTAAATTGAAAAACATTTATTGACTTTAACAAAAAATTTCCTAGGGAAATAAATTCAAGTAGCAGGGAGGCAGACATGGATCCGACCCGGAAGTCGTTGACCCACATATAGGCAGCGTGTAGTGGATGAACTCTCTGTTTACTTTACTAATCATCCAAACTAACAACATTCGATCCACCTGTTTTAACTCTCAGCTCTCTCTCCCTCCTTCCCTGCTCTGCAGAAGCTCTTTTGATTCGGATTCGGGTCATAATTATGCGTCCGAACCACCACCGCAGGTGCATCAATCTCTGTTCCCCATTTTTTTCTTTTTCCCAATTATATATAATGTTTTAGGAAAATGATAACATTCTGTGTAATTTTAGCCGTTGATCTTGTATGATTTATTCAATCGAACGACCAATCATAAAGAGAGGCATGTGAGAAGCTATAAATCCTTAATTTTTGTTATCTCACATTGTATTAGAAGGACCACATGTACATGCGTATTTGCATATGCAATGTGATGGGGTGAGAGTGGGAAGAGAGAGTACGGCACGTCGGGATGAGAAGAGATTAGATTAATTGGAAGAAAATAGAACAAGAGAGTAATCGATTTAATCTTAATACTCGATTTAATCTAGTATTAAGTGTTAAGTGACTTATTTGGCGATTGACAAAGATAGTTCTGGCGTGCTTACATCAAATTTATTATCATTAGAATAATGTAAACATATATGTCTTGTAGTAATGCTAGAAAATTAAGTCTTTTTTTTTTTAATGCTAGGGAAGCTAATGGTAATATTGTCAACTCAAAAGTTTTGTGCTCTCAATAAAAACAGTGTTTCGATTTGCAACGACTCGTTAATTTTTGTTGATTTGCAAAGTAATCGGGGCCATATTGATTGTAGTTATTGTATGTCTTTTCTGCCACACGTAGCCCTTGCTTGGATCAACTGTTTATCGCGGTAGCAATATTTGGTCTTCCAACTCCAGTAGGTAAGATTCACCCTGCCTCCCTGTCAGAACACTGGAATGAAGGTGCTACTTTTCTTGTATCTGTGATCAGGCGCTGGGATTATGTTGGTGTCTTGTGTTAGCGGCGCCCAGTCTCAAACTATGCTACTTTTCTGACGGCCCCGACAATGGCCTCTCTAAGCATTGTCATGACATCATTATCTACTGCTTCTGCAGTATTTATCACACCACTCTTATCGTTCTTGCTCATTGGAAAGAGACTGCCCGTTGACGTAAGGGGAATGGTGTCCAGCATTCTGCAGATTGTAGTCACTCCAGGTGCTGCAGGCTTGCTTTTGAATTGGTGATACACCAACTCTGGATAATATTTTTTTTAACACAATGTTCATTTGGAGGGATTCTGACGTGTCTTATATAATTGCAGTTTCTTCTCCAAATATGTGATGCTATTCGGCCTTTTTTGCCTCCGCCATCTGTATTGGTGACAGCTTGCTGTGTTGGAGCACCACCTGCCATTACCATTGAGTCTGTTATGTCTCCTTTTGGACAAACCGTTTTGTTGCTCATTATCGCATTTCATTTGACGGCTTTTATAGCTGGCAATTTTTTTTCTGGCGTGGTCTTTCATACGGCATCTGGTGTTAAAGCTCTACAAAGAACACTATCCTATGAGACAGGTTCCTTTAGGAATTTGCGACACTAATGTTCATTTGCTTTTGCAGGAATGCAAAGCAGTCTTCTGGCCCTTGTCCTTGCAAATAGATTTTTCCAAGATCTGCTTGTTGGAGTGCCTCCGGCAGTCTCTGTGAGTCAGTATCTTGGCTTATGTACCAATTTTGTTTTCTTTTTACACCAATTCAAATCATGTCACTTATCTTACTACAAGCAGAAGGGTTCTTCTGCGGGCGCTAACTCGACTTCTGCACTAAGTTTGAGATATTCACTATTTTTACTGTGATCTGCAGACTCTGATCATGTCTTTGATGGGCTTCTCCGATCCCTCGAAGCACATCTCAAATTGTAGGAAGTTGGCTCTGTGATTCTTGATGGCTTGCATATGGAGAACTTTATTCGATCGAATCATATGGACAACTATGACTGAAGTTTCAATGACTTTGTACTATTAGAGTTTTTCATTTTATACAAACTTTGGACTTTTGGTCTAGAGGTAAATGCTCTTTAACTAGTTGAGCTACACCCGCCCACCCCCTCCGAAGCGCTAAAGTTTGTATCAACTCGTTTTGTATATTATGCCTAATGTAATAATTATGAGTTTCAACAATCAATCTCTGTCTCACTCACACTCTCTCTCTCTCTCGCTCTCTCTTTCTCTCAATGTTAGCAGAAGAGATTATGGGAAGAAAATTGCAATAACTATCATTATTCCAACATCAAATGATCATTAGTTCCTTGCTTCTTTACAAATGACAGATTCCAATCATGTAATCAGAATCTAAACACTTTATAGCACATCTCATACATGAAGATTAATGCTCTAAATCTCAATTATCTCTCCTAACATTGAAAATTAATGCCTAAACCATGAAAAAAGCATCCAAAAAGTTCCACCATTTTTTTCAAAAAGTAAAACTCTCTGCAAATGCAATTTCCTGGAAAAATCTTACTAATCACTGTCATTAGTGTCCAACTCTAGCTTGATCACCTCCAAATATAACTGCAACTGCAAATTCTTGTCCTTCTCCTTCTTCAACTCACTCTTCAGCCTCTCACTCTCCATTTGATCCTCTGTGCTCACCTCCACCTGACCAATAATGTTCATCACTTTCTGCATCTGCTCTTCCAATTTCTTTGCAATTCCCACCAATATCACCAGCTGTGCTCTGCCGCCGTCGGAAGACTCTGCCGGAAAGCTGGAAGTAGAAGACGACGCAGCCGGGAAAACCGGGTTGAAAACAAAGTCCTCCTCATTGAAATTCCATCCGCTAAACCCTATGTTCTTAGCCCTTAGTCCTCCATCATCTTCCTCCACCTTTTTAGTTTCCTTGCCCGACAAGCCACCCAAAACCCTGCTGCTTTTCTTGAACCTCTCCTCAACGCTCTCCAAACTCGGAAGCACCGTCCCCACCAGAAAATCCTTGCCCCTGCAGTTGTCGAAAAACGAGTGCTTCAGCAGCGTCTCCGCCGCCGGCCTCTTCGCGGGGTCCCGATCAAGGCAAGAACCCACCAAGTCCTTGAAAGCCGCAGAGTACTCCTTGTTCTTGAAATTTTTGATGAAGTTTTCGTAATCCGAGAACCGGAACCTGTTCTTGACCTTCAGAATCTGAGACTTTAAAGGCGGCAGGCCAGACAGGGGAGGGCCGCCGTGGGCCAATTCCAGCGCCGTGATCCCAAACGCCCAGATATCTTCCATGCATCCATATGGGTGGTGCGACTGTATCAGCTCAGGCGCCACCCAGTAAGGCGTTGAATCAGTGTCGTTTGTCCCAGTTGAGTGATCGACGCCGTAGACAGAAGCAGAGACCCCGAAATCGGAGAGCTTGACGGAGCCATCAGAGTCAATCAAGATGTTTCCGGGCTTGATGTCGCCGTGGACGTGTCCCTGGCCGTGGAGATACGACATGGCGTTTAGCGTCTCTTTCAGGACGACAGCAATGCAGGGCTCTGGTAATCCTTTCGGGAAAGCAGAGGAGTTTATCATGGACTGCAGAGAGCCGAACGCCATGAACGGCACAACCACCCAGAGACGGCGGTCGGCGGTGGTGAAGGAGCAATGGTCGCTGAGAATGTTGGGGTGGGAAAGAAGAGACAGAGTCTTGGTATCGCGTAGCATGCTCTCGAAATCGGCCGGGGATTGATTGAGGTCGACGGACTTGATTGCGACGACTGCAGAGTTCATGGGGACGCAGACGGCCTTGTAGACGACGGCCATGTCACCGGAGCCGATTTGTTGGAGGTTTTGGTACGCGGCGGCGTCCAACGGGAATTGGACCTTTCCTGGGTTATGTTGGTGGGAGGAAGAAGACGAAGAAGTCGCCATTGGAGACGAAAAAGATGAAATCTTGAAGAATGGAAGTGGGTGGTTTGGGTTTCTGGGAAATGGGTTTTGAGGGAGAAGATGAATGTAGGGTTTCTGGAGTACTAATTCTTGAGAAAGGTTGATGCTTTGGGAGGAAGACGACGATGCATGAGTATGTGAGTGAGTGAGTGAGTGTGTACTGCTCTGCTTTTGTTTACTTATATAATAAGAAATGGTAAGAAGGTGAGGTTTTTTTGGGGATTTCGTCTTCCAATTGGGGGGGAAATTAATAGAAAAGTTTTAAGTTTTGCCCCAAGACTTTGTTAATTAACAGAATCGTCACCATTCGGTTGTGAGAGGGGTTTTTGGTAATTAGGATTGGGTGAGGTTGGTTAAGATAATAACAACAGTTAGTTCGTTTTCTGTTATTTGCCATCTCAGCATTGTCTTGGGAAGCAAGTTATTCGACAGTCTTTCATCTTTAATTTGTGAAGGGAGAAGCATGAGGCCCAAATTTCACTACCATATAAGTGAGACGTGACTGATTTTATCATCTGTATTTTCTATACTCATTGATTTAATGTCGAAATATTGATTTTGTTGTGAGCACCTTATATAAATGTTGAAAATTGAGAAAGAGACTATAAGAATCAAATAAAATACGATAAAATATGTATTTGCAAGTCCAAGAACAAGACCGACCTATTAACCTATTGAAATCATTCTCCAAGGTGTAATTGTAAATCAAGTCCTCTTAAAAACAAGGTAATGTTGTAGATCATATAAACATGTGTTAAATGTGATTGTGTAAATCCTAGGTAGATATGGATTGGGATATTCTGTTATCTTAAAGATTACAGTCCTATTGTAATTGTACTTCTTTCACTATAAATAAAGGCACTTAGCATGAGGAAAAATGTACTACAATACAACATAATTCCTCAAGCATTTCTCTCTTTCTCTCTATTCTTCTCTTGCCGCATCCTTCCCTAAAAACTGTCCACAACAAGTAATTTTTTTTAGATTGCTAATTATTTATAAGAAGGGTCCAACGAGGACCTTTTTGGATTGCTAATAAGATCCCTTTTTTGGGCCAAATTACACTCCCCACACTTATAGTATAAGCTCAGTAACAATTTTCTCTTGTCTTATTTAAAATTGACATTTACTACTAAAAGTTACAAAGTCTTAAATTATCGATCCCTCTATCACTCTAATCATCAAGTTAACTTTATATTTTGTTAGTTTGCCCATCTTTTTCGTGCATGGTCATATTAATGAAAAATGAATAACAAATTCTACATGGACAACAAATAAGAACTTTGTTTTAACAAAACCTTAATTTTCAATATATACATATTGAGATGAATAGTTATCCATGTGGCATCAATATGTCATTCAAGTGAGCAAAAAGTAGGCCTATCAAGTTCCGTGTAAAGAAGAAGCGGTTAACTTGAGATTTCGGTAGATGGAAGATTAAATAATTTAACAATTTGTAACTTAGGTATGTAAAGTGTCAATTTCTGGAAGATGTGAATCTTGTTAAAGTGAGCTCAGCCCAATTGGTCTTAGTTGATTTATTGTAATTACAGTTTCCTACAATCTTGTAACTTAGCCTTGTATAGCTTACATTATAATTCTATGTATATTCTTATGTAAAAAATACTGGGTCCAACTTCAGTGGTACGTACCATTTAATGGTACGTACTGTTAAATGGTTAAGATTTATTTGGGACCCACTGCAAATTAATCTAAACCATTCAATAGCCGTACCATTCAATGGTACGTACCACTCAAGATTTTCCCAAAAATACTAACAACCTTTGTATTTACCTTTTCATTCCAATATTTGCACTTCTCGTCTTGTCATGTGTCACATCATTTGAACATATATTTATGTCTTTAATGCCTTGAAAAAGATGGTTTTCACTTTCCATATTTGCCCTTGGTCGAAACTGAGAAATTATAGTGTAGTATAGTACCACGTCAGCCGTGGTACTTCCATTCAAATTTTGCCATATATCACTATTTTTATATAGCTGGAATTAAATCTAATTACTCTTTAATTAAAATTTAAAAAATAAAACAAATAAACAGAGGAGATCGTATTCCAGAAGCATTTCTAGCAACCGTCGGTAATGCCCTACCCAAAGTATGAGTATTACATATGTTAAGACCAACTCTAGTAACAATATCCACTAGAAAATTGACTTCCCAAAACACATGCCTCCAGGAAATTCAAAGGAAAGATCTTGGCAGTCATCTAATGTCTTCGATAATGGTCTTCAGTCGCCAAGGTGTTGAACATATCCCCATTACTGCATCTATAACAAGCTTGGAGTCTCCTTCTATACATACATCTATAAAGCCTTTTCCTTTTGCAAACCATAGGGCATCTCTTAAAGCCAAAACTTCCGCAACTATACTACTGAATAATGATTAGTTTCTATGGAAAAAATTTGAAATGTCATATAAATACCTTTCTCAATTGAGGTATTTGTCGATTTCCCCTCTAAACTTGTAGAGTTTGGCCAATTTCCCCCCTGAACTTTAATTTTAGCCAATTTTCCCCCATGAACTCTTATAATTAGTCAATTTCTCCACTGCTGTTAAATTTTTAGATTTTCCATCCAACATTCAATTAATTTTTGCCACGTTTGCAACTTCAAAGAGTAGAACAGTCATTTTCCTCAATTCATATATATATTTTTTCTTTTTCTAAAATCTAAATTTTTACTCTCTCTACAACTCTCATACAAGGCCAAGCCATGAAGGACACATCCATCATTTCCAAACTTGAACGCTCCTCTTCCAGCAATCAACCAAATTGATTTTTTTTACCCTTTGAAAGCAACAAAGGGTGGCAGAGGTTAACAGAATGTTGGATGGAAAATTTAGAAACTTAACAGCATGGGGGAAATTAACTAATTGGCTAAAATTAAAGTTCAGGGGGGGGGAATCGGTTAACCCCTACAAGTTCAAGGGGGAAATTGGCCAATGTCACTTTTCAATTTGTCATATAAACTAAACTTCTAAGCGATTTGTCATATCAGTTTTTTGAAATAGTTAATTTGTCATCTTCCCCTAATTCAGTTAAGTTTTTCATATTTTGGGCATTTTAACTCCCCACTCTTCTTTAAGATTATTTCAGACACTTTAAGGTTATTTCAAATATTTCAACTCCTTTTTTTATGGACATAATTGACCATGTTGAATTCTCAAAGCTTGCAGTTACTTAAACTTCATGTTAGTAAGTTTAATGTACTTTTTTTAGTAGTTCACCGTAAATGTTTGAAATGAAATTGCGTGGCATGTTTTATTTACAAGCCAAAATTTTTGGGTTCGTACCAAAAGAAGTAGGAAACTTGTGAAAAGGAGGTTAAAAGTCCAAAACTAATGTATTCCTCCACCCCTAATGTAAATATTTCTTTGTATAAAAATAAAATAAAAAATTGTGAAAATAAGGTCAAAAGTCTAAAATAACTCTAATTTTGGATGAAAAATTTGACGGAATTAGAATGAAATGACAAATTAATGATTTCGAAAAATTAATATGACAAATCGCTTAAAATTTTACCTCATAGGACAAATTAAAAAAGTAAATAAGTTGGTATAACATTTCAAATTTTATTCCTAATTTCGTTTACGGCAACCAAACTCCCATACCATTACCAAGTTTTCAGACGTCGACATTTTCAATGCTTGATTGCCAGCGAATTCACACACCTGCCTTGTTGCCAGCCAAAATACAAGACAATTGTACAAAACCTGGTCACACAAACAACTCACAAGTTCACAACCAAATTAGTTTACGAGTGATTTTAAAATGACTGAAAACTCTTTTAATGAAAGTTTTTTTTGGATTCCAAAAGTATTTGAAGTGCTTCCTACAAGAAGCTCATTATTGGTGCTTCTTGTAGGAATCACGTCAAGTCCTTTTCCAGAATTCACTTGTACTTTTACTAAATATTGGTTCTAAAAATATTTTTACCAAAAACACTTTTAAACATTTTAAAAGCACTTCCAAACGAGCTTTAAGAATTTGTTCCAAAAATACTTTTATCAAAAGTGTTTTCAATTATTTTAAAAACACTTTCAAACGAGCCATACTTCTTTTAGTTCTTACCCAAGTAAAAAAATCTTCCATTAATTACTAAGCGGGAATATTCATATACTGCAGAATTTTCAACTTTATTGCACTTTACTCATATATATGAATTTTTTATGATGTTTCAGAATATGAAATACAATATTTTTTAATCGTTAAATTTTTATTTTAAAATAATAAAAAATCAAAATTTAATTTAACAATTAAAAAATTAAATTTTTTTGTATTTTTATTAGCCAAATAGCCACGATTTTACCACTATAAAGCAAGACAACAACTGCGTACGGATGCATTCAGATGCCCTATATGCCATTTTCGTTTTTTTTTTCTTTGAGGGGTTTTTGACTTCTTGGCTCCAAAAAAAGAAAAAGAAGTTTGACTAAAATAATATTTTCTTATACAATATATATACATTTTCATTTCTTAATCGTTAAGAATGTACCGACCTACATCTACTATTAATCAATTTTGGTAAGCTAAGTTTCTTTTCTAACAACCACTTAGTATTATGATCTAGTGATATTTTTCTTTACTTATAAGTGAGAGGTCTTAAGTTCGATTCTCGCCAAAGGTGAATTCGAATCAAATTAGTATTGCTAGCCCATTGTGAGGCTTAACCCACTCCCCCACCCTTTAGTGTAGATAATATTGAATGTATTAAAACAAAAAATCTTTCCTAATGATGTGAGGACTACATTTAGAAGCTAAGTCTATTTCTATATGAATTCACCCTAGGCTTTATTATTTTTTTTTGAGACGAAACGATAGTGATTTTATTAAATCTTAAGAACTCATACAAATATCAAATAAGACATTCGAGATAACATCCAAGAGATATTCAATTCAAAGAAACTTTAACAAAACATAAAAGACCAATTTGGCCAAACTAGTTGCCACTGTACTGGTGAATTTGAGGGCAAGACAGGCTCAAAAATAAGCAAAGACTCTAGGCCTTATTATTAGTAATTTAGTACAATGTGAAATTATTTAATGAGCAAATATAGTAAACGAATTTGATGATTTTAACGTTATCAAATGATTCACTGTACAATTTTTGTTAGGAAGATACCCTTAGTTTGGGGATACTCTTAAATAGTATTGTAGGAGCCTAGGGTTAATCTAGCACCTTGGTCCAAAAATGTATAATTTTGTTTGACTAAAATGTCACTCACTTAAATACCCGTTGACACATCTCGATCCTAACACGTCAGGTGTTGGGAAGTATTGGCCAACACGTGTTAAGTGACGAAAGTCAATTATGCATGTATATGTGAAAAAGTGATTAGATTTAGAGTTGGAAGCAGAAGTAAGAGTGCGGTGATGGGTAAAACTCATTATTACAGGTGCATAATAGTCAGAGCATAGTAAATAGTGCATGAGAATAAAACATTCACATCCTTGTGAGGATGGATAAGTAGAAGTTAACTAAAAGTAGGAACAAATCCTACATAGTCTGGAGAAACTGTCAGAACCACCAACCACAGCCGAAGCAAGCCCACGTCTCACTGGAAATCAAATCTACCACTCGCTAGAAAAGGTGAATGGGTCAAAAAGAAAATTTTGATAAAACCTTTGTTTTCAAGAGCATACTATCCCCTCGCTAGAAAACATGTATAGTTTTTGAAAATACGTCATACTCCCCGGTATGATCCTCAAAATACTATAATAGTAATATGGGTACTCCCCGAAAACCAATGGTAAAAACCATAATGGATTGCTCGAAAACAAAACTGAATGCTCAAATCACGGGTACTCTCCGAAAATTAGACTGACTGCTCATCCATATGTAAACACACAAGCCCAAGTAGATAAGCTACGAGAAACAGGCTAGGTATATAAGAAATACGCTGAGTACTACAATGACGCGAGTCTAACGCTAATCGATGTGCGCAAAGCGGGTCGCACGAGTTCGAGTTGCCTAGTGCAATGTAGAACAAGCTAGTACCTACAATGGATCCAAAGTTACGTAGCGGTACTGGTTGTGACCATATGACTGAGTACTGATACCCGGGGTGTTCTACATCTACGAATGAACAACAGTATGGAAACATGTATGGCAAATATAATACGAATGTTCTACCTCCAACAATCGCATATGATATGAGTCATGCTAACAATTTAAAGAAAGCAGTGAAAACCATACATAATAATATATTTATCAAAACAAATACCCACTCACTCACCTGTAAGTAGCCGGGTCGTAGCTCCCCTGTCCTGGGTAGCCCCAGTAGTCCTCTGGATAAGTCTCACCTATATGCGATATCATTATAGTAATGACTAAACTCATAAATGTTACTAATTAAACTAATTAACGACACTTATCCCTTGTTTGCTCAACACGGAGGTCCGAAACACTCCCAAAAATACCATACGTACTGCCGTTAGGTAGTACACGTCGTCACGAGTCGCCTCGTGTCGCTGGAAGTCAAAAATAATGCCCCACGCGCTCCCACGCGCGGCCCACTCTCGGCTCACGCGTGGCTCACGTGCTAGGTCAACGCTTCAGTCAACTGACGGCGTTAGTTGATGGCGTTAGATCTAACGGAATATTCCTAACGACGTTAAAGGAATATTCCCAGGAATATTCTCAGTTTGGACTGGTTGTTGACGTCATCGCTGACGTCACCGGCCAGTCTGGACCAGGTTCAGGCTGGTTGTCGTTGCAACTGGCTCCGGTCGATGGCGCCGCCGTCGTTGGAAATTTGGCCGATTTTCTGGAGATTTTTCAAATCTCCATAACTTCTTCATTTCTTGGCCAAATTTCACGTTCTTTATATCAAAATGAAGCTAGAGAGGAGTAGAATGACAGTGTACCTTTGGTTTGGCCGTACAAGCTCGGGAAATGGCCTGTATTTGCCTCAAAAGGCCGCGGCTACTGTAGCTTTGTCGTTCTACGTCAAAACTCAACTAAATCAAGCAAATGACATATGAAAATTCATCTACTCAACGAGAGGAATCCAATGGTGGTAGTTAGAAACCTCACATCGGTCTACAATGGCAAGAAAATTGCCCTAAAGGTCCGGTTCTTTCGTGTGCTTTTTTCGTCAAATGGTCGAGAGTTTGGACGAACGGTTTGCACCATTGAGTCCAGGGCGTCGAGACGAAGATTGTGGTGACTTTAGATCATCTTGGTTCCACAGGTTTTCGTCGACATGCACTATGCACATATGGTGAGAGAGAGAGAGAAAAAAAATGAAAGTGAGGAAAAGTGACGGGGAAGAAGAGAAGGAAAAGAGATATTTTGGGTTTTGTGGGTATTGTGCACTCACCAAAATAGTAAAATTACACGGTCCCGTATACAAAATAATCACGCACATGTCCAAAATATTCCCCCCAGGAATTATTTTATAACAAATTTTTTACGGGATGTTACACCTGTGATATTGACAATATAGATAAAAAAATACCGATACATTGACAATGTCGACATAACTATGAACTTTGTGAGAGAATTAAATTGTTCTTTGTCAATATCGTCGATGTGTCGATATTCTTTGTAGTTTCGGTATACTGGGTTTAAATAAAGAAAATAACTTGGCTGCTGACAATTTAGCAGCAGGTGCTGTTGAATACCCAATTCTGTGTGGACACGTGTCCAAGTTTTGATTAAAAAAATCAAAACATGGACATGTGTTCACACGGGAGTGAGTGTAAGCAGGAGTGGCTGCTGAATTGTCAACAGCCAAGCCTTGTTAACGAACCAGATTTGACGAAATCAACCCTCCAGACCAATATTCACAGCATCATCATAACAAGCTTGAAGTCTCCTTCTATACATACATCTATAAAGTCTTTTCGCAAACCAGGTATACTTTGGCAAGCCAAAACTTCCTAGAACTATACTATCAATAATGATTAGTTTCTATGGAAAAAATTTGAAATGCTACATAAATACCTTTTTCAATCGAGGTATTTGGTCGATTTCCCCTCTAAAACTTGCAGAGTTTGGCCAATTTCCCCTCGAACTTTAATTTTAGCTAATTTTCCTCTGTTTAACTCTTATAATTAGTCAATTTCCCCACTCGACGTTAAATTTTTAGATTTTCCATCCAACATTCAATTAATTTTTGCCACGTTTGCAACTTCAAAGAGTAGAACAAGCTTCATTTTCCTCAAATTCATATATATATTTTTCTTTTTCTAAAATCTAAATTTACTCTCACAACTCTACACAAGGCCAAGCCATGAAGGACACATCCATCATTTCCAAACTTGAACGCTCCTTCCAAAGACCACCCAAACTGATTTTTTTACCCTTTGAAAGCAACAAAGGGTAAGCAGAGGTTACTTAATGTTGATGGAAAATTTAGAAACTTAACAAAGATGGGGGAAATTAACTAATTGGCTAAAATTAAAGTCTGTGGGGGAATCGGTTAACCCCTACAAGTTCAAGGTGAAATTAATAATGTCATTTTTCAATTTGTCATATAAACTAAACTTCTAAGCGATTTGTCACTGACTTTTTGAAATAGTTAATTGTCATCTTCCCTAATTCAGCTTAAGTTTTTCATATTTTGGGCATTTTAACTCCCTACTCTTCTTTAAGATTATTTCGTACACTTTATATTATTTCAAATATTTCAACTCCTTTTTTATGGACACATAATTGACCATGTTGAATTCTCAAAGCTTATGGAAGCATTAAACTTCATGTTAGTAAGTTTAATGTACTTTTTTTAGTAGTTCACCGTAATGTTTGAAATGAAATTGCGTACATGTTTTATTTACAAGCCAAAATTTTTGGGTTCGTACTAAAAGAAGTAGGAAACTTGTGAAAAGGAGGTTAAAAGTCCAAACTAATGTATTCCTCCACCTCTAATGTAAATATTTTTGTATAAAAATAAAATAAAAAATTAGAAAATAAGGTCAAAAGTCTAAAAATAACTCTAATTTTGGATGAAAAATTTGACGGAATTAGAATGAAATGACAAATTAATGATTTCAAAATTAATATGACAAATCGCTAAAATTTTACCTCATAGGACAAATTAAAAGTAAATAAGTTGGTATAACATTTCAAATTTTATTCCTAATTTCGTTTACGGCAACCAAACTCCCATACCATTACCAAGCTTTCAGGACGTCGACATTTTCAATGCTTGATTGCCAGCGACCACACCTGCCTTGTTGCCAGCCAAAATACAAGACAATTGTACAAAAACCTGGTCACACAAACAACTCACAAGTTCACAACCAAATTAGTTTACGAGTGATTTTAAAATGACTTCAAAAACTTCTTTAATGAAAGTTTTTTTTGGATTCCAAAAGAGTTTGAAGTGCTTCCTACAAGAAGTCATTATTGGTGCTTCTTGTAGGAATCACGCCAAGTCCTTTTTCCGTAATTCACTTGTACTTTTACTTAAATATTGGTTCTAAAATATTTTTACCAAAACACTTAAACATTTTAAAAGCACTTCCAAACGAGCTTTAAGAATTTGTTCCAAAATATTTTTATCAAAAAGTGTTTTAATTATTTTAAAAACACTTTCAAACGAGCCATACTTTAGTTCTTACCCAAGTAAAAATCTTCCATTAATTACTAAGCGGGAATATTCATACTGCAGAATTTTCAACTTTATTGCACTTTACTCATATATATGAATTTTTTATGATGCTCGTATCATGAAATACAATATTTTTTAATCGTTAAATTTTTATTTTAAAATAATAAAAATCAAAATTTAATTTAACAATTAAAAATTAAATTTTTTTGTATTTTTATTAGCCAAATAGCCACGCATTTTACCACTATAAAGCAAGACAACAACTGCGTACGGATGCATTCAGATGCCCTATATGCTATTTTCGTTTTTTTTCTTTTGAGGGCTTTTGACTTCTTGGCTCCAAAAGAAAAAGAAGTTTGACTAAAAATAATATTTTCTTATACAATATATATACATTTTCATTTCTAATCAAGAATGTACCGACTCTACATCTACTATTAATCAATTTTGGTAAGCTAAGTTTCTTTTCTAACAACCACTTAGTATTATGATCTAGTGATATTTTTCTTACTTATAAGTGAGAGGGTCTTAAGTCTGATTCTCAGCCAAAGGTGAATTCCTGAATCAAATTAGTATTGCAGCCCATTGTGAGGCTTAACCCACTCCCCCACCTCCTTTAGTGTAGATAATATTGAATGTATTAAAACAAAAATCTTTTCCTAATGATGAGGACTACATTTAGAAGCCAAGTCTATTTTCTCATATGAATTCACCCTAGGCTGACATATTTTTTTGAGATCTAAACGATAGTGATTTTATTAAATCTTAAGAACTCATACAAACATCAAATAAGACATTCGAGATAACATCCAAGCAGATATTCAATTCAAAGAAACTTTAACAAAACATAAAAGACCAATTTGGCCAAACTAGTTGCCACTGCATCGTGAATTTGAGGGCAAGATGTGCTCAAAATAAGCAAAGACTCTAGGCCTTATTATTAGTAATTTAGTACAATGTGAAATTATTTAATGAGCAAATATAGTAAACGAATTTGATGATTTTAACGTTATCAAATGATTCCGCTGTACAATTTTGTTAGGAAGATAATTTAGTTTGGGGATACTCTTAAATAGTATTGTAGAGCCTAGGTTAATCTAGCACCTTGGTCCAAAATGTATAATTTGTTTGACTAAAATGTCACTCACTTAAATACCGCTGACACATCTCGATCTCGAGCATGTTAGGTGTTGGGAAGTATTGGCCAACACGTGTTAAGTGACGAAAGTCAATTGAGGCTGCATATGTGAAAAAGTGATTAGATTTAGAGTTGGAAGCTAAGAAGAGTGCTGGGTGATGGGTAAAACCTATTATTACAGTGTGCATAACAACAGAGCATAGTAAATAGTGCATGAGAATAAACATTCACATCCTTGTGAGGATGGATAAGTAGAAGTTAACTAAAAGTAGGAACAACTTACATAGTCCTGGAGAAATCACAATTCACCAACCACACCAAGCAAGCACACTTCATTGAAATCAAATATGCCACCGCTAGAAAAAGGTGAATGGGTCAAAAAGAAAAATTTGATAAAACCTTTGTTTTCAAGAGTATACTATCCCCGCTTAGAAAACATGTATAGTTTTTGGAAAATACGTCATACTCCCAGATGATCCTCAAAATACTATAATAGTAATATGGGTACTTCGAAAACCACAATGGTAAAAACCATAATGGATTGCTTCGAAACAAAATCAATGCTCAAATCACTAGTAACCCAAAATCGTACTAATCGCTCATCCATATGTAAACACACAAGCCCAAGTAGATAAGCTACGAGAAACAGTTAGGTGGTATATAAGAAATACTACGCCGAGTACTACAATGACGCGAGTCTTTGACCATGTGCGCAGCGGCCGCACAAGTTCGAGTTGCTCTAGTGCAACCTAGAACAGACTAGTACCGCAATGGATCCAAAGTATGAAGTGTATTGGTTGTGATACCCAAACGTCAAGGCTAGTCCTCGGCTAGTCCCCGAATTATGTGGACTCGAGCATCGATACCCGGTGTTCTACATCTACGAATGAGCAACAACATGGAAACATGTATGGCAAATATAATACGAATGTTCTACCTCCAACAACGTATATGATATGAGTCATGCTAACAATTTAAAGAAAGCAAAGTGAAAACCATACATAATAATATATATTTATCAAAACAAATACCCACTCACCACTTGTAAGCAGCCTGTCGTAGCCCCCTCGGGCCTCCTGGTACTCCCGCAGTCCTTCCGGATAAGCTCCACCTATATGCGATATCACTATAGTAATGACTAAACTCATAAATGTTACTAATTAAACTAATTAACGATACTTATCCTTGCTTGCACAACACGAGGTCCTAAACACTCCCAAAATACCATACGACCGCCATAGGTAGTACACGTCATTTAGCCGCTCGTCGGCCCAGAAGTCAAAAATAATGCCCCACCGCCCACTCGCGGCCCACTCGCGGCTCATCGCCGCTCACGTATAGGTCAATGCTCCGCCAATCGATGGCGTTAGTTGATGGCGCGCAGATCTAACGTGAATATTCCTAACGGCGTTAAAGGAATATTCTCGGCTTAGACCGGCTGTTATTTACGCTCACCGCCGGGCCTGACCAGGTTCAGTCGGGTCGCCGCTGCAACTGCCCGGTCGATGGCCCGCCGCGTCACAACTCCGTCCCAAAAATTTATGTGAAATTACCAAAATACCCCTAGTGTCAATGTTGACTTTGTTGACTTTTCGGGACGCACTTGTAAAAATTTATTTCTTTACATATTCTTGATGTACTGGCCGATACGAACACGGACGCAAGCTGAACTCTTGACCGTGAGTTAAAAAACGAACGCTTTACGAAGCTTTAAAGTGAAAGACTTAGTACTTACCCCGTAGTTGGAATTAGGTTTTTGGTCATCAAGCAGCACCTAACCCTTCCTCTCTACTCAGACGTTTCTCCCCTCTATCTCTTTTCTCCAAGGCTTTTCTCTAAGCCAAAACATCACCGAAACCCTAACCTTTTGGACGAATCACAAAATCGGTTGTAACGCTGCCCAAAATCCATACCATCTCGATCGTCTCGTCATTCCTCGAACGAGGTCGTGATTTTAGAATCTCCAACCTCGAACCCGATCGATCAAACCGACACGGAATCGAAACGACAAACTCATTCAAGTTTCAGGACAACCCGACCAAGGTAAGCCTCGAGACCATTACTATTGGTTTTATTGGATTGGGTAGGTTCAAATCGATATAAAGAACGTCCAATTTGGTGCGCTTTTTAGATGAGAACGGAGTTAGGGTTTCCGAAGCTTCCATCAATTTCAGGCTATCTCGTGGCCATTTTTCTGGCCTCAAATTGGCATGAAAATTTCTACCTCTTCAATACCTTCAATTTGATATATGGCACGTTGAATTTGGCTAAAGAACGAAGAAGATATGAATTTTTAAAGTTTTGGACATTTTCAAAAATTTTCCGTAATCTGCGCGAACGAGGCGCTGAGGATGCATGGCGCTTGGCGCGGCCCGGCACCGGCGAGAGGAGGAAGGAGAGGAATATTCCGCCAACGGTAACAGAAATACTCCTCGACGGCATGTAATATTCCGTCGAAAGATATATCCAGTTAATCTTTAACATGGGCCGACGAAGAAAGGCTGGTGGGTCGACGCCAAGATATGCATGACGATGCCGCATGCGCATGGATGACGCCAAGGCGCAGGCCGCTGCAGGGGTGACACGTGCTGTCATAGGAGACACGCGCTAGCCGCCGTGGCGATATCGCGCTGGGCTGGTAGGGAGACACGCGCTGGGCCACAGGAGCGACACGCGTTAAATACAGGATGACACGTTGGGCCACAGGTTTGCCACAGGAGATTACCTCCGGCGTTGGCGGGCGCTGGGTCTGGTCGCTTTCCCCGGCGCAGGCGGGGCGGCGACGGGCAGCGCCGGGCGGCTGGAGGGCGGCCGTAGGGTTTTTTTGCCCCGAAAATCGCTGAGCCCGCTGCTTAAAATAGTATTATTTTGGAATATTTTTCTATAGGGCCTATTTTAATTTATACTAGGGAGGTTCTAATTTTTCCCCTAATATTAAATAGGTAATTCTTCTACTACCATTAATTTAAGAGGGCAACACCGTAGGAGATTTCTCACTCCATCACTATGGAGTGGACTTTTGGTTTTATTAAATGATTTCATGGCTTTGCAATGATTACGGTTTTGATATATTAAATGATTTTAAATGATTTTTAGGCATGAACATATATATATATATATATATTTTATAGAAAGGATTTAGATACGAACACATTCTGATATATTGTTGCTTAATTTATGGCTTCTAAGCATGATTTCGCCTGACATAAGTTTTGAATATTTGGGAATTATGAAGTATATGATATTCTTCACTTCACACATGATGTATATATGTATGTTTTCAAACACACTTGGTATGCTTTCACTACTGTAGTACCGTCTTCACTACTGTAGGACAAGTCTCATGTTTGGGCCACACGCACTCGCACCTGTGGGTATTGTCCGTAAATAATTTTAGTGCAAGCTTGTCTTACGTTTATGTTTATATTTCAGGGGAAAAGGCCCTACTCACGTAAGGACTGTAACGTATGCGGAATGCGCAAGTGCTTACATGTGTGGTACTAGGAGTACAATTTAATTGAATAAATTTAAAAACGCTTCTTGTAATGGGATTAAAGGCCGCTCTCAACACGCATACATGGGCATTGCTTATATACCCGTATTGGTTTTCCTATATTTATATTATTGTATATATGATGAAAGGATCATTGGAAATATGATTTGCTATCTACTGATTTTGTATATTGATACACGCCAAATTTATACTTTTAAAGGACGCTTTTGATACATACTATGATAGTATGATTTTGCAAATATAATCGATTTCAAATAAAATGGGTTGTTATGTTGAAAAGAAAGGTTTTGCGAAACTTTTATTTTCGTCCACTCACACCTTTGTTTTTGCACCCCTTCAGACATAGTGATAAAAACCGCGAAGTCGAAAGGTCCTATACAGTCCATCATCTATCCCACCATGTACGGATTTATCTTTCTCGTCTGCCTACAATATCCATCCTCGTTATGGATAGAGATTCTAGGAACTTGACCTATTATTTATTTCCGCTGCTTTAATTAGTACGCTCAACTATGTGCATATTGATATTGAATTCGCAACTTTATGGTACTTTAATTTGTTTCACCTAAGTGTTTTCATGCATTTAATGGCTTCGCCACTTACGAAAGTGCTCGCTAAAGACGCCTTTAACTTGGTATCCAAGTGGGTATCGAAGGTGTGTCGCTTGCATCGTGAGCATAGGTTCAGAGAATTTTCATGACAAACACTAGTAATATCATTCTTGTAATCGAGTATCCAGTTGTTTCTTTATCCCTCTCAAAGCTATGCCACTGGACACAAATAGATTTATATCTCACTTAGCCCAAATAAACACACAATCACAGCCTGTGGTGGTAGAGGTCGACTTCCCGAGATTGCACGTGCGAGGTGTATGGGAACCGAGGGTGTTGCTGACCGAGAGACCGCGAGCCATGGCTCGAGAAGGTAGAGGAAGACATTTCTCGGGAAAGAACTCATCCTGAGGATCACAGCACACCCGCTGCTTTCTTCCTCACCGGGAGTGCTAGGCAAATTGGTGGGACATCGAGGAGAGTACTTTTCCTCAAGGCACTCAAGTGTCACTTGGGAGCAAAGCTAAACAAGAGGTTTCATATGCATTTTTCACTCCCCGAGTACCGAGTCAGAAAATGAGGGAATTCTTGGATCTCAAACACGTGGCACCATGATCGTATCCCCAGCATGGGACGTAGCTTAGATAGCTTATGAGGTATTGCCCAACATGGAGAATAATGCAGCGGCTGCGTACTGGCCCATGAGTGGTTTACGACGTGACATTAGGATCATCATCGCTTCACGATGCCCGACTCCATCGATGGAGCCGAGAAGTTAGCTTTTGGACATCGAAAGCAATGGCGCATTATGACTATGCCGGGGGTACCGGCATCGTGGTGATAGGGGACCTCAAATAGGGAGATTTTCTTCACATGGTCCGAGAACAGGTTTCATAGAAGAGCGGATGAGCTCTAGTTTTTCCTTCCGTGGAGGTTCTAGCTCAGGTTCTCGGACCTGAGGAGGACGCATGGGTAACTCACGCATCACGTCTGGGCTAGGGGATCCGATCGACCTTTCTCGTGGGCGTTGTAACCTATAAGATTTTGCCACGCTGCGTATCTACCTAGTGGTTGTCATAACTGTGGAGCGCCCGATCATTGGCGCCGCAAGTGTCCTTTACTACACCACAGTGGCAAGGGGGAGTATGGCTTCGCGACTCTTGCTGTGAGATTGGATCGCAGTGGTGGTGGTCAACATGTGGGGCAAAATCGGTCGACCGGGTGCGTTGTCTAGCGGCAAAGTGATCGCACTAGCCATGTGAACCGTGGTGGTCCATTTCGTAGAGGATGGAGGCGGTCGCATTGCGAGGTCAGAATGGGAGGCCGTGCACATGGCGTAGTCTACAATCTTTCCTAGCGCGGATGCTCGAGTTTAGCCCGTGAGTTATCATAGGTATGTTAAAAGTTTTTAATATCATGCCAGAGTTTTAATTCGATCCGTGCTACCTATCTCGGTTATATCCCCCACGCTCGCTTAAGAAAGTAATCCCAAACCGGCTACCTTCGAAAGTGTGAGTTAGTTATAGTCACCTATGAGACGATGCCAAGCACTGCTTCAATGGGAATATAAAGATTGCCTGGGCTGCCTACGATTTAACTCATGGAAGCGAATTTCTATTCCTTAGACATCGTTGGATTTCGACTATTCTGGGATGGATTGGTTATCCAAGTACCATGCTATTGTGGATTTTCGTCATCAAAGTGGTCACATTCCAAACACCTGGTAGACCGTGAGGCTGTCTTCCAAGGCTTAGAGAAGAGTTTTGCGTAACTGTCGATTTCATCAACGAGGGCAAAAAATTGCTGCGTATGGGTTGTCGTGGGTACTTGGCCTATGGTGATGAAAGAAGATTCTCCAACCCGTGTCGAGGATGTTCGTGTGGGTCACGAATATCCTAACGTTTTTTCCCGAGGACTTACCTGGTTTAGCCTCTGACAGAGAGATTGAGTTCACGATCGATCTTAATACCAGGTGACTGATCCTATTTCCGGCACTCGTATCGTATGGCTCCACCTGACCGAGGAGTTAAAGACTCCTAACTTCTAGGAGTTAGTTGACAAAGGGTTTATTCAACTCAAGACTTCACCTTGGGGTGCTCCTATGTTGTTTGTCAAGAAGAAGGATGGAGTATGGCGCTATACAGATTACAGTAACTCAACCGCAATGCTGAAGAACCGTTATCCGCCTCGCATTGATGACCTTCGCTTGATCACCTGGCGGTGCACGAGTTTTCCAAGATTGACCTTCTATCCGATATCACTTCGCCATGATCCGCGAAGGATGATGTGCTCAAGATCCCCGCTTCGAACTCGATATGGACATTATGAGTTCCCGGTGATGCTCTTTGACCGACTAATGCTCCGCCCGCTTCACGGATTTGATGAACAGAGTATTCCGACCGTATCCGGGACCAAAGCTTGTGATTGTGGCACCATCGGCCTACACTGACGCACTCCCGTGAGTGAGACCGGTAATGGTGGAACATCTCGAGGATTGTTTTGGAGAGTCTCGAGGACGCCTCGCTGTATGCTAAGTTCACGAAATGCCGGGCTGGCTCGATCGTATTAGTTTTCTAGGTCATGTGATTCGCCGGCTGGGAGCTGCTGGATCCAGCTGCATGTGGAGGCTGTGAGTAATTGGGGATAAATGACTAATGTGGATCGAGGTGAGAAGTTTCTGTTTAGCGTGCTATTACCGCTGCTTGCATAATTTCTCTTCTATATAGACTTACTAAACTCACCAGAAGGATGTTAAGTCTGCTTGGGATGACACAAATTCGTGAATAGAGTTTCCAGAACTTAAACATCATCTTACTCACGCACCGCCTAGTGCTTCCCTTACGAGAGTGGTGAGTTTGACATTCACACCGATGCTTCGTTGCATGGTTTAGGTTGTGTGTTTGCAACATGGAAAAGTCATTGCCTATGCTTCCTGCACAACTCAAACGACATGAGGTTAATTATCCTACTCATGACATGGAGTTAGTCAGTGGTCTTTGCCTTGAAGATTTGGCGACATTATCTTTATGGGGAGACTTATCGTATCTTCACCGACTACACAAAGAGTCTCAAGTATATTTTTACGCAATGAGTTGAACTTCTGAGACAGTAGGAGATGGATGAGCCGATCGCTGACTATAATTGTACCATCGATTATCATCCTGGTAAAGCGAATGTTGTGGCCGACGCCCGAGTCGAAATCCCATGGGCAGAGCTGGCATCTATTCGGGCGACATATTCCGATGTTGGTGAGCTGAGAAAGTACGGTGCTATCTTTAATGTGGATAATCATGGAGCTCTACTAGCTCATTTCCGTGTGAGACCTGCTTCTTGTGGATAAGGTTCCGAGAAGCTCAAGGGAAAGATCGAGTGTGTGCAACTAAAGGAGGAAGTTCTTGGCAAGGAGAGTGGATTATGTGGTCATGGGATGATGGAGTCGTGTTGTCACAGCATTACTTGTACCTGGCTGTGGGACAGGATTAAGGAGAGAAACTCGGACGAGGCACATTTCTCGCATATGCTATGCATCCTGGCAAGACTAAGATGTACTACACCATCAAACCTACTACTATTGGTCAGATGAAGGATATCGTATATAGAGCTGCGTTGTTTCACTCTGTCGCCAAGGAAGTGAGAGGCAAACCCCTCGCGGTTATCGCAGGCTTCCTATTCGAAGCGTTTGGAAATGGGAGAATGTCTCTATGGACTTTGTGTTTGGGTTACCGCCACCAGCAAAATGTGATGGTATTTGGGTGATTGTCACGACCGATCGACAAAGACACCATTTCTTGCCAATTGCCAGATTACAAGTTGAATAATAAGTTAGCGAAGATGTTCATAGACTGATAGTCAAGCTTCATGGGGTACCGCTTCCATCATTTCTCGGATAGAGATCCGAGATTCACTTCCCAAATTCCTCGAGGGCATTTCAGGATGCTATGGAACAAAAACTTCTCAGACAAGACAGCCTTTCCACCCACGTATTGCATGGTCAATCCGAGAGGACAATTCGTACCTTGGAGGACATGGGGCTGAGAGTTTCGGTCCTTCAACCGGGGAAGTTGGGAGATCACTTGGCGTTGATAGAGTTTGCATACAATAACAACACTCAGCATCGGTAGATGGCACCGTACGAGCGTTGTATGGAAGGCGTGCCTGACCCCATCAAGTTGGACTCGAGGTAGGTGAGCAAGCACTTGAGGGCCTGTGATTAAGGTAGATGATACACAGAGAAGATTCAGGTGATTAAGCGTAACTAAAGCGGCCTAGGACAAGATGGGGTAGTGCCATTATTAAAGGCATGTGCATTCTAAGGACCGTGGAGTACGAGTTGGCGATTTCGTGTTTCGAGATTGTCACCCGAAGCGGTGTGGTGAGGTTCCTGTGAAACGGGGTAAGTTTGAGTCCTCATACATTGGTCCTTATGAGATTGTGGCGCTGCGGTTGGCAGTTGCTTATCGACTAGCTTGCCACAGTTATCTCGGCACATGATGTCTTCCATGTTTCTATGTTGAGAATTATGTACCTCACGAGTCACATGTACTCCAACCACGCCTTTGCAAATCAAGGAGAATTTTGAGCTACGAGGAGGAACCGGTAGAGATTTTGGACATGAAAGAGAAGGTTCGAGGAACAAAGTGATACCTCCGTGAAGCGTTCTATGAGTAACCATGAGGCAGAGGAGGCTACTTGGGAGATCGAGGAGCATATGCGCAAAGATCCGCATTTATTCTAGTAGTTTGCTTGTACTTCGCGGATGAAATTTTATTTAAGGGGGTAGATTGTTACAACTCCGTCCCAAAAATTTATGTGAAATTACCAAAATACCCCTAGTGTCAATGTTGACTTTTCAGACGACTCTGTAAAATTTATTTTTACATATTCTTGATGTAATTGGCCGATATGAACGCGTGACGCTAGTTTTAACTCAATTCGAGTTAAAAACGAACGCTTACTAAGCTTTAAAGTGAGGGAAGTATTTAGTAATTTTCATCCGCAGTTGGAATTAGGTTTTAATATCATTGCAGCTAACCCTTCCTCTCATTTATGCACGTTTCCTCTATCTCTCTTTCTCCCGCTTCTCGCTGTCGTAAACCTCACCGAAACCCTAACCTTTGGACGAGGTCACAAAATCGGCTTTAACCGTTGCCCAAAATCCATACCATCTCGAACACTGTCTATTCTGGACAGGCTAAGATTTTAGAATCTCCAACTCGAACCGATCGATCAAACTGACGCTTAACGAAACGATAAACCGCTATCTGTTTCTCAGATAATCCCTACTTCAAGGTAAGCCCTTTAGACCATTACCATTGGTTTTATTGGATTGAGTAGGTTCAAATCGATATAAAGAACGGGCCCAATTTGGTGCGCTTTTAGCGAGAACGAGTTAGGCTTCCCAAAGCTTCCCGAATAATTTCAGGCTATCTCCGGCCATTTTTCCGCCTCAAATTGGTATGAAAATATTCTACTCTTCAATACCTTCAATTTGATATATGGCACGTTGAATTTGGCCAAAGAACGAAGAAGATATGAATTTTTAAAGTTTTGGACATTTTCAAAAATTTTCCGTGATTCTCGGCGAACGAGGCGCGGGTGATGGCGGCGCCAATGGGCGGCCCGGGCGACCGAAGTAGAGGGGAGAGGAAGGAGAGGAAGAGTTCCGTCAACGGTAATGCAATACCCCCGACTGGCCGAATATTCACAAAGATATATTCGTTAACTTTAACTACGCCGACGCCAAGAAAGGTGGTCGACGCCAAGATAGCGCATGGATGACGCTATGATGCATGGATGACGCCAAGGCGCGCGGCTTCGCTGCGGTGACACGTACAACAGTAGGAGACACGCCGCTACCAGGCTTAACACGCAAGGTCATAGTGAGACACGCTAACAAGGTATGACACGTGCTACCGCTGCGGCGACACGCAAGGCTACCAAGGTGGTCAAGGTGAGACTACTCTCCGGGCGCTGGTGGCGGCGCTGGGTCTGACCAAGCTTTCGGGCGTGTTGCGCGGGCGGCGTAGCATCACGGCGCCCAAGGGCGTGAGGCTACTGATGTGGCCTCCTGGTAACCTGCCGAGCCCGTTTTATAAAATAGTATTATTTTTGGAATATTTTTCTATAGGGCCTATTTTAATTTATACTAGGAGGTTCTAATTTTTCCCCAATATTAAATAGGGTAATTCTTCTACGCCACACTTCTCAAGAGTGGGCAACACCTAGGGAGATTTCACTCCCAATCACTCAGGAGTGGACTTTGGTTTATTAAATGATTTCTATGCTTTGCAATGATTACGCTTTGATATATTAAAATGATTTTAAATGATTTTAGCATGAACATATATATATATATATATATATATTTTATGAAAGGATTTGAGATATGAATATTATGGGATATATTGTTGTTTAATTTATGGCTTCTAAGCATGATTTCGTTTCGATTATACAAGTTTCTTGAATATTGGGAAATTATGAAGTATATGATATTCTTCACTTCTACACATGATGTATATATATGTATGTTTTCAAACACACTTGGTATGCTTTCACTACGTTGTAGTACCGTCTCACTACTGCAGGGACAAGTCTCACATGTTCGGGGTCACACGCAGACTGCACTCTGTGGGTATTGTCCTAGAATACCTTAGTGCAAGCTTGTCTTACGCTTATGTTTATATTTGGGGAAAAGGCCCCACTACGCAAGGACTGGTGTGGCGCGCAAATGCGCAAGTGCTATATTACGTGTGTGTACTAGGAGTACAATTTAATTGAATAACGTAAAGTGCTTGTACGGATTAAAAGGTCGTTCCTCAACACGTACATGGGTGATTGCTTATATACCCCTGCATTGGTTTTCCTATACGAGTATTATTGGTATATATGATGAAAGGACTATTGAAATATGATTTGCTATCTACGGATTTTGTATATTGATATACGTTTTCAGCTATACTTTTAGTGACGCTATACATACTATGATAGTATGATTTTGCAAATATATCGATTTCAAACAGGGGGTTATTATGTTGAAAAGAGAAAGGTTTTGCGAAAACTTTTATTTTCGTCCACTCACACCTTGTTTTTGCACCCTTCGTAACATAGTGATAGTGCATCCGCGAAGTCGAGGCATCCGCGTGGTAGCCTGGACATCTATCCCGACTCATGTACGGATTTATCTTCTCGTTATTCGCTTATAATAATATCCATCCCTCAAGTATGGATAGAGATTCTAGGAACTTGACTCATTATTTTATTTCCGCCTGCTTCAATTAGTACGCTCGAATCCTGTGCATATTGGATATTGAATTCGCAACTTTATGGTACTTTAATTTGTTTCACCTAAGTGTTGTCATGTGCATTTAATGGCTTATTACTTCTACGCAGATGTCGGCCAGCACGCCCGAACTTGGTATCCACGTGCACGAGGGTGGCAGGTTACGCTGTCAAGCCGTCGCCGGGAAATTTGCCTAAGCTCGAGAATTTTCAAATCTCCATAACTTCTTCATTTCTTGGCCAAATTTCATGTTCTTTATATCAAAATGAAGCTAGAGAGGAGAATGACGGTGTACCTTTGGTTTGGCCGCATGCTCGGGAAATGGCCTGTATTTACCTCAAAAGGCCGTGGCTACTGTGAGCTTTGTCGATCTACGTCAAAAACTCAACCAAATCAAGCAAATGACATATGAAAATTCATCTACTCAACGCAGAGGAATCCAATGGTGGTAGTTAGAAACCTCACCTCGCCCCAAGAGCAATGGCAAGAAAACCCCCAAAGGTCCTGGCTCTTTTGTGTGCTTTTTCTCCCACAAATAGTTTCTGTAGTTTGACGAACGGTTTGGTGCAACTGTTGAGTCTAGGGCGCGTAGACGAAGATCAGGTGACTTTAGATCGTCTTGGTTCCACGTGTTTTCATTTATTACGCACTATGCACATATGGTGAGAGAGAGAGAGAGAGAAAAATGAAAGTGAGGAAAAGTGATCGGAAGAAGAGAAGGAAAAAGAGATATTTTGGGTTTTGTGGGTATTGTGCACTCACCAAAACAAAGAAAAATTACACTACCTCGTATAACAAAATAATCACGCACATGTCCAAAATATTCCCCCAGGAATTATTTTATAACAAATTTTTTATGGGATGTTACAATCTGATATTGACAATATAGATAAAAATACCACATTGACAATGTCGTATATAATCTATGAACTTGTGAGAGAATTAAATTGTTCTTTGTCAATATCAAGCCGATGTGTCGATATTCTTTGTAGTTTCGTGATACCCGGTTTAAATAAAGAAAATAACTTGGTCACGATAATTTAGCGTTAGGTGTCATTGAATACTAATTTCGCGTAATATCGCTGGGCCCAAGCTTTCGACAAAAATCAAAACGTGGACATGTGTTCACACGGAGCAGCTTAAGCAGGAGTGACTACCAATCTGTCGCTACCAAGCTCTTGTTAACGAATCAGATTTGACGAAATCAACCCTCCAGACCAATATTCACAGCATCATCGGCACAGAGAGGGCTAGATGAGATTGGTGAGTTTGTAAGGGGGTTATAGAGCCAAATTCCAAAAAAATGTCACATTAATTGTTGAAGGATCATTGTCAAGTGACTTTTTGTTCCTTATATTTAAATTACAACACGAGCATCACGTCTTTGGAGCTAACACAATTGGAAACTTTTCTTTTTTGGACAGCAATTCCCTTAAGAAATTCATTTTCCATTAAATATAAAATTTCCTAACAAAAATATTATTAAAGGAAAAAAAGAAAAAAACAGCACTTGCTCTGGCGTTTCCGTCAAATAAAAAAAAAAAATGTAAATGCTCCACAAGTCACGATCCTCTCTCTCTCTCTCTCTCTAAACGAACAGAAAATAAAACGAAAACCCGAGAAGGTGGTGATCAAAAATCAATTAGAGCCATGGCGTCGTCGTCGTCGACTGAAGAACCGAATCAGGAGCAGCTGCTGCAGCAGCAGCCACCACAACCGCCGCCGCAGCAACAGCAGCAGCAACCACAGTCAGTGAAAGAGTGCGTCCACAGGACCAAGCTCATCCAATTCTTGGGACGCTCCACCCCTATCGTCCTCCAGAACGACAATGGTCCCTGCCCGCTCCTCGCAATTTGTAATTCATCTCTCTTTCTCTCTATCTCGTTCGCTTAGGGTTTCGGTCTCTGATTTTTCTTGCTTTTTGATTCGGATTGATTGGTTGCCAAGAAAGTAGATGAAAATGATTAGGGGATTGGAATTTCGACTCCCAATCTGAAATTGTTTCGTGGTTTTCTGTCAAGTGTGAGTTGCAGGTGTGTTAGTGTAGTCAGAAACTGAGATTCGAAAATTCTGTTATTTTTCATACGCTTTTTTTTGGCAAACAAACAAACATGGAGGAAAAATACCGACTTGATCACTCAATACTCTGAATTCTTCATTTCTTTGGTCCGCTTTTGATTCCGAAATCGAGATTTGATCCTGGCAAACATTGCTTAATCATGGTATATATTCAAGATTGGAAGGGTTGTGTTATCAGTTTCCAGTTCATTTCTAGGGTTTTCTGATCGTCAATCTCGTTGATTATCGAAGAAAATTAAGAGAAACCAAAACATTTTTGGTTTTGAGCCTTAATCAAATGTGCATTGCTGTTCGGGTCTTGTTCCCCTCCTTCCGAAATATTTTTGCTAGTTAACATCAGGAGGGATCATTTGAATTATGCTTGGGGAATTGTTATTAGCGCTCCAAAATAGTCATCATGCACTCCTCTCTCCTTTATTTTCGCTAGGGATGATCTTTTTGGAGTGCCAATAGCACCTCCCTATGTTTCCCCATGTTTACAATTTTTTTTTTCTGATTGACAGTTGAGAAAATGGTAACATGTAACGTATCTGATTATCTACTTGATTTGATTTTTGGATTGAATGACTACTCAATTTGGTTGTCAAGCCGAGAAGTAAAAATTGCTTCGTTACTTTACTTCTGTTTCTCTAATCACTCTTCAATTATTATTGTTATTATTTTTCAATTGTCATTTTCCTGATTAGCTTTTTGGTTGCTGGGAGATCTGCGGAAATTAAATGGACAACTTTATGAATCTTAAGTTCCATTTCTTTTTTATTTTAAAGTAAATGAACGGTTCGATTTAGCGAAAACAAATAAATCCTTTTATGACGTCAGGCCTATGATAAATTACAAGGTTCTGGATGGGTTCCTTATGTAGGAACAGAAATCTTATGCATGCTTGTATGTTAGGTTTTCTTAAGCAAGTGAAACTGAACATGAAGAATCCTGTAACGTGCACCCAGGAAAAGATATGCATACCAAGATTATTATTTTATTGGGGTAAAAGGACTCATGCCTTCTTTTGTTGGTTTAAATTTGGGTTTCTTACAGGTAATGTTCTCTCGCTGAGGAACAGCTTAAATTTGAGTCCAGACACGTCAGAAGTCTCGCAGGAGAAACTACTTTCGCTCATTGCTGAACGACTAATTGATTCTAACAGTAATATTGATGTAATTAATAACAATTTTCTTTCATGACCACTTCTGAGTTTCTCTCTTTCTTTTTGTAAATTGATGCGAACTATGTTGTTATTGTGATGTAGAATAAAGATGCAGGATATGTAGAAAACCAACAGCAGAACATTGCTGATGCTATTGATCATCTCCCTCAACTTGCAACGGGGATTGATGTTAATATAAAATTCAGAAGGTTGCCATTGTTTATTTCTATCTGTAGTTTATTGTGATGCTCGGCATTGTGAGTTTGAATTGAAATTTAATTAATGATTGCAGGATAGGTGATTTTGAGTTTACTCCAGAGTGTGCCATATTTGACCTGTTAGACATTCCACTATATCATGGTTGGATCGTTGATGCACAGGTTTGCTTCTTTAGTTCTCAAGCCTTAGTAAAGTGGAGTTATTCATGCACTAATTTTGCTTATTGAAAAAGTCTGATGCATTTGGGCCTGGTGTAGTAGGCTCCCTTAATGCTTGTTTGCCTCACATAATATAGTAATTGAGTAATTGGGAAGAGAATTATATGGACTAATCATAAGCCTGAAACGGTTTAAATATAGTACAACTCTAATCACAGATTCACAATAAGATACTTAATCACAACCATACTATGCAAAGTAGAAACTACATCACACCGTAAAAAAATTGGGAAAGAAAATCTTATTCCCAATCATAGTTTACTTTAATATCCCCCCAAAGATGTAGCATGGTTGATGATCATTCTCCAACCTGTTACATAATTTGAAAATTTAATTAATAACTTAGAAACATAAAAGAAGCTGACATAATTAAATGAAAAGCATTAAAAAAAAAAAGATTTGTGCTTGGTGCTGCATTGAATGATTGTTTCATGCCTATAAACTAGATGGCATCATATACCTCTACAACATAAAGACATCACGTGTCTGCACAAAACAACTATTTGCGGTCATGTGTCTAAATACTGGATGACAATGTGTACCTCCACAATATAAAGATATCTTGTTTCTTCATAAAACGACTAAAGCCTCACCACAAAGATGGGCCACAAACTTTATGGCCGAAGAAAGAACATAGATTGTACATTGAATTTATGGGTAGAAATAATCAATTGGATCTTAGGTTAGGCAAGCACAAGAGAGCCACGCATCAAATTTGCTCTTGCATAACATGTACAGGTCCTACGCATTTGTGTGCATGTGTGTATTGCTAAGGTGGTATCTGGTGGATTTTGGGCTCTTGTAGTCCCTCTGTGCCACATGCAATGGGCAATTACTGGGATAAAATTCATGTGGTGGCCACCAAAGGGGTTGTGATGGGATTTGAACTTAGGATTTGAGGTCTGTGTGCATACATACATTTACTTTCAACCACCCTTCATATATGGGAATTTCCAGTAATGAAATGTCATGTATCACATCATAACTCGAAAAAAATTCAGAAAGGCTGTCGCTTAGGTATTGGATTGGTCATCACATGATTGGATTTTTGACATGCATTTGATCTCTCTGAATTTCTGGAGTGGGAAAACAGCATATAGTTTGAAAATTCAGATGATTTTCCTGTGTTGGTGTATCTCATTATTGTGTCGTCAATATATTGTCAAAGTATATATACGGAAAGTTAAAAAATCATCATATAATACTCCAGAAATTGCAATAGAAAAGAAAAAAGGGAGGTTTTTTTTGTACTAGGTAATCTAGTATCCTTATGCATGAAGATAATCAGTTCTGTCATCGTGGTCGTTGTGCTATGGTTCTACTTTTTTATTTTATTTATTTTATTTTTATGTCAGAAAAATTCATGATATTCTCAGTAGGCTACTAGGCTACAATGCACACATACTTTATTCCCTGGTTTGTAACTTTGTATCGTTTCTTTCATAATTTTTTCATTAGAATGGTGTTCTGATTTTTGTTGAAGAATGTGCCATCTGATATTTACTTCATGGCCTTTGTTTTTCGTAATCAATTTGCTAGTGTATGTTGACCAGGATGATGATACTGCCAATGCAATTGGGTCAAAGTCTTATAATGCTCTCATGGGGGAGCTTGTTGCACTGGAAACACAGAATATGGAGAGTGAATGTAAGAATACTCCAGAAGAAGATTGCGTTGATTTTGCTGCTGCAACAACTGCAACCCTGGGTGTCCCTTCACCATGCCTTTCTAAAACTAGATCTTTTGATGAGTCTCCACGTTCAGCTTCTGATGAACCAAAGGCAAGAAAAGGTGACCGTGAAGAAGAAGAGGAGTTGATGAGGGCTTTACAAATGTCTGAGGCTGAATTGACGACTTCAGTGGGTGATCCACTTGCAGTCATCAGTACTGACAGGGCCCCTCTGTCGGTTAGTACAGATGAAAGTACACTTCCCAAGAAGGTTATGCCTGTAGATTCTGTAGATGAATCAAAGAATCATGCTGATGTACACAATAATTTTCATCAGTCAGAACTGTCTGTACCAGAAGATTGCAATGCCTCCAGGAATGAGAGTAGTAATGTGATATCTTTCAGTACTACTCCAGGGCAAACAGCATGTTCCTTGTTGCCGGAGACTGTTAAGGCAGAAAATACTGATCAGCCAACTTATCTGAAATCAGAAGAGCATCTTTCCTCTGATCTGGTTGTGAAAAGCACTACAAATGAATCAGTCAAGATTGAAAGTGGAATTTCTTTTTCTCCAGGGAGAGATACTGCGTCAGTAGAGGAGAACAGTACAGTTGTGTCAGGAGGGGGTGCAAATTTTGAGAGTCAGGACAAGCTTACAATTGGTGCTCGTGGAAATCTGGATAAGCAAAATGAGAGCAACATGACAGAGGTATCTTGCTCATCTGCTCCAAATGTGGGTTTGAATTCATCTACTGGCAGAATGCAGCAAACTGATGCATCGGAAACTTTAGCATCAAGTGTTGAAGACGGTGAGCCCATATATGAAGGAGAGGAGCGCATTATGGATTCAGGAACTCCAGTTTTTGAAGACAGAGAGCCTGTATATGAAGGTGAGGTAGTACTTGCAAAGCAAGCTGACAAAAGGCCCTTAGATGCAAGGCCCAAGGGTGAAATCACTCCACAACAAGGTGAGTATTATACCATATCAGAGTCGAAAAATGATTATTTGTGGATCTTGTTATTTGATTTGTAAATTTGGTGCCTCTTTTGCATTCAGTTAATGTTTTAATGTTCTGATATAAACTGTGTCCCATTGCAATTGCCAATTGGGTTTAGGTGAACTGGTCAGGAATTTTTTGAAGAACAATGCTAGTCAGTTGACCTTTTATGGGTATGCTGGCATACTTTTAGACCTTTGTAGGCCTATATTCTTTTAAGATTAAAGTCGTGTTCTCCATTAACTTATTGTTATTGTGATTGTGCAGCCTTTTCTGCTTACAAGAGGGTCTTAAAGAGCGTGAGCTGTGTGTTTTCTTCCGAAATAATCACTTCAGCACCATGTTTAAGGTTAGTATTATTGGAAGTTTAATGACTAATGTTGTTTCTCTTGAATTGCCAGGATCACCTATTTCTGATGGGGAAAAAATCGGAATACGTATTTTTCTTTCCTTTGGAGAAAGTACTTACCAGATCTCATTTCATTTGCAGTTCAATGGTGAACTTTATCTTTTGGCTACTGATCAGGGTTACATAAATCAGCCTGATTTGGTGTGGGAAAAGCTAAATGAGGTATGATCTGTATTTCCTATGTTTCTCGGTCAAGGATATCGTTATGCATCAAAGTATTTAAAGCTTGGTCATTGGTTTTGATCCCAGTTAAAAGTAGATATATGCTGATGTTTTCTGTTAGGGTGCTTTTATTGGCACTCCAAAAATCTCATTGTGCACTCCAACCTTTCTATATTTAGAAAGGAAAATACACTTATGAGGAGTGCACAATAAGATTTTTTGGAGTGCCAATAACAGCACCCTTATGTTAATGTACTTATGGTGGAACCTATTTGAAGGAAATATTTAAACTTTGTTGGAATTTCTCCAAGTACGTTCGATGGAATTCTGGCGTAATATAAGGGTGGGATTTTTCTGTTCAACCTGAGGAACTCTATTGACCCAATATGGTTGGTTTCATTTTTTCTAGTTAGCTGAAATGTTAGATTAAGCTGATCAACAATCCCACTATTTTCTGCCTTAGAAATATAAAGGTTCCAAATGAAGAGAGATGTTTCAAAATAGTAGGGTGCCTTGATGCTTAACTGGTGTCATGGTATCTGTTTTTCTCTGTCTCTCTATCGTTCAGTACCCTAATGATGGCTCCCTATGCATTTCAGGTCAATGGGGATACATTGTTTATGACAGGAAACTTCAAAGAATTTAAGATAGAAGAAAGTCGTACAAATGACACATGGGATGAAAACAATGCTGTCACCAGCACTGCAGTATGCAGTACCTTTATTAGTTTTATATTTAGTCCGTGCACAATTTCTGGGATACTAATATGAAATCAATGTTTCAGGACTATCTTGCTACCATCGACAGTGCAGCACAAGCGGGCTTTGATATGAAGTAATTATTTTTAATTTGCTTCTAGTTGCATATTAGTAGTTGATTTACAATCTGTAGTTTAAAACCAGATGAGAAATGAAGTTTTAGGGATATTGCCACTCTTGAATCACTGTGTGTTGCTTAAGTCACATTTATATAGACTTCTCCCGTCATTCTTTGTAAGAATAGAAAGGTCAAAGAACCACATTGTTGGGCCCCACCCTGCAATGTGGTGTTGTGATCCAAACCAACAACTTTTGTGAAGGATCATCCCTGCAAAAATAGCCACGTATGAAAATTTGGTAACAGTTTGTTGAATTAGCGTTTATAGGAAACAATAGTTGCTTTTCTTTTCATACGTTGCAAATTTGAAGACGGGCTAGTTTTGTCTGAAAGATTGACTCAGTTTTGAAACTAAGTGACGGTGAAACTAAGAGTTCAAAATGTACTAATGTTGTAAAATTGTGTTCTGGCAGTTCTGATCTGCAGTTGGCAATTGCTCTGCAGCAGCAGGAGTTTGAACAACAACCACAGCAGCGTCAAAATCCGCAGCAACCATCTAATAGTGGCAATTCAAGGATGGTTGTAGGTCCCCACCAGGTACAGTTTCTTGTTCAACACATGTTTTAATATTTCTTTTATTTTTACCGTTTCAAAGTTTTGCAGCAAAAACTTGTGAAAATAATTGTAATACTCCCATCTTACAACATTAGAACTTTATATTAAGTAGCCAGATACTAATTTTGTATAAGCATATCCAATCACATATGTGCCAGGGCGTCCGACCTACTAATTTTGTACACAATGGTCCATGTTTTAGATTACGTAGGTTTGGTGCAGCCAGTCATAGCATGATGAAGTATTTTAGGTTTTTCTTCGGAGGATATCATATGAATCTGTGAGCAAACAATTGAAATTTTGCAGGGGCCAAGAAACAATGCCAGAACTTCTGCCAGCATCCGCATCTGCAAGACCCGAAGCAAAAAAGGAGAAGTGTACTTTGATGTGAATTCCGGTAGTCTTACAAGTTTGTATTGTACATGGTGTTTGTCTTGGCCCCAATTTATATTACGACATTAATCAACCCCGTCCAACCTTTTATGTGATTTTTTAGATGACAGTTTTTGACTGTATATAGTCAAGTAGATAAACAAATCGTTTGTCGGCCCTCCCCCGCAAGCCTGGCAGTTGTTCTAACCGGATGAATGAGGTCCGTGTTCTAACTCATCGGAGAGGTTCAGAGAAACATCGGATAACAGTGAAACTGGGCTCTTGTTCACTAACATTCTGAGCTGATGTAGCAGTATTAATGAAGTCCATAGAGCCACATTTGGAAAATACTCTTTCCTGCATTTTTCTCACTCACGCAATGCGAGATTGTGTACCATTCAATATCACCACAATGGTAACACCAAAATATTTTTGAAATATTGACGGAAATGATCATTTTACAAATCTCCATTGTTGAACGAATCAAAATTGAATAACGACATATTGATCAAATATTGAAAAGTGATTATTTGAATTACTCGATGGGAAATTGACTAAAATAGTCTTTTATCAAATCTCAATTGTTGAAATGATCTTTTTTTTTCCTGTCTGTTTGTTGTTGGCATCTGATTGGCGTGATCGCTATATCGTCAATATTCGATCGATATATCGTCCATATTTAATTTTTATTAGTTAGCAATTAGAATTTAATTTTTGATTATTTTAACTAATTTTCTTTATTTGACGTATACAGTAAAACCACTTTATAGTAGTAATAATTTATAAAGGAATAACCTCCTTATAGTCATAAAAATTTTCAGTTCCAACTTGAGCCAGTTATGTATAAGAATAAATTTCACATTGTAATAAGTTATTATATTTCTCGGTCTCGTATTAAGAAAACTCATCTCCATATAGTAATAATTATCAATAAGTGCAAAAATATGTAATGTCACAAATAAAAGATTAAGATGAACTAAACTATTTCTCTAAAGTTGTTTGGAACAATGCTTTATTTTTTAGAGTTGATACCACGTCTTTGAACTAGTGGGTACGTAATACCTCGTCAACATGGACATCTTCCTGTTGTTGAAACCAAAATGTTCCTAACTTCTCAAACATGTTTGCAAAGATGTTCAAAGTTACATTTTGGAAATTGACATGCTCCACTACTAATGTAGTTCTTTGTATTCATACAATTTTCATCAAGGATAACTAAGTCAAGAAATAATATTATTTAACCACACCACTATTAAGTAATAATCTCTCTAAAGTTATAAAATTAGTTTGGTCTCAATATGATAGCATTATGATTATATAGAAGTTTTACTTTATATTAGTTTTAAGAGTATGGTTTTACTTTATTGAATAGTTAAAATAATAAAAAGGCTTTCAAAGCAGCAGAATCGTGCCAAATGCCTTGTCTTGTCTACCCACTCGACTAGAATAGACTAGACTAAACTTGGGCCACAACATAACTGGAAAATTTTTTAATGGTTCGGACCATGAGATGGTTCAGATTTTTTGATGGCCCTGATGCGAAGATAGGAGTATGAGTGGGTGAGTGACAAATTCCAAACGTTAAAAAGTTGGACCATTAGATGGTCCGGACCACCAAATCTAAACCCAATATAACTGTGGAAGGTGTGAGACTCGTAGGATCCACATTCACACGCCAACAAATAAATAGAAAACAACATACATAAAATGGGTTCACCATTACGTGGCATCCCAATCTAATAAAATATTGTTATGTGCAGTAAAACTTGCACATGACAATGCATTATTGGACAAGAAACACCACGTGGCGGTGAACCCGTTCTATGTAAATCATTCTCCAACAAATGGAAACGCTCAAGATTCTTAATCATCTTGACCTTGCTCCTCAGCCAACTGAGTCATCATCATCCACAGTAAGATTACCCTACTGAACCATAATTGTTGACATTAATCAAAATGAGTTATGCTTAGGCCAGTTGCTTGCGAAGTGGCGGATCCATGAATTTTTCATTGGGTGGCCGAAATATAAAAGCTTCCAAATAGATAACAAAGACTTTTTAAAAGTTAAACAATACAATTATCATTCAAACCAAACGTCCACGACGAGTTTTCATATCATGAAAACGTTTCATGATGGTTTCATTATCAATACAAGCAAAAACATCTTTCTCAATGTAAACAAGCAAGCTATCACTCAACCATTGATCTCCCATTTTGTTGCGAAGGGAACTTTTGATAATTTTCATAGCAGAAAAAGCTCTCTCCACTGAAGCAGTTGCAACTGGTAACACTAAAGCCAATGTAATAAGCGTATACACATGATTATGTGTTTTATGTCTACCATATTTTTTGCAAGATCACCAATTCCTTCCAATTAAGAAAACTCATTACTCATACGCACATCTTGAATATAAATTTGAAATTGATCTTGAAGCTCCAAAATATGTTTGAATATAAATTTTTTATGAAACTTTGAAATTAAGGGATAAGGATTTAGGTTAAATTATACATACTTGGTGTAATGTTCTTGCCTAAAGTGCCTTGTTGGTGAGCGGGTCTTAGAGATAGTGGCACCGAAGAGATTGAGGAAGGAAGTGGAGATGAAGAAATTTGAGTGAATGATGAATTTGAGGTGAAAATGGGGGTTTGAAATTTGAGTAAATGATGAATTTGAGGTGAAAAAGGGGTTTGAATTGTATAAAATAAGCCACTACTGCACTGCATACGGGTTGTAAAAGGAGGATTTGGGGATATAAAAAAAACGACATGTGGTTATCATCAAAAGAAGCAGCATCTGTCGTTTTTTTTTTATTTTATAAAAGCAAAGGACCAAAACGATGCCATTTTGGTCTAGGGTTTTTAAAATAATAAAAAAAACTCTCTGTTCTTCTTCCTTGCGAAGTGCAGCAAACATAGGCGTTGTCATGGGTAAGGGTGCAACTAGGGTTGGATCAACCTGAATCCGCCCATGTCCAATCCGATTTTAAACCCTATCGGGCGGGTAAGAATCAAATAAAAACCCGCCCAAACCCAACCCTACCTCAACCTGATCATTTATTGGGTTGGGTTGGGTTGATGTCTTGTCCACCCATATCAACCCAAACAAAACTTGATTTCTAACTCGAATTCTCTCATATATATATATATATATATATATTACCCATCCCACTTCGTATTATAAGCTAGGTACAAGTTATGGGATGACTATAAATAAGGTTTGTTGTTTTTTTATTTGAACAATGATGATGATGATGTTGTTTTTATGTTTCTTTTAGTTGAAACTTTGGTATTCTTTTGTAATTTTATTTCAATTTCGCATGGTTGAAACATTAGATTTGGTCTCCACACTATTTGGATTTGGTTTACTTTTGTATGGATGATGTGCAATATTGAATTTTAACTAGTATTGTCATTGTTCGGTTCTAAATTTTAAAAAAATTCTTGCAAAATAAGGTGTTAGAATATTGAAATCGATAAAGTTGGGCAAACCCGAACCTAATCCAAGTAAACCCGAACCCAATTGAAACCTGAACCCGAATAAACCCGCACAAACTCGAACCCAACCCAAACCCAAATTGTGAATGTTGGGTTAGGGTTGGGTTGACCATCTAACCCGCCCGAGTTGCACCCCTAGTCATGGGCAACCCCAAACCTTCAAGCCTATTTTTGTCGTTCTGGGTGGGCAAAAATAGATCCAGTAGGCTAAAATTTTGTGCTCTGGGTGGGCAGTTACCCACCTTTGCCACAACGTGCGTCCGCCACTGCGCCTGCGTGCATGAGCCAACTGCTTCCTCGCTTGGAGCTGAATGAAAGTGTTTCCTTTGGCTACACGGAGTGAACTGATGCAAAGTTTCTTTTGAAAGCACTTTATATAGCATGATCGCTAAGAGCAACTCCATCCATTTGTTGGGAAAAATTCAGTAGGCAATAGATAAATATAAATGAAATCGAAAGTGATATAACAATATTTATATCAATATAACAAGCGGTATAAAATTATAACAACAAAAGTTCTACTATAATAGATACAATATGTTAGAACAAAGAAATCGCTGGAACTTTTGTTGTTATAACTTTGTACCGTTTGTTATAGTAATATAAATATTGTTATATCGCTTTCGATTTCATAGATCTTTGTCTATTGCCTACTGAATTTTTTCCAACATTTTAAAGATATAATTTTGCCCCTTCTTAGTGCTTGAAGTTCAATGGACGTCTATCTCCTATGATTCAACTATTTATAAATCAAGGAACCAACACTGTATCCTTGATCTCTGGCGAAATTTTGTGTGCTTCTCTCTTTATGAAAATAGAAAAGTTTAATGTGAAAAAAAATAAAAATTAGTTTTCTGTAGCCTTGCATGGTGTATATATAGAGTTATTGACACCCTTTTAGAAAACAGATAACTATTGGAAACAGTTATGTATGTTACCAATTCAAATTCAAACGGTGAATTCAAAATGAAATGTTGTATTCTTTCATTTGGATTGTAACTCTGGCTGCTGCTGCTGCAAAAAAAAAAAAAACGCAAAAAACAGAAAATTAATTTTATGTTTGGGTGTTCTAATCAATTTCCAAGAGGCCCAATGCCCAATCTTTGACTACATATATAAGCCCAAGGCCCATCCCACCACTTTAATTCTTATTTAATTAACTACAAGGTACAAACTTTAAAAAGCCTAATCAAAACTTGTTTTTGATTGACGTGGGATTGTGACTCTTTTATTTGTATTCAAACTCCAACACCATCCTGTCATGACAAGAAGTAGGGAATGAATAGTAACTTTCATATTGCAACTCTACCCGTTTAATAGTTGCCATAAAAAACGTATGGCGTCAGCCTTGCGTCAGCATTGCCCGCATAAAGCAGCTTAGGCCAGAATTGCATGGGCTCTAAGTCGACCCTAGAGTGGGTTCACTAGGGCTCACTAGTTGCCATGGCAATTTGGTACCGTTGGAGTGGGTTTTTTTGATTGTTTGAGTAATTTCTAACCGTTAATGCATCGTGAAGTTCTATGTATATAGTCCTCCCTAATGTCATCATAATTCCCTCAACCAAAATTACCTTGTTATCTTTATCCATGCATATAATAATTGCGTGGGGAGAGTGGCCGAGCAGAATACAGTCGGTGGCCCCACCTCCAGTCAGCTGACGCCTGCCGCAGCCAACGGCTCTATGACGTGAGGCGGATTCTGCCTTGATTCCAACAACAGCTATTTAATCTGGACTGTTGGATTTCCAAATCTGCAAAAAAAATCTAATGCTTGGCCACGTGGCACAACGGGTGCGTTTTGGATCAAAATTTTTTTTTTAACCCACGCCAGGATTAATCTGAGTTCAAAAATTTTTTTTATTTTATTTTTATATATACCCTCAATTCTCTTCTTCATTCTTCACTACAACTCACCCTTTTTTCCTACATCACTATTTTGCTTCCTCTCCAATCCTTGCTCTTACCAAAAAAAGTTATGAGGAGAAGGCAAATTGGTCGATTGCCGAAGATGTTGCATTACTGGAGGCTTGGTGCTTAGACTCATGACCCGATCAACGGAAATGAGATGAGGGTCGACAAAATGTGGAAGAAGATTTCCATGCATTTTTCGTGGAGAAGATGCAAGGCATGCCCCGGACCGAGCAATCAATATCCAGTAGGTACCGACATCTGTACATAAAGAATTGAAATCTAAAAGAAGCCATCACAAAGAGCGGAAACCCTATATCGAAGTGGCTGAGACCTGAGCCACGAGGTAGGAAAAAATTTATTATGTTGTTTAACAATTCTTAAGCTAATTAAAAATAAGCATTTGAATATTTAATTGCATGTGTATTCTTCGTACAATGTTTTCAGAAACTACAAGCACAAATGTGGGGTCTAACTGCTTAACAATGATCATTCATAAGGCACAACTTATAACCTTGGGTCGCCATACCGAATACAAATTGTTCATGGTGGTCCAGTTGTCTTAAATGACACTCCCTTACACGAATCAAGTATGCAAAGAATCGCCGTTGAAGGAAGCACGGGACCCAATGAACTCACACCACCGAACCAACCCAAAGGCCTATTGGTAGGAAAGTTGCCAAGAAAAAGCCGCAAAGGTAAGTTCCTCGACTAATGAATATTCAAAAATAGCTGAGTTAAATTTGTTCTATAACATGAAATGAATTCGGAGACGAACGGTAAGTGCTTTGAGTTAAACAAGGCTAGAGATAACACTTGAAAGAGATATGAGTTCAACATGCAAGCAAGAAAGGGAGTTGAAAAGGCGAGAAAGATAAGAGGAGTTGGATCGGGAAATCGCGTCCCGACACCCCGAGCAAATGACTCTAATTCAAAGTTCGCGATAAAACAATCGGATGCCGCCATGAGAAGACATTTTCCCGAGCAAGACGAGGAAGTCCCATACATTCCAAGGGATGACGGACCATAACTAGCCTAATTGGATTCCAAGGATGACGAATAATGTGTTTTTTTTAATAATTAACTGTTGTTGCTTTTTTTAATTAATTAGTATGTTGTAATGCTTTTTTTGTTTATTTATTTGTAATTATGGTTTTCTGTTTATTTTTAATAAATTATTTAGTTCAAATAGTTGCCCAAGTCTACACTTAATTTATTTTTTCAATAAAGTTCAACAAACTTACACATGATTAAGTAAACACACTTACAACATTAATTAATTAAACACACCAAAAACAATTAAATGAAAAAAAAACCACACTTACAAAGCATACTTGAAAACATAAAATACAAATTTCATTCATTAGTAGCATCCTTCCTGCCCAAATGTGCTCCATCAATCATGCTGACGCTCTTTGTGAAGGAAAGACGAATGAATTGTATTGTAACGTTGGAATGACCATCTCGTGGTAACGTGATCCCTTTCTAATGGGTCGTGATTGGCAGGTTCAATCCATGGTTTATGGGCTGTATAAATTTAGTTCTGAATTGTTGATTGGGTCTTCATCCAAGGCTTTCCATGTCATAATCATACCATCTCCACAATCATGTTATGTAAGATGATGGCGTCATCATGATACTTCGAAGCGCACCATCATCAAACAAGTGAGCAGCTCCTCTAATAATAATTCCAACGAGCTTGGAGGATACCAAACACCTCTCATCAGCCCTTCCTATACCTCTTCTTGCATCGCTGCAAAATATTTTTGCTTCTTTTGTGTGTGGATTTGGAGTTAGTTTAATGAATGTGTTCCACCTCGGCTAAATTCCGTCAGATAGATAGTACGCTCCTGAGTACACTATGTTGTTGATTTCATAGGTGGATTGTAAGCACTCTCCTTCAACAAGTCAGTCGGTGTACCGTGGATTGACTCAAGAACGTTAAGATCAGTTTTGAGCTCCCGCATACCCAAAGAATGCATGCCAACCATGTATCAAATGATGCAACTGCCTCTCCAAAATGATACTCTTCGCATTCCTTTTCGATTCCCGTTAAGTTCTTGCCATGCAGTTAAGCAATTTTTTCCACTGCCAATGCATACAATCAATACTTCCAATCATGCCAGGAAATTCTCGTCTCTCACCTTTTCAGCCAGCCTTTCGAGGTCAGCTGTGGGTCGACGAAGGTGGCTCCCATGTGTATAGCTCCTGATTGTCGAAAGCGTGAACCTACCAAGGCCTCAAACACAGTGACTTTGCCATCCTACATATCTCATCAACCGAGTTCGCGGATGCACCATAGGCAAACATTCGCAAGGCCGCCATAATTTTTTGCTCAGGAAGAAGACCCATAACATTAAGTAGCACCTCTTTTGAACAAAATAATGATTATGGTTGCAAATAGCAAACCATGATTTTGTTGAACAAAAGTGTCGATTCTAAATCTTGTCTGAAATAACCTTCTGCATAAAGAATTAAAGCAAAGTAATCTTCTAAGAGATTCTCACCTCGATCTCCCTCTTTCGGTTAATGTTGGGTCGAATGACCGGTCGTGAACCACTTGCTTGTTGGTTGCTTGCATCACATTGCTGCAAACCACTTGAATCATGCTGCTGTTTAATTGATTTCTCTGCCTTCGGAAGCGGTCTTGGTTGCATTCTTCGTTCTGCATCTTCTCGCTCTTGTTCTTTTCCCTTGGCCCTGTTGTAACCGCTCCTGTTCTTCTTCACCGGCCTTCGAACCTCCTCCAGTTAGACATTTTTTGAAAGAAATATGATTTGAGCTGAGTGGGGAGTATGGAACAGATTGGTGTGAGAAATTGTGGGAGGGTTTGAAGGGTTTTTATTGAGAAATTTGAGGTGCAAATTGTCGGTGGATATTTATGGCCAACCAAAAACAAAAAATTTTTTTGTCGGTGGGATATTTATGGCCAACCAAAAAAAAAAATTTAAGTGAAAATTGCTCGGTGGTATATTTAAGGCCAATCCAAAATATATATATATATTTTGAACTGGAAATTGTCGGTGGAGGTAGGAAATTGTCGGTGGGATATTTAAGGCCAAAAAAATCCTTGCCCTTTGCCCTCCACGAACGGGTGGAGCTGCCCAAAGGGCAGCACTGTTCACGGAGGGCAATCACGCTCTTGCCCTCCACCTCAACTGGGGTGGAAATGCTCTAAGTCGACGCTAGGAGTGGGTTCACTAGGGCTCAACAGCTGCCATGGTGGCGGGCAGGCCTGCTGGAGTGCGGGTTTTTTTGATTGTTTGAGTACTTCTAACCGTTAATGTATCGTGAATACCACAAAAAAGCAGTCATTTCCGACCCAACTTTTTTTCGAGGGTTTTCAAACAACGCCGGAAAAGGTACTACTTCCGACCTAAAATCACCGTCCGTCGGAACTGAGTCATCAAGTTGCTACTATTTTCGACACACAAAATGCCCTCGGAAGAAAATTCATTTTTCGTCGGAAATATCATTTTTTTGCGGGAACTGTGGCACCAAACTTATTTTCAAACGAAACTCACGGTTGTCGATAGTAGTTACTCCTTTTTTCCGACAGTAAGGTCATTCTCAAGCCGAAATTGTAGGCTATTTCCGAGGGCAAAAGTGGTTGTTTGGTAGTAGTTTTATATTTTCGAGGGCAATTATTCGCTGTCGGAAGTAATTGTGCATTTACGAGGGAATTAGAGGCTGTTGAAAATGAGTATTTAATTCTAAGAGCAATCTATAGCTCTCGCAAAAGGGTATCTATTTGTGATGGCTTGGTAGCTTTCATCTTTTTCAAATTACTATGTTTAAGTGTGGAGCAATGCAATCTTTTTTTCTTTGAGGAGCAATGCAAGTTTTTTTTAAGGAGCAATGCAATATTTTTTTTATTCATTAACTCCAAAACATGTATCTCAAAGTAGCAATAAAATTTAAATAATCGCAATCACATGAGCCACAAATTTCACAATCAAATATAATAAAAAAGAAGAAGAGAATAACACAATGACAATACATGTGAACTCAGTTAAATCGCATCCTTATTTCAACTGTTTCATTATCTTCAAACCTCATATTATTGGCATCCATGCGTCATTATGAGTCTCTTCTTCTTGGTACGGCTCACTCATCATTAGCCATCTCATATACGTTCCTGGGATTTGTTTCACCCCACAAAACCTCAAGTCTTATTTTTAACTCTGACATAAAAAGTTTAAGTTGCTAGAACAAACGGCTCTTGAGTATTTAGCTTGCGTGCCCTATTAAATGTGATTATTCCATAACGCAACTTCTTATAACCCTCGTTTCCTTTTCTAGCTGTATCATACCAATCATAGAATGAACAATACAACTCTATTCCCTTCTATGTAACGGAGCTCAACACAGTCTAGTAAGGTTCCATACCACAGTACACCAGTCTGATTCTCCCCTTAACCATAACTCCATTATTCTCGTGTTCTTTATTTTCATCCCGCTGCAATGTATGGAACCTAAACCCGCCGGTATAATACTAACCTGATAATAAGTTGCACGTCTTTTCAGGGACCTCGAGCCAAAGAAAGCATCTCCTTATTAACTTCACCCATGTAGCAGAGCCAGATCTGTATAGAAGGACAAAAAACACTTAACATAACAGAAGTTAATAATTTTACAGTAAAGATCTATACCTTTTCCAAAAAAACCATTCTGAAAATTGAAGCCTATGTAATCCTTCCACATTATCAACACTAGACTGTATTAGAATATTCTTATGTTCTGCATTATGTGTAATTAATTATTTTAGAATATATGTAATAAGATATATATTGAGTACACAAAAAAACTTTAAGGGGCTGAGAGTTTCTTACTGAACAAATGGCAAAGCCTCATCACTATTTTGCAATACATACGCGTCGCAGCCTTTTATGAAGCTCAATGCTCATCTCTCTAAGTAAACCTTTACAAAAAGCTCACCCTGGAGGTTAGCGGGGCTAGATAATTCCACATGTATCATATGACGGTTGACGTTTCTCTTTTCTTTCGATTGAACCTGCTTCAACTCGATGCAAATAACGAGAGCAAAATGTTATACACTATCTCCCAATACACCTTCGGCAATAGACTCTTTCTGATTAGAGCTTTATTACGAATATAAGTCTTATTTTATGCAAGTACCTAATTATCGAGTAAATTAATACATGAATTAGGCTCTTGTACATCATAAATCAAACACACTATAAATAAAATTAATAACTAAACATTGAAATTACCTTTTCCACAGGATACATCCACCTGAATTGTATCGACCAGCCACTCTCGCTCCCAAGCTAAGTGGTAAGTTAGGTGAATCATGATAGTGAAAAATGCAGGAGGGAATATTTTTCCAACTTGCATGAGCATGACAATTTGCTTTTCAAGAAGTTCCATGTCCCTTCTCTTAATACTTTAGCACACAATTCCTTAAAATAGAAGATAGTTCAATCAATGGCTCACATACTTTAGGTAATACCTACCGCCACAAATGGAAGTAATCTCTCCATGAACAGGCTGACAATCATGGGTCTTCATACCAGTAATATTTCACTTGAAGCATTCACACACCGAGATAAATTTCCGGAGTATCCATCTGGAACTTTCACCTCCATTAACCATTCACATAAAGCTTTGTTATCACCATTTGACAAATGTAGTCACCTGGGATAAAATAGAACTTACCATCATCTCCTTCTTCTGGATGATATCGTTGTCTTATGCCCATTTCTTTAAGATCAAGACGAGCCTTTAAAGAATCTTTGTTTTACCATCAATGCTCATCATTGGTGCCAATCACATTCTGAAATACATTTTTCTCGATGTGCATTACATATAAATTAGACGTACCAAATTTGTTTTCCAGGGTAAGGCAATTGGAAAAATATAGAATGTTTTTTCCACTTATGGTCTATCTAAACCCAGGTATTTTCTGATTTTTCGCCTCTTTTACTATGTGTTATTTCTTGTAATATGCTAAGTTCATCTATCACATCACTCAGAAGGCCTTCAGATGCAAGCCTCATCTCCCTTTGTATTATCAAATTGGCTTCTGTTGTCTACGCCATGGGTGGTCAGACGGTAAGAACCTTCATGACCCAAATAACATGTTTTAGACCCATTAGTTAACCTACGATGCGAAGTATCAGAAGCACAAAGTATGGGCATGCCAATTTGCCACTTGTACTCCACCCTGACATGTATGCATATGCTGGATAATCATTTATCGTCCACAAAAGTGCAGCCTCATTTGAAAATTCTCCTTTACATAAATATCATATGTTTTAGCACCAACTTCCCACAATGTTTGCAACTCATCAATCAACGGCCTCATGTATACATCAATGTCATTACATGGAGCACGAGGTCCAGGTATACAAATCCTGGTGAAAATTATAAGGCTCCTTTATATATTTATCCAGGGAGGAAAGTTGAAGGGGTGATGGCGGAGAACCAGCCAACTACTATGGTGCAGATTCATGTTCCCAAAAGGGTTGTGTCAATCGGGAAGCCCAACCCAATTGATTGGCCCTGACTTTAATCGCCACCCCTGCCACCAATGGTTCAACCGGTCACCCAAATTTGATTCTTTTTGTTTTTGGTCTGTTCTGTCTTGTTCGTTCTTCTTGTTCGTTGATCAGTAGCACTTAATTTGTTTTCTTTTTTGGTTGTTTTTGTTCGCCTGTGTGGATTGTGTCACCGAGCCTTAACCTGATTGTGATTCTAACCTAGCATTCGTCCCCGGTACTTATTCGTTAAGCTTAAACCTGAGCTATAGACGGTATAGTTGAAAGAGATTTATTGGTACACTTATATGATATTGGACAATCTGAGATTTGCATGCCTTTTATATCAAGATTTGTTTTTTCTTGCTGAGTTGTTTCTTGTTTAGGCCTTTGATAACAAATGATCTCCTTTTATTTTTTGGGTTTTTTACATTGATGGCAGCCATGGCAAAAAGGGAAAGAGTAATAATAAAGCATCAAGGCTTACAAGGCCTCCCATCTCACACCCTCCTTGGACCAACATGATCCCATTGAGGCATCAAATGATCGGCCAAATGCAAGAGACACAACAAACATGTATGAGTTATTTCTCAAGTCATTAATAATCAAATTATTCTTTTTTAATCGTTGTCTTTCTAATTTAGTTTTGCATTTTCTTTAGTTGAACATTTTGTTATGAATGATAGCCGGGAAGAATGGAAGGAGTCAAGACAAAGGATCAGGCACTACACGCTAATCAATCATCTAGACATGGTCCTATTGAAACACAACAAACATGTATGAGTTAACAATCCAATTCCTATTTTTTAATACCTTTTTATAGCATGCATAACTATTTCAATATTGTTTAATTCTAATTCTCAATTAATTTTCTGTTTTGTATTTTTATATTAAATCGTAGCCATGGCAAGAAAGAAGAAGCATCCAAATATAGCATCTGAAACTGGATCCGTTGAAACACAACAACATGTATATGTTATTAATCATATTCTTTTCATGTTTTTTTTTTGAATCTGAATTATAGCATGAGTATAATATATTATTTTCATTTCATTTTTATAAATTGTAGGCACGGCAAGAAAGGGGAACAATCAAAATAGAACATCCGGTTCTATAAACTCCAATCATCTAGAGCCTCAGAGGAACATGACCCTCGTTGATCCATCACATGACATTGAAATGGGAGAGATGTCTCTTCAAGCTGAACAGTCAAATGGAGAGGGTATTTAATATATGATGATTTAACTATATAAATATATATATATATATATATCCATATTTATATACATGTGTCACCTTATTAAGCAACTTTATTTTCTTATTGATTAGGTTCAGATGCTCCAAAAAAGAAAAGGTAGAGGGAAGGCTAAGGGGTGAAGATGGGAAAAGGAACGGAAATTATAATACATGATAACAGGTAATGAGGATAAGCAATAATAGTTTACTTTTTCTTCAATATTCATCAACAATCATGATATCAAAGTTTAATCCTTACTATTTCTTTTAACTTAATTTGCTTGAAATTTTCAGGATTGTAAACCACTCAAAGCTGCACGAACTATAGGGAGTTCTTTTCCATCAACTTCTATGAAAAGGGCCATGGAAAACATTTAAGGAATTTCCAAAAGGAACAGATGGATACATTGTATGACCGTTTTCAAGAAACTGCATACATACACATGCCTGGAAGAAGAAATGAGGAATGCATTTGAAGAACATATTAAAATCGATACCCCGATTGGATGTGCGCAATAAGGAAAAGCGTTTTTGATTACAAGACTACTGGTGAGAGATGGTTACTGGACGGTTGAAGCCTGAATGGCAGGTAAAACAATTGTTTTAAAATAATAGTCTTAAGGATTGGTTATTGTATTCTTTCATTTATTTGTAGATGCATGCCTTATGTGGGTTCCCTGAATCAGTTGGATATTAGGTTCTAATTTACCTTATTTTCATGCAAAAGAAAAGCGAGAATAACACATCCAATAGGAAGAACCATTATTGTGCATACCACAGGTTCTGTTCCAAATGGCAAAGTATAGAAAAGATGAGGTAAAATATCTTTTGCTGGTTACTTTGTTCATTGTTTTTTTGTGGCAAATTCTCAATAATCATTGTGTATATAATTTTTTTTTAAATTTAATAGTTTGATTCGAACTGAATTGAACCCCAGTCCGATTGATTGTTTCAAAAAGTTCCATGTAAGTAAGCGTAAGAATGGACAAGAAGAAAGTTGGCTGCGAAAAGCAAAAGAACTTATGTATGTTGCCCCACTTACTCTTATTACTTCTATTTTTCATTAACATGACATTGTTTTTTATTATCCATATTTATATTTCTTCAATTTCATTGTAGGAAGAAATGGATAAAGAAAAAGACTAATCAGATGGAAGAAGAGAATGAAGTAGATGATTGGGGTATATACAAGGAGGTGGTGATTGGCGGACCAAGTCATGGTCAGCATCCTGATTAGGGGGCTGGCTTTAGTACAAAAGATGCATATCCCCGGAGAAATAAACTGCAATAAGTGTACATACTTACAACGTGAAGAAGAGCATGAGAAATTGAAGGGAGGAGCATGAGAAATTGAAGGAGAAGCATGAGGAATTGATTGAGTGGAATTGGAAAGGTTTGACAGATGTGGTGTATGATTTGAAAGATCTTATTCAAAGTATGAGGGATAACAACTCAAATACTTCCGCACACTTAGACAATCTGTTTCGTGGTAAATTCTTTCTTGCCTGTTTACTATTTTTTTCGCTTTGAACATTGTACTATTTTATTCTCACTGATAAATTCCTATCTTTCATTATGTTTTGGACAGGACAATGTTAATAGCTGTTCAGATGCTCACTGAAGATGTGTAGTGCAACACCAATTTTATTTTGTTACCATATAACTATTTTTAAATTCAATGTTTGGATGTTTTGTTTATTTTATCTTTCTATTTATGAATAACTTCATTTTAATGAATTGCAGTAAAATGGTATCATTATTCTTATGTGGCTACCAAATACTGCGTTATGATTAGAAACATATTTCTCTAATAAATATTACAATTGGAATGTATTATTATTATTTTTTTATAAAATAATAACCTTTTTCGACCGCGTTTCCTCCTCGGTAATATATATTTTTAACCAATACTTTTTCATCGGAAATATTTTGACAATAATTTACCTATTTCAAACCACACATTCCCAAATGGTAAATTCTGGTCAGAAAATTAATATTTTGGACCACTTATTCGTTGGAAAATATTTATCGACAATAACTTTGCGACGGCTACATGTGGTCGGAAGTATTATATTGCTGATCTAAACTTGCCTCCTCGAAATATATTTATTCACTTATTTCCGAGAAAATATTATATATTGCCCACAAAAATGTGTTGTCGGTAATTACCACTACGACGATGCAGCGCCCTCAGAAATACTGTTTCGTTGTTGCAAAACATTTTCCGACAACATTTTTGGTCGAAAATATGTCAATGCAAAAGCAAAAATTTTGATCGAACAATATTTCCGACAAACTCCTAAATATTTGCGACCATAGTTATGGGTCGGAACAAAAATTGAGATGGTCGTTTTGAAAATCAAATCTGCATAAACAAATAAGCAATATTGATGGCCCTTACCATCGAAATAGTACTATTTCGACAGTTGGTCGGAAAGTATTTACGACAACACAATTACCGACGATCAGCGACGGCTGATGCCGTCGAAAAAGCTTATGTCCAACGAAAATGGGTGTTTTTCATGACCAAATTCCGCCTTTTGCTAATAGCATTCTGTTTTGTAGTGGAAGTTCTATGTATAGTCCTCCCTAATGTCATCATAATTCTCTCAACCAAAATTACCTTGTTATCTTTATCCATGCATATAATAATTGTGTTGGTTAATTGAAGATGATTAGCCAAAGGATTGACTTTTGGTGCAGTTTTGGATGAAGTGAATCAATGAAAGACAAAAAACTGAAAAAAGATCGTCAGCAGGCGGGAGAAGAAAAAGATAGGTCAAGCAATTGTGGGGGCCTACCCTGATAGCGACCACACCAGATTTTCTTTTGCTCTCCCTAATTTATTTTTCTCTGGTCCTGGTCTGGTCTGGCAGGACCACACTTCCAATTTATTTTTATAACTCTCATTTTTGTTTTTTCAAGTATTTTCTTTTTGTGAAATTAATTTTTATATGAAAGATTGAGGACCACTCTAAAATCCTCAAATCCTAATATTTAAAAAATAAAGTGTAGGAGATGAGAAAACGACAAAGTTACAGCTGTGATGGTGAACCCACTACTACTACTTGTTTTCCTTTTTCCTTTTCCTACCACCACCGCCTCCACCGACGACGACGTTACGACGACAACTGATCAATAGAAGGAGAGATCGAGAGAGTGACAGACAGAGAGGGTGCATCTGTTTTTCCTTGGCTTTCACGTTATCGGTTTTTTTCCCTATGCAATCCAAACAATCCACCTCGAACGATCACATTTGCCATGAGAGCAGTTACATCGTTATCGTGGGTGTATCGTGCTAATAATAATACTACGTGTAAATGTATTTTCACATAACATTATATTATATTGTATTATTGATCCGAACGACGACATGAAAATCTTTCTCCTATTAGCTTAGGTTTCATTTCTATTCATGAATGTCGTTCATAACATTATTAATCTCTTTATTGGCTTTTTTATTACACAATCCAAACAATATTATAGTTAGGGGTGTAACTCGGGCGGGTTAGATGGTTAACCCATACCTAACTCAGCATTCACAATTTGGGTTTGGGTTGAGTTCGGGTTCGGGTTTAATTGGGCTGGGTTCAAATTTGTCCAACTTTATGGAGTTCAATCTTATAACACCTTATTTTGTAGCATGTTTTAAATTTTGAACAAAATAACGTTAATACTAGTTAAAATTTAATTTTACACATCATCCACACAAAAGTAAACCAAATAGTGTGGAGACTAAATCTAATGCTTCAACCATACGAAGTTGAAATAAAAATTAAAATTACAAAAGAGTACCAAAATTTCAACTAAAAGAAACATAAAAGCAACATCATCAATCATTGTTCAAATAAAATACAACAACAAACCTTATTTGTAGTCATCCCAAAACTTGTACCTAGCTTATATAATACGAAGCGAGAAGAGTAATATGTGTATGAGAAAATTTTGGTTAGAAATCGGATTAGGTTTGGGTTGACATGGGCAGACAAGATATCAACCCAACTCAACCTAATAAATGATCAGGTTGAGGTTGGGTTGGGTTTGGGCGAGTTTTTACTTCATTCTAGCCCGCACAATGGAGTTTGAAATCGGATTGGGCATAGACGGATTCGGATTGACCCAACTCAAATTGCACCCTTAATTATAGTACACCATCATTGTAGCATCTTGTGGCAGTATTAAAATATTATGTATAAGTTGTTCTATACATGACCTTGCATCTCTGACAATAGACACCTGGTCACACACTCGGCACATTTCAAATGCACACCATGAAGTAAACTTAAATGGTATATTAAAAAATTAGAACACAAATACTGATGTTTTGTTTGTCCATCCGAGTGAATAAATCAAGAAAAATATCGACATGTTTTGTATGCGCATGAATTCATAAAGTTTTGTGCGTAGACTCATCAATATTATTATTGTTTTTTAATGAAAGGTTGATTTTGATGTTTACAAAAAGAATTTACATATACTTTGAATTAGAGTTGATTTATAAATTTTTTCTTCTTCAGATTCTTGTGCACACCTGATGTAAGATAAAGAGTTAATCCACCTACTTCATGACAGATTGGTACTGCTTCCCTCTAGTAATTAATCTTCGATGAGTCAGTGGAGAGCAACAAACATGGAACGTGTTTACCATTACGTGATATCCCAATCCAATAATATATTGTCATGTGGAGAAAAACTAGCACTTGACAATGTATTATTAGATACGGGATGCCACTTGACAATGAACTTGTTCTATGTAAGTCTTTTTCGAGCCAATGACCAAAACTATGCCAATTCACTTTCATGACCACAACTATTAATACTAAATTACTGATTGGCATTATGTTATTTAGTCTCATCTAAATTCATATCGCTCGTTATACACATATTTCATAATTTTTAACCTTTGGATATTCTAAAGGTGATGATCATATAGCTAGGCATCTGGTGATACAAACACTTTTAATTTGTTATATGCATTTGTTTTGCTGAAATACTAGAAATGAGTGGTTACGTCTTAAACTATACAAAACCAAATATAGATAAAATGCTTCCTTGCTACCTACGCAAAAAAATATTTACACGTAAAACAAAAGGAACATAGGAATAATATTTATGTTGATAAATGCTTTAGGTTCAATTTTTATGCAAATCTCCCCAACAACAATTGTTTTTCTTGTGTTATAGGTCCCACATTGTTCCTCATGATGGCTCAATCACCACCACTTAGGGTACATCAAACATATTCCTTGAGACAATATCCTAAATGCTTCATAAACATAGGTCTTTATATATATATATATATATATATATAGCTATTGGTACAAAATTCAGACTTTTTATGTGAATAGAAATTAGAAGGGCTTAAACTTTATACATTTGTTATTGGTAAAAATTAATGCATCCCTCCAACCAAATAAGAAAATATATATTGACATCCTCAACCACCAAAGGAAAAAAGAAAAAAAAGCACTCAAAGATTAGTCAAGATCTCAAATAAGAGATAATGATTTATATGAAACGGGTCCAACGTCACCTGATGTTCTCGTCCAATAATGCATTGTTATGTATAAATTTGTCTGAACGTTATGGTTATGGAAGTATGGTAAACTCGTTTCAGGTAAGTTATTTTAAAAAAAAAATCCAACAAATAGATCCAATGGTTGGCAACGCATCTCTTGGGCCAACTATGTGCCACGTAGATTCTACATATAAACAGTGGGTGCTTGGTGGTGGGTCATTTTGTTTCCCAACAAACGAGTGCCTTCCGTTTTTTCTTGAATTCTTTTTGTCCCAACAATAATCGAAATATTTGACAAATGTGGGAAAAAATGTTAATTAATAATCGAATTATAATATGGAAAGCATAATACACCAGCCAAGGAAGCGGCAATAGTGACAGCTCAACCCTCGGCCGACTTTCTTAAATAACAAAACATAGAAAATGCAGACTTGCAAAGGGTTTGGTACCAAAATAAACGGTTGATTAATGGAGCACCCCCCATCAACTGGAGTATGTAGTTGGATGACTTTTTCGTTTGGTACTTGCAAACTTGAATCAACACTCTAATCGAAAATTTAACAAAATTAGATGACAGAGAGGGTCTTTTCGGTTTCAATTTAGTTAATAGGCTATAAAGTTTGTTTCAAAACAACTTAAGAAGCTTCACTTTCTCCCAATGCACCTCGACATTGAGAAATTTGTCTACAATTTATCAGAATGTGTAAAATGGCTGGATTTTTAAACAGCAAGGGTGTAAACGTTAGAAAATTAAAAATTTATAAATCGTTTTGAAATTGATGTTAAACTTTAATTGTGCGAAATGTATTTTGCCTATATTTAAATTCAACATGCTAAAATCAGTTTCTCATACGCGTATGGATAAATTTTGGTCATAAATGCATGTGTACTTTATAGTCACGTATGTTGCTAATAACAATATAATATTTTGTTATTTGATATTACACGTGCGTTGGTGTACTCTATAAATGAAATAAATAATAATCATCGAGAAAATAAAACAATGAGAGTTTCTGCCTTGCGACGGAGAACAACTTAATGACATAGGTTCACCACCACGCGACGTCCCGTGCCAATGAAATAAATACATATGAACAAAAACTTACACATGTCATTATTTTATTGGCATGAGACGCCACCGTTAGACCTGGCAAATGAGTCGTGTTTGTGTCATACTCATTATCTTAACGGACCATGTCGTGTCAAACCCTTTATCTTAACGGGTTCTCTAACATGTGACCCGATAACAACCTGACTCGTTAACGGGTTGTGTTGGGTTTATGAGTTATGCAAGAAATTGCCATGCCTAATGTCTAGACTTGGCAAACGGGTCGTGTGTTGTGTCGTTTATGTGTCATACTCGTTATCTTAATGGGTGACCCGTTAAGTATCCAATTCGTTAATGGGTGACCTGATAACGACCTGACTCTTTAACGGGTTGACTCGGAACGTGTTATTTTTATGTCGAATTAACGGGTCGTGCAAAAAATTGTCATGCCTAACCACTATAACGGTAAAATCGTACCATATAAGGTCTTCTCTTAAAAGGACGTACATGATTTTTTTGTTTGTGAGAAAAGACCTAAAAAAGTACTTCCCTTCATTTTTCTCATGGGACAACTCTGTCAAATTAGAGACACAATTATGGATCAAATATGAAATCTAATTTTTGAGCATGGGTACCATATAAAACACAAACGAAGAATATATACACACACACACATGTATGGGTGGGTAGAATTGAGTATCATGTTCATATGCTTATTATTTCATCCAACCCTAAAAAAGTTAGTATGGTAAATTGATCGACAACTTTATACTGTGTGACCAAAAGAGCTCTGTCTGTGTAGTGTTAGTCAACAATAATCGTATGGAAAGGAGTGCTCCATTTATGATCCTGTGAAGTGTCCAAATCACTTATTTAAATAGATGGTTGAAGGCTTGAAGCCTACTTTGTCATTTAAAAAAAAGGCAAACTAAAAATAATTCATTTTTCTGTTGATACATACCTAATCCAAAATTCAATCCTGATAAACCAAGATTAGCTATAACTAATTATATTTAACCACCTTAATCAAACCCTTTTGCCAAAGTTGAATTAAAATTTAAAACCCCCCCCCAGAAAACAAAAATCAGAAGAAAAAAAAAGGAAAAGCAATCAAATTGTCAGGCCACAGAAGCAACCAGCTTTATCCTGTTTTTATTTTTAAGCCCTCTGCCAACCGCTTTCATGGTAATGATTCGTTCTATTGCCTCCATATTTCTGAAATCTTCTCTCTCCTCTGTCTCTCTCTCTCTCTCTAAAAACTCCATTTCTCAGAACCCAAAAACCAAAACAAAACAAAACCTTGAAAACCTCATCACAACGGAAGCTTTAAAAACTTTTTCTTTTTCTCTCTGTCTCTGTGTTTATGTAAAATCTTTGTTTTTCTCAGACGTGGTGCAGAAAGTTGTGTCTCAGATCCCAATATACGGCTCTCGGCATCTTTCTTACACCATTAGCGATATAAAACTCTACTCAAAGCCTATATCAAGTACTTTCTCTCTCCTACTTTCTCTCTACACACTGTTATACACCATAACGGCATAAAATTCCCACTCTCAAACCACAAGGGTTTTCTACTTTCCTTGTGGTCCTCCAACCGAGCTCTGAATTACCCTTTATAATTCTCCTCTTTCTCTACAAAACCCATTTCTCAGAATCTCCAACGGCTTTGAATCGAGTCGTCTGGAAATGCAAGAATCCGGGTTGGGGATGATGGGTGGTGGCGGCGGAGACGCTCATCATGACCACCATATCCGGCAGCTCAAGGCTGAGATAGCCACTCACCCTCTTTACGAGCAGCTCCTGTCTGCACACGTGTCCTGTCTTCGGGTGGCGACGCCAATCGATCAGTTGCCGCTCATAGACGCTCAGCTGTCTCAGTCGCACCACCTCCTGCGCTCTTACGCTTCTCAGCAGCAGCATGGTCACTCAGTCTCCCCACACGAGCGCCAAGAGCTTGACAACTTTTTGGTTAGTTCTTTTTTTTTTTTAAATTTGTTACTGCCTAATATGTTTGTATGGTTTAATTTGTTGAGTAATTGAATTTGTACTTGGATTTTATTAGCTAATAATTTACTTTTTTTTCTTTTGGTTAATGGGGGTATATTGATTGTTACTGCAGGCACAATATCTGATAGTTTTGTGCTCTTTCAAAGAACAACTTCAACAACATGTCAGAGTTCATGCTGTTGAAGCTGTCATGGCCTGCCGTGAAATCGAAAGCAACTTGCAGGCTCTCACTGGTATGCCCCCCTCTTTTTTCTCAAAACTTCACCTTCCTAGCTATTATTGTTAATTAGTCAGACTGTGAATCTCGACTATTTAATTCTGGTTGATTTACACCGAAATATGTGGTTTAACTCGCAATTTAACAATATAAGTCTGGCAAAAGAATATTAAATGTCGTAATATATGTATGAGATGGAAATGTTTAGAATATATGAGTTACACGTATGAATGTTGTTTTTTATCAACAGCTAGTGTTAGAAATGTTTAGAATATTTGTTTAGTTTTGTCATTGGGAATGAAATTTGCCTTCTGTTTTCTGTGCTGGGACGTTTTGTGATGTTTTCATGTGTTTGGTAGGCATAAAGATAAGAAGGACCAGCTATTCTGGCGTTCTGGAAGTTTGAGTACTGTCCTTGTAAGTAGTGGGTGCGGTATAGGGTAGGGTCTACGAAAACTAATTAATCAAAGATTAGAGTTGGGTAGAGGTTGGTTAATTGGTTCAGCTGAGGAGGTTGACAATTATACTATTACGTGGTGTTATTAATCGATGAATTATAACATAAGTATATGAGAATGTTGTTATTTCATAAATTTAAAATCTAATATCAACAATTAGATATACGTGTTATAACATAAATAAATCGATAACTCTATGTAGCATTTAACATACGTTGACGACGTGATGGAGAAACTTCTCCACCCTGCCATGAGTAGTCTCCATGACCTAACTAACAAGGTTGCACCAGAATATTTGGTTCTAAAATACTTTAATTCTGATGATTGTAGTGATTATTATATATTTTTTCTTTGGGAATATAAATATAGAATGCATGAACTTGTTTATTTGTTGGATTATCCATCTCTTGGAAGTTTGGTGATTAATTTGGTGGTGGAGTATAAGTAAGTGCATGTCACCACTCACATTATTAATTAATGATGATTAAATAGAAGGGTTGGATTTATGGGGGATATGCTAGGTGGAGACGCTAGCTGAAACTGGTACAAGGTCTTTTCACTAAATTAATTGATACCAAAAGAATAAAATAAGAATTATGAAGCTTCAATAAATTATTAAGTTAAAGAAAAATGCCTCATTAAGTTTTTTTTTTTCGGATTTATATCTTGATTAATTGGTTGTTAGGGTTGGGGACACTGAACAAAAAGTAGAATGCAAGTTGCACAAAATGTTTCAGATATTTTTTGGTGTCTATATAGTGTTATTGGTTGAGTAATTGCTTGTTTCAAGCCAATTTTAGGGTTCATGCTATTGTAGGTTGCATATATATGGTAATGGTAGCTTGGAATATCAATTTTCTTTCCTTTTTTTCATTAAAAAAACTCAAAGGTTGCACTTCTTGAGTTATCCATTTTTTTACTCAAATATTTATTTATTTATTATTATTATTATTATTTTTTAAATTGGGACTAGTATTTTCGTTGTCATGCTAATTGCTAAATGGTTAATTGGAATTATCCTAATCAGACTTTGTTTGTTTGCCTTAGTTTAAAGTGATGACTACATGTTGATCATGATGTGAGGGAGGATACAATAATAATATAGAATCAAGGGTACAATTTGATCTAGGGTTTAATAAAAAAGAGTTTTGGTTGATATCAAGGTAAAGAAAAAGACAAATTAGTAGCAAACATTGACGACGAGTATATCTATTTCACTATTTAAGACAAATTTCGATCTAGCTAGGTTTTACTAAAGACCTAAGAAAAAAGAGAAGAATCCTACATTGTTGTTCTTTGTTCAATTCTTGCATGCATGCGGAATATCATAATGTATGTGTGTGTATATATATATATACATTCACTATAATAACTTGACACTATGATTAACTTAGACAAAAATTTAGAATTTGACATCGATTTTGTCATTCGACATAAATAAACTCTAGTAAGTTATTCAGTTGAATGCAAACCAACTTAATGTGACATTCTTCTGAAGTGGCAAAGGTATTCAAGTTTGCCAAGGGAAAATAGAACTTGCATTTAAAATAATAAAACTGCAATATTACCTTTGTATATCATGCATAGTTCAGTGTTTTTCTTAAACCAATAACACAACAAACTTTAAAAAAAATAGAACTTGCATTTAAAAATAAACTGCAGTATTACCTTTATATATCATGCATAGTTCAGTGTTTTTCTTAAACCAATAACACAACAAACTTTTATTTATGAGATTTGAACTCGAGATCTCGTTCAAATGATCATACTTTAATATTTATATATGTTACTTTCGATAACAAATAATGAAGAAGAATTCATATGTTGCGGGAAGTCTAGAATCAAGGACTTGACTGGTTTCTTGAGCCCCAATAATTAACGGTCCATTTGATAACCATTTAGGGTCTGTTTGGTAATAACGTTTTACAAACTATTTTTGAAAAATTGTTTAGTAAAACGAAAACGACAAATATGATTTTTCATTTTTATGATTTGAAAACGCGTCTAATAGTTTAATCCGAGAATAATTTTTTACGTATGGTACCAAATGTAAATATATATATATATATGTATATAAACTTGTGTTTGGAATAGTGGTAGGGATGATGGTTTAGATGAGAGTGGTGTTGGTAGCAATGGTGGTTGGAGTAGTGGTAGTAGTGGTGACAATAGTGGTGTTAGCAGGGGTGGGATATAGGTTGTGGCAATAGAAGGGAAGTGAGCAATGATGGAGAGAGTGGTTGTGGTGGTGATGGCGGTGGTGGGTGCGATGGTGGCAGAGGATTGTTGTGTTAATAATGGTTGTGAAATTGGTGGTTGAGAGGTAGGGATGATGGTGGCGGAGATGGTGGTGACCATATGGTGAGGGTAATGGGATGGAGATTGTGGTGATGGTGGCGGTGGTGGTGGCCACATCGGTGAGACGGTGGAGGTGGTGATGACCATGGTGGCAAGGGTGATTGCAGTGAATAATATGGTGGCTGTGGTAGTGGTGTTAGTGGTGGTGGCGATGGTGGCGGCGAAGGTGCATGTGGTGGTGGTGGTCATGGTTAGACGGTGGAGGTGGTGATGCCCGTGGTGGCGATGGTGATGACGGTGGCGTATAAGGTAGTGGCGACGATGTGGGTGGGAGATGGTGGCATCAAAGATGGTGGCGGTGGTGGTGATGATGGTGAAATGGTGGTGGTGGTGGCGGCACGAGTGACGATAGTGGTGGCATACATGATTTTTTTTTCTTCTTAAAACTCTAACTTTATTTTATAATGTATATTTTATTTTCTATTATTTTGAAAATTGTTCTTGAAAAACAGAGAAAACATCAATTTGATGTTCTACATAACTTATGCCTAAATATTGCCTGCGTTTTTTGTTTTCTGAGTTTGTTTTCACAAAAATAGTATGCCAAACACATTCTTCACCTGGTTTTGTATTTGCAAAATGAAAAACTACTTTGCAAAACGTTAACGAAGATACCTTTAGTTTTTGATTTTTAATTTTTATGCTTGAGATATGAGTAAAAGCATATAGGGTAAATGATGTATGAAGGGTGATGAGAGAGAGGGAAAGAAATAAGGAAGGAGGAATAGAAACAAAATCTTGAAAGTGAAAACAACTTTAAATAATTTTTTATTTTTGTTTTTATTTTGTGTCTTTCTTTAGACATTTCTTCTACATCTCTGCTGCCATCATTCATCCACTTTTCTTCATTCCTTATTTTTTCTATGTATTTCTCCCTTATCATTAACACAAAAAGTGAAAATTGAAAACGAAAAACAAATGTTTATCATAGGCTCTAAGAGTCTTAGTCAACTGACGCATTTCTGATGACTGTTTAGCAAAACATTAGGCTTTGCTGGAGCCGCCTGAGCCCAATTTTGGTTTAGAGTTCCAGTATGTCCCCAGCTCACCGTTGCTTGTCACTGACGTAGGAGTTGAGGCATTTATTCTGTTCTTTCCATGGCAAATACAAAGTAGAATTAATCACTTGTAGTAGAAGCTTAATTTCCTCTGTTTCATCTCTTTTCAGGAGTAAGTCTGGGTGAAGGTTCGGGTGCAACAATGTCCGACGACGAGGATGACATGCAGATGGATTTCTCTATGGATCAATCGGGCGCGGAAGGGCATGACATGATGGGATTTGGCCCCCTACTCCCAACCGAATCTGAGCGATCTCTAATGGAAAGAGTTCGACAGGAGTTGAAGATTGAGCTGAAGCAGGTAAAACATATACACGTCAAAGTTGCACCATTGCTGCAGTTTGGTTGTTTTGCTTTCGGGATGTGAACGGAGTTTTCTGTTTCCTTTTTTTTTTTTGTCAAAGAGTTTTCTGTCTCCTAACAAACTTGCATTGTTAATATTTGCAGGGTTTTAAGTCAAGAATTGAAGATGTAAGGGAGGAAATTCTAAGAAAAAGAAGGGCAGGGAAATTACCTGGGGACACAACTACAGTGTTGAAGAATTGGTGGCAGCAACACTCTAAGTGGCCCTACCCAACTGTAAGCAAACAAATTCACCATTCATATATGATTTTATTGCACTTCATATATATATATATATGTATATGCATATAGGGTGAACTACCGATTTAGTCTCTGAATTTTCATTTAATGAAAATTAGGTCCCTAAATTATTTTTTCCGGTAAAATAAGTCCGTAAATTAATTAAAAACTGCTCATTTCATCCCTAGCTACTATCATATTTAAAGCTATTTTATTTAATTTTTTGTCCACTTAAGTCACGTGACACATTTTAGAGGGTAATGCCCTCATTTTTTTGCCTATAAACCCTTAACGTTGCATATAGATTGCAAATATAACGTCTAATTTACCCTCTAAAGTTAACTCCATACACTATTTCTTCGAAAAAATTAAGTCCTTAAACTCATGAAAAACTATCAATCTACCATCCAAAGTGTATCACATGCAAGCCACGTGACTTAAATTGACGAAAAATTGAATAGAATAGCTTTGAATCTTATATTAGGGATGTAATTGGCAGATTTTATTAGTTAAAGGACTGATTTTAAAAAAAAAAAAGTTTACGGACCTAATTTTCACTCGGGTGATAATTCAGAAACTAAATCGGCAATTCAACCCTGTATATATATACATTTACCATTCTGCTTAGACTACAGTGTTAAGAAATGATGGTAGAAATTAGGGAGAAGCTCTTGAATAACACTGACACTGACAATATAATTGGACTGTTTTCATCAGCAAGACTAATGAAAGATTATATGATATATGCAGGAAGATGATAAGGCAAAGCTTGTGGAGGAGACAGGGTTGCAGCTAAAGCAGATAAACAACTGGTTCATTAATCAAAGGAAGCGGAACTGGCACAGCAACTCTCAATCAGTCACCTCTTTAAAGTCCAAGCGCAAACGATAGACGACAACACCATAACCACCGTTGGATCTTGTTTGATAATCGGAGAAACTGATGAACTCACTTTTATGTCCGCTGATATATATATATATATATATATATATTATATACATATAGTCTAATCAGCCAACACTTCGCAAACAGAGAAATTAAGTAACAAATGGCCAACTAATTACATGTGAAAGGTTGTATAAATTCATGTTTTCGATTGGTAGAGTAACGGTACTTCATCTTTATGTACCACATTTCATTTAAGTTTGTCAAAGTTTGCTTGCAAATGCAGACTGCTTGTTGATCTGTTTCTGTAAAATTGCTGCAACATTTTCTAAGTTTTACAGTGGAGCAACATTTTGAAATTCACAAGTATGAATGCTGCGTAATACTAATTGGTGTGGGGTGCCGAGCTAGGACGGCATCAATAGGACTAGCACTAGTGTTCTCATAAATCATTGATCACGTCACACTATGTGAAGAGATGTGTCACAGCTTGCGTCAATAATAAGCGAAGAGATGTGTCACGCAGTTCGCGCGACTAGAACTTGAAGGATGTATAAATTGTTGAAAATAAATTCCACATTGATAAAAAAAAGAATCTTAAATGCGCTTATAAGTAGTTGAGTTCACCACTACAGTATATCAAATTTAAAAAGCTCTTACACAGCACAAACAACCACAAGCTCTTAAAACTTCCCAAAGTTGAGGATTACTGTTTGAATTGAATCATTTCTTTGACGTAATATTATAAGCATGCGCATGTATATAGGCACTAGAATTTTTAAGGATTCATGTTTTATGACAAGATCAGCAAAGTTATATCTCAGCTTCTTGCTTCCTAGCACTGGTGAATTACACGATGATTCCTAGCACTGGTGAATCACACGATGATTATTAAGAATTTTGGAATTTTATTGGATAACGGGTAGTTTCGAATGTCGGAATTTATTTGTAATATTCAATAACTTGGTTTATAATAACGAAGTTAATTTTTTATTTGTTACTTTATGCGCCTTCCTATTATTTGCCGGCGACCTTAGGAACTTAGAAATGGAGTAAATTGAAGAAATGACCTTAAATATTTGTTTACTGAGTAGGCAGAGAAGACTGAAATGCCTCTGTAAGTCTTTCTGGTCCTCGGAATTGGACTGCCGTAACTTGTCCACCAGTTGGTCCCCTTTTTAAAAGGAGAAAAAAATAACTCAACTTCTTGCACAAAAGATTTTGTGTTGGATTCTCTCGCTTGTATTATGTAAAAAATTAGATTATATTATATATGACATGCTTCTAAGAATTTCAATGCAGGCGCCTAAATTCTTTGGCCTTCCTTGGACGGCGCTTGGTAATTCAGGGCGGGTGAGGGTCGTTGATTTTCCCCTTGACGAGAATAAACTCAGTGGTTAGTGACAACAAAAGGAAACAAAATCAAACTCCACAATCAATCAATCATATATATCTTCCCAATCTCCCATTCAATTTCACTCCCTCCTATATTTGGTAATGTCGCGTTGATTGTTCAATCACTCTCCACTTTTCTTTAATAATTTAATGATGGCAAAGGCTGCTGCTTCTTCTCTTCTCCTTCTTCTTCCTCTTGAGAGTCTTCACTTTCATTCAAATTCAACTGCTGCTTCTTCTATTTTATAATATTCAGAGCCACCTTCTTTTACTCATTCAAATCAACCCACCATATTGTTTTTTCCTCCCCTTCAGCCCCACATTTCATTTTTATTTTTGGCCTATTCCTTCTGGTACGCCAATATTCCACCAGACCATGTTTCTTTCTTTTCTGCGGAGCAACAAGAATTTTTGGGGTGTTTTCTGAACTGGGTTTTCGCCACTTTTGATTTCGGATCCTGTTTAGCAAATTATTTATTTGGCGGAGTTTGTTAGTTATTGCGGTTGTTATATCAGTGATATACATTTCATCAAGTTATAATCTTTGAGTGGTGAGCAAGTACTCTTAATTGTATGGCGTATCCTGCGTATACCGAATCGCTATCGTTCGGAGGCTCAGAACATGGGCAGGGACAACAAGTTGTGCCATTCAAGACAGCCAATGGGTCTCTCAAGGTCTGTCTTTTACATGGGAACTTAGTTGTATGGGTACTGGAGGCCAGAAACCTTCCTAACATGGACATGGTTCATAGGACTCTCGGCGACATGTTTGCTAAATTTCCTGGCAAGTTTGGCAGCAAAACCGAAGGGCAAGCGCCGCAGAAAATAACCAGTGATCCGTATGTGACGATTTCTGTATCTGGTGCTGTGGTTGGGAGGACTTTTGTGATTAGTAATAGCGAGAATCCGGCTTGGGGGCAGCATTTTGAAGTTCCAGTCGCGCATTGTGCTTCGGAGGTGCAGTTTGTTGTGAAAGACAGTGATGTTGTGGGATCACAGATCATAGGTGCCGTGGGAATCCCAGTTGAGCAATTGCTTTCTGGCATGAAAGTAGAGGGAACCTTTCCGATACTTAATTCGAGCGGGAAAGCGTGTAAGCCTGGAGCTGTTTTGAGCTTGTCAATTCAGTATATCCCAATTGAAAAACTGACATTTAATGATCAGGGAGTAGGTTCGGATCCTGATCATCAAGGCGTCCCCGGTACTTACTTTCCTCTTAGGAGAGGCGGTAAGGTGACTCTGTATCAAGATGCACATGTTCATGATGGTCGCCTTCCGAATTTAGAGCTTGGCGGGGGTGTTCGGTATGAGCAGGGGAATTGTTGGCAAGACATGTTCGATGCAATAAGTCAGGCCCGTCGCTTGATATACATTGTAGGGTGGTCTGTGTACCACAAAGTTAGATTGGTTCGGGATAAAGATGATGCGTCAGATTACATGTTAGGTGATCTTCTTAAGGCCAAGTCACAGGAAGGTGTGAGAGTGCTGCTTCTTGTTTGGGATGATCCAACTTCCCGGAGAATTTTGGGATATAAAATGGTAAGGCCTTCGGAGATCAGTAAATATTGATTCGCTATTCTGCACTGAAGCATAGTTTTGGTTCACATCAAATTGTTTTAAACTTTTCTTGTATATAAGGATGCCTTATGAGTTTTACCCTTCTATTGAACAAGTTATTATTTGTTACTTCAATATTTTTCACCTGTTAAAGTCGGTAAATACCTGTCCTCTCACCTGATATTCATCAACTATATGATGCGCAGGAAGGGGTGATGCAAACCTCTGATGAGGAAACTCGGCGTTTCTTCAAGCACTCTTCAGTCCAAGTGCTACTTTGCCCTCGATCTGTTGGGAAGGGTAGCTGGGTCAAAAAGCAGGTTGGATAAAATGATCACCACATTTTTGCATCAAGTTCTGAAATGAACATTGTTCTTATCATTTTGTTTTTCGTATGCGATGCTAAAAGTTCCCGTTTCATTCTCCAATTACACTAGTGAATGGACTTGATAAAATGAAATATAAACAAGTTGTTATATGCATATCAAATACAATTATCCCATTTCAACTAATTTGGGGTTGAACATTAAGAAAATCCCACCCGATATTTTAGACGACTAGCAATCAGTGTTTCATATTGATATTTCTTGACATGCCGATATTATCATTGAATTCAGAAACAAAAACTGATATCTTGTACGGCTGACTACATACTTGTTATGTTCTGTTAAGATACTTATCAGAAGAAAATCATCAGATGAATAATTGCCTGTCACTATCTCTTGGTTTGTATTTACATGCTTAATGTTCTTAGTTCTTCTTTCGAACCTTTAGATTTTTTACTTTGGTTGTAGGAAGCTGAAACGATCTATACCCACCATCAGAAAACAGTGCTTGTGGATGCTGATGCAGGCCATTCTAAAAGAAAGATCATTGCATTTGTTGGAGGTCTTGATTTATGCCTGGGGCGCTATGACACTCCGGATCATTCTCTCTTTAGGAGTTTACAGACAGTCCACAAAGATGACTGTCGTAACCCTAATTTCTCGGTAACCATTGTATTAATTTTCTACTTTTCTGTTGGATTAACATCCATTGCTAGATGGTGCACACAAAATGCAACATTGACAGTTTATAAGCACTTTTTTATGTGAAAGATGAGCGAGAATGCTTATTAGATATAGTGAATTACATGCCCTCTTCTTAAAACGTTCATCATACTATTGTGATCCTATTAGAAGCATGTAAGTCATTGGTGTTACTGGTTTACGAGCTCCCTGTCAGAGTTCTCATGAAAAGATAGAGGATCAATTTGATGATTCAATTCAAAAACTAGTATAGTTATGCCGGTTTTTTTTTTTCTTTCCCATTTTCACCTTTGTAATACAAACAGGAGCGCTCTGTTGGTTGTCCAAGGCAGCCATGGCATGATTTGCACAGTAAAATTGATGGTCCAGCAGCATATGACATCCTTGCCAATTTTGAGGAGCGTTGGTTGAAGGCTTCAAAACCCCGTGGGATTCAAAAACTGAAAACACCTCATGATGATGCATTACTCAGGATTGAGAGAATTCCTGAAATTATTGGGATGGTGGAGGTTCCTTGCCTGAGTGGTGATGATCCAGAAGCTTGGGATGTTCAGGTATATTCGATCTCAATCAGCTATGCTTGAGATTATGTTTTTATTTTTATGAGTTCTAAATACATGGCCAACTATTAACCTTTTCCCCAACAAATTGAAGGTTTTCCGCTCAATTGATTCCAATTCTGTGAAAGGGTTTCCGAAGGACTCAAAACATGCTACAAGCAAGGTGAGAACTTTGGATTCTAACTTCTTTGCACTAATATAAGGTATCTCACACTTTACACTAATGGCTCACCATATGTCTGTAACAGAACCTGGTTTGTGGGAAGAATGTGCTGATAGACATGAGTATACATGCAGCGTATGTCAAGGCAATCCGTGCGGCTCAACATTTCATTTACATAGAGAACCAGTACTTCCTTGGGTCATCATATAATTGGAACTTATACAGTGATTTAGGTGAGGACTCTAACCTTCGATGCAGGTAACCCGGAAATGAATATAGGTGGTTCATGAAACATGTCAGTGATCCTTTTTTGCCTTCCCGCTTAGGCAGCATGTAGCAGCATTGAGATTATGAAGCTGATTTATACAAATGCCATTTGTTAAATCCTAAATTTGTATAGTATTTCCATGTGATTTATTGTCATAGAGACATCGGTGATGAGGCCGTTTTATGCAGGTGCAAACAATTTAATACCAATGGAAATTGCTCTTAAGATCGTAAATAAAATCAAAGCAAACGAGAGGTTTTCTGTATATATTGTTATCCCCATGTGGCCAGAAGGTGTCCCTTCAAGCACTCCTATTCAAAGAATACTCTTTTGGCAGGTAATCTGATTACTATTTGAGAAACTACTTATACTCGACCAGTTATCGTTGGCTTAAGACTCATTAGTGTTCTAGCATGCCATATGAATCTTTCCGGGCTGTAATAATACTCTCGGGAACACTTTCAAGGCATTTTTTTTCACCTGGAATTTTTTTACTGCAGAATAAAACAATGCAAATGATGTATGAAATGATTTACAAGGCCTTGAAGGAGGCTGGACTTGAAAATAAGTACTGTCCACAAGACTATTTGAATTTCTTTTGTCTGGGGAATCGCGAGGTAGCAAGTGGTGAAGAAACTTGTGCTGCAAACAAAAAAGAAGCAAATACTCCCCAGGTATGTCCCCTAAAATTTTTATGAAGAGACTTGTAGCTTATAAAGCTATGTTTTCAAATATGTCAATTGCTTGTGCTGGTTTTCTGTAATGCAGGCACTCACTCGGAAGAATCGGCGTTTTATGATTTATGTTCATTCTAAAGGAATGATAGTGGACGATGAATATGTGATAATCGGATCTGCAAATATCAATCAGCGATCCTTGGAGGGTACCCGGGATACTGAAATAGCAATGGGGGCATATCAGCCTCATCAGACCTGGGCTAGAAAACTCTCGAGTCCACATGGAAAGGTAAGCCTGACATGTCAAAGCTTTTTGCTTATCGCGAGCACATGGTTTTTAGGCTATGTTTGGGCGAGGGATTTTCGATGTCCCAGAGGAAGGCTGAGAAAAATTTCTGAAGCATGAAAAAATGATATACCATAGTCACATTTCGTCGAAATTAGTTCTGAACTTGTACACCATTCCATTTGAATTATGTAAACACAGTTTCAAATCTGTTATATTTGGATCATGTCATCATTCATACATATGAAAATTGAAGTGTTAAACAATATGTAATCATATTCTATGTTTGTGTGATTACCTGCAGATATATGGATACAGAATGTCACTGTGGGCAGAACATATGGGATGTCTTGAAGAATGTTTCAAGAAACCGGAGAGTCTTGAATGCCTGAGACGGGTGCGATCCTTGAGCGAGCAGAACTGGAGGCAATATGCGGCGGATGAGATTACAGAAATGCAAGCTCACCTGCTGAAATATCCGGTTGAAGTTGATCAAACGGGCAAGGTGACGGCTATTCCCGGCTGCGAAACGTTTCCAGACGTCGGCGGCAACATACTGGGGACATTCAAAGCCATCCAAGAAAATCTCACCATCTGATCACAACGGATTTTTCAGTACAGCTTTTAAGTCGAGTTGAAAAGTATGCTTCTGCCTCAAATTCTTGGTCATACGAATGTACAACAAGGCTTGCTAGCTACAAATGTGGCACCAACTTGTCCATTTTTTCTTATACATCAGAAGGAAGGAATTGAACATGCATTGTCCCACATGCATTATTTTGTATATGGTTGGTGGGGAGTTAGTTTGTCCAACTTTGATTAGAATGTGGAAATAATTTGGGTGAAAATGTGAATCTTGAATGTGGCTTAAGTAAGTTAGTTAGGGCAGTGTGTCATCTCCTTTACACTTGAGTTTGAATACTCTCGGTATAAATTAGAATTGTTTAGAATAAAATATCGCCTAGTAAAACAACCTATGAATGACAAATATAAGAGATGCTAAATGTTTTTCTTTTGTTGATTGCCGAGTGAAGGCATTTTACTCAAGCCGTTACAGATTTAAATCACATTCAACTATAATTTTCTGCACACTCATTTTTTTTTTCAACCGCACACACTTTTTTATTATGTTCCTTCTTGATTTCTTTGTTGATTTATCCAGTCCAAAAATATAAAAAATAAAAAATAAAAACCTTAAGTGTTAGTGGAGAAAAATGGCATGCATAGATCACTTTCTTGATTTCTTTTAGTTTATGAAGGAAGTCGAACCTAGGATTTATTTTTCACCATTGTTCTCCAGTAAATCATTTTTTTTAACCCTAACTTGAGTTCGAACTTCCAAGGATACATTCTTTAGGTGAGTCTTAGCTCTGCTTTGACGAATTGGGAGTGCATGTGGAGGAGGAGGATCCGATTAGTCTGCCATCAATATATATGATAAGATACTTCCTATATTAAAAATAAATAAATAAACTTTTTATATATGTTGAGTAATACATTAATTAATGAGGAATTTAGTCGTTATGATTACAGAATGTTGAATAATACATGTAACGGGTATAGATACATTTTGTTTATGCGTATCGCTCTCATAGCGTATCGCTTTCATCGCGTAAGCATACGTCTCGTTATTTCCATAATGATAATGTGATTGAGAAAGATGGTGAAGAAAGCAAATTAGTAAAATCATGAGTAATTGTGGTAGCTGAAAATAGGGTCCTACATGCTTTGCTTTCGCTATCGCACGATTCACACCTGAGCTAATTGTGGTAGCTGAAAATCTTGGTCAACTGCCGTTGGATTACATCCAATGGTCAAGAAAAAAAATATTAAAAAAATACTTTGTTTCTCTCTCACCGTTGGATATAATCCAATGGTAGTTGACCAAGCTTTTCCTTGCACCCCAGGGTGTGGGAGAACGGGACTGCCTGAGCTAAAGGTGTGCTCTTCCTCAAACCACCCATTCTTTTCGACAATACGATCCGATTCCTACTTCACCATCAGACAAGGTATTATTGGTATTATTTACAGTGTGTTGCAGGTGCATCAAGTATCATCCTGCCGTTGTAGCTACACAGTACACACAACAGTCATCCGCATTTTAATTATAGGAAGTGATTTTTACACCTTTTTTTTATTAATTTTTCACACGTTCTTCTTTATTTCTAACCATCAGATTGAGTAAATCAAACCGAATCAACGACCATAATTAAAAAAAAAAGTGTGTTAAAGACTAAAAAATGTGTGTTTATCATTTTTTTATAAATTGGTCTTCTGTATTGGTTGATACAATTCTATGTATATCATAGCTAAAATGATGTCACATGCTAGGCATATGTGGGAAAAAAAAAATTAAAAGATGAAAACAGTAGCGCGGGACATGTGGAATGAGAAGATTGATTGAAAATGAGGAAAAAAAAAAGCGAGTAAATGTAGAACCAATAGGAAAAAAAATCCATACTACTCATAAACTTGTTATTTGAACTAATAAGGTGAAGGGAATTAGCCAAAATAGACTAATTTTAAAAATGTTTAGCAAAAATAGACATATAGACTCGAACTACAATACATACAACGTATTGATAAAAAAAATTCTAAACTATCCCTTTATAATCCCCTTCCACAACTCCTCTCTCACTTTCCCCCTCCCTAGCGTATTGACATTATATCAACACCGTCAAAACACGATATAGACAACATATTACTACTGTATCAACACGATATCTATGTCTTCTCCAATCTGCCAACTCGAAACAATAAACAAATGGATGCACTAAACATCCGCCATATCACATTATCTTTCAATTATTTAACATAATTAACAAAGAAACGACTTAGATTCAGATGGATGACGAAGAAACGTAGCAAGTCGCACGATTTTTGTCAACGGATCTAGTCAGGCGGGCCTAGTGGGTCGAATACAGATGGCGGGGACAGACCTGGGTGTGAGTCGATCCGACATTGGTAAGGGCAGGCTGGTGCCGGTGGTTTGGATAGACAGAAACGGCGGAAGGACCCATGATTGAGATTCTTGAGTCTCGGTTTTGGCAGAAGGCAACAACGAACTGTGACAAATTTGGGATTTGGGCTTCAGCGCGACACGAAACCTCTTATTTCTCATGCTCATCTGAATCTTTGGGCGTCTGGGGAGGACAACGCGCGAGAAAAATGTTGTTCGAATGAGTTATCCTTGACAACAAAATTGATGGAATGAAACAAGTAGTCCCAAATTGGCTGCAAAGCCAACTATATAATCATGGGTATTTTGGACATTTCATATGCTCCACCCCTATTATTCATATCTTTTTGTCTATTTTAGCAACCAACTAATAAAATTAATCTATAATAGCTAATTTTCCTAAGGTGAATGAAGAGCATACTGATATTTTTTTTATTTGAGTTAACGAGAGAGTTCTCTTAAAACTGAAATCTTGTTTGATAACTAATTTTAATTTTCAGTTTTTACAAAAATAAAAACTGAAAACCAAAAGTGAACTCAAGAAAATAGATTTTAGTTTTCAATTTTCAAAAAAGTTAAAACAAAAACTAAAAACAAAATTGTTATCAAACAACTATTTAGATACGTAGGGTTGTTTGAATTCTACCCAAAATACAATATAGAATTTTTTAAGGTTTTATGGAACCTTACGGCGTTGAATGAGTTTGGATCTGAGATTCATGCGTTGGTTGAGGGATTAGAATAAAGAAAGTGAAAGTACAGAGCAGCAACTAAAAAATAAAATAAAAAAAGTTAAAAGAAGGAAAGCAAGGAAGGATTATGGAAAATAAATAGTCATTATGGACTCATGGAAAAATTACGAATATAGAAATACATAATGATTATTTTAAAGTGCTAATAACAAATTTTTTTTTATAAGATATGCAACTTTTTTTGTATTGTGTTTGTATTTTGATACAATGATATTCTATTTTGAGGGGTACGAGATTTAGGCTAGATCAGATATTGGGTGAGCCATAATATTTAGGTATTAAACTCACCATTCAAGTGAGTCGAATGAGAGACCTCTCAATTATAAATTTTTTATTTTCTTTTGTTAATCTCCATAAAATCACTGTGATATTTGCCACTCTCCTTAATTATTTAAATCTTACTCTCTAACCTGATTGGCATTTACAGTTGAAACTTGTCAACAATGAAAATGAAAGCACAACAATGCATCAACTAAAGAATTACCCAAATAGGAAACTAACTTACCAATGTGCCTAGATTTTAAGACAACAATTCTAATTTCCAAATAAGTAAAACTCAATGTAATAACTATCAAACTGTTGTGACTAATAGCCACAACCATAACCCATTTACAAAAAATGCCCCACACTTAAATCCCCATTTACAATATAATTTGTCCTAATCATGCATAATTTCAGTGGTAAAACACTTATCCTCCTTCATCCACGATAGAGTATCATTGGATTAAATGAAAGTTCGATTCTCGCTCTCTGTCACAGTCCGTTCAAAATTTATTTTATTTTATTCCCGGGAGTGGGAAATGACGTTTTTACCCCTGGGTTGACTTTTTATTGACTTTTGCGTCGTAATTCGTACGACGCATCACTTGTATTTTCTGACGTGCTCGTCGATACGGGTCGCAGACGCGAGCCGTCGTCGTTCGGCCTCACGACGAATATTTTTACGGGCGTTGGTTTCATTTCAGGTATTTCGAGATTTGGGTTGTTGGTGGGGGCCCAATTCACAGCCACGTGGGCCTATCCACAGTTTCTGGGATTTGAGGTACGGTGGTTTGGCTCTTTGTGGTAGGAGCCACGTCTTATTCTTCTTCCTCTTTTTTAACGAATTTTTGCTTCACCAAAGCGTAGTGGCCTTCTTGGTCATTTGTCATCACAAATCCTCACCGCGTGCCCAAAACCACTGCAACCTCGTGGTTTGTCCAGGAAACCTGGACAAACCCGAAGGAACCAGGAGACCCAGGGGAAAATCACTCAAGCCACCCAGTGGCACTCTTCCCCATATTTGGACATTTTGGAGCTCGAGGGAGCCAATTGGATCACCAAAGCATGGAAGCCTTGGGAACCCAACCCAAGGCTTGGAACTGGACTGGCATGTCGAACGGAGGAGCACCATTTTGTGAATTTCTTCCTCCCGATTTCGGGCCATTTCGGCCGGTTTTGGTCCCAAAATGGTACAATCTTGTTCCTCATCTCAGCTTCATTTTGGTACTTGAATCGTCCAATTTGGACTTAAAAAAAACGAAGAAGTTATGAAGCTTTGAAGTTTTACCCAGAAAAAGCCAAGCCAAAAATTTCCGGATTCAGCTGACGCGGCAGCGGCCGTGGGCCCGGCGGCGGCCCGGCAGCGGGCGCCAGCGGCGAGGGAGATCGGCGAAAGAAGGGGATGGCCGTGGCCCAGCGTCATCGGACCGGGTTGGGCCAGGCCATGCGACATCAGCCCAGGCCAAGTTGAGCCACGGTTCTTGGCGATCGCTCGGCTTGAACCGGCTTGAGCCGCGTTGGCGGCTTGGCTGGCCAGTGTTGGCCGCAGTGGCGATCTGGCCAGGCTCCACTTGGCTCCGAAGTTGACCGGCTTCAGCCGCGTGAGCCGCGCGTGGAAGGCTAACGCGTGGAGCCGTGAGCTCAGGCCTTCAAGCCGCGCGTGGGCGCGTGGAAGGTCTTTTCGGAGGAATGTGTTTTCACGGGTCGGCTCGTGACGACGTGTACTACCTCGGGAGTAGTATGCATGTTAATTTTGAGGTGTTTTGGACCTCAGGTGAAACGAGGATAGGTGTAATTAATTCGTTAATTCGTTACCTTTTGAGTTAATCATTGTCTAGGTGATTTCTCATATAGGTGGGGCCTATCCAGGGAGGACTATCGGGGCTACCCAGACGGGTGCCGACCATGACTACGTAGGAGGTGAGTGAGTGGGTCTTTATTTGATAAATGTATATCTATACATATGGTTTTCGACGCTTTCTTTAAATTGTTAGCGTACTTGCATATCATTACGTGTGTTGGGTAGAACACTCGTATATTGTCATGCATGTTTTTATGCATTGCTCATCGAGTAGATGTATACACCCGAGGTATTAGTACTCGATCTTGTAGCCGGGACTAGCACTTGGCGTTTAGGTAGTCCTTGCTCGATCTGCGCCTGTGACTTTGGATCCATTGTAGGTACTAGCACTTTGTCTAGGTTGCACTAGGCAACTCGGACTTGTGTGACGCACTTTGTGCACCCGGCGCTTAGCTAGACTCGCGATCATTGTAGTACTCATCGTGTGCACCATGCCTTTGTTCATTGTGGTTTAGCCCGTGGACTTGTGTGTTTACATATGGGTGAGCAAATGTCGGTAAATTGTGCTTGAGGAGTACCCGCATGTTTTCACCACGGTATTTTGAGTTCATGCCTACGGGTATGACGTATTTTCTCAAATTATACTTGTTTTCAAACGAGTTACTAAACTTTTTGAAAACAACGGTTTTATCAAACTTTGCTTTTTGACCCGCTCCTTAGGCATTTTATGTTTTGCCCTCGGGTTAGTTGGGCGAGCTTGCGACGTCGATGGCGCGGTGGTATGACAATGTAGGGATTTTCTACGTTTGTAGTATCTTTGTATCCTCGCTCTTCTCGTTGTGTATTCTAACATTTCTTCCGCACTCTTTGTTCTTGCTTATTCAATATTCTATCATTTATTCTTAAATTTTTCTATTTGGCTTTCGTCACGCTAACGCGTGTGGCCAACACCAGACACTGGCTCGTCGGGATCGGGATGTCGGGTGGTATCGAGCATGGTTTTTTCGTAACCTAGGCTCTTCCTTCGGTACTCAGTACTGTTTTGTGGTATCGGACTTCGGGTTTCATTGGGTGCTTTGTTTTGGAATCGAGAATTTTACGAACTTTTACACCATTGGTGTATTGTTTTCCTTGGGTTAATTCTAAGTTCTTCTTAGTGTCATACCTCGACGTCATGTTTACGCAGTTTCGGGCAATTTTCCGATTTTGACGGTTTGTCACTACTTTTGATACGCGTAGAATTTTAAATGTTTACTCGTGCGACCTTGAGCTTGGTTGACGAGGAACTTGGGTGTTTCGTGTGACGTTCGGCGTCTTCTTTACCAACTTCCGATGGAATCGCCTTGGAGTGAAGCGGATTTCGGTTGTCGTATTTCATATTTTCGAGTGTGGTGTCCAAGTTTGACACATCGGATGATTATTCATCAAAGTATTTTCCCACCCAGGACAACATTTAGCGTTGATGTTGGCGGGTTTGTTGACTAATTTTCGTGTTCCAACAAGTTCCGGCGGGTAGGTCGTGTGACCTAGTTTCTGGGATTCCTTAAAATGCTTGCTAGTGTTTTACATAAACCAGCGACTTCTGCAGCGGTGCTTAGCGTTTTCTTTGGCGTTGCTTGTACGGACTAGCATTTTCTACTTCTTGTAGTTGTTTTGACCATCGGCGGGTACGTCGGCGGATGTTCAAATTGATGGCGATGAGAAGGCTTTGGAGACGGTTTTCCTCTCAATTGTTTCAACCACTTTCCATTTTCATTCGGAATTGGAAAAGTATCACCGTGAAATTCTTGTACCTTACTTTCCGCCGTGTGTGCAATAGCCTTTTTCGATGATCGTAAACCTAGCACAATCGGTCGACTTTTCTCCGGAAACGATTAGTAGCACACTTTTCGGTAGTTTGGACAATGCCCATCTTCGTGGTGTTGTTCAACCGTGTGGTGTCTCTCTATTTCCATTTTGTTTGGCCGTGACTCATTTTCCTTGAACGTGGTGAACTTTCGTACTCTGAGTCGACATTTTCTTTCCACTCATGACTTTAGTCATTCAAATCGATCATTTTCCCACTTGTGCGGAGTGCGAGTTTATCTTGACTAATCGCTTTGCTTGACGGTTTGGATTGCATATCCAGTGACGGTGATTGACAATAACTTAGGTTTTGACTCTACTTACGAGCGTATCCACTGTCTGAGTACGGTTTGACTTTTATCGAATCTTCGTATTCGAATGCGCGCCCGAAAGGACTTTCATAGTGTTTGGTTCATGGCTAATCAAGTTGCCATCTTTGTCCTTCTACGGGTTCTAGGCCAAAATTCTCAAGGCACTGAACTTTCTTTACCTTTCTCTCTGAGCCATTCCTTTAGCTATGGGAGATCAGCAGCCTTACCGCCATCTTATTCGATCTCAATTTACCGACCACAGTAACCTTTGAAACCCAGTTTCTAGAAATTTTCCGGTGAGGTTCGATTTGAACTTTGGCCATTTCTTGGTGAAACCAACTCTAAAGTATCTTAAACTAATCACCTTTGAACTCCACGGAAGCCCGGAGACCTTGTCTCGCCCATTTCTCGGTGGCGTTTGGCCGAGAAACACAAAAACCAATTGGCCGTTTTCACCCGGTAGTTGGGTATCGGGCGAGACATTCTTCCCGGTCTCAGAAAGAATCTGTCTTTCAGCGTGGAAGTTCAGCTGCGAATCATCCGGTGGTGGATCGACTTCATCTTAAACGTGGTGAGTGATTCACTAGTGGATTAGTTTCCGTTCTTGGGTAACTCCACCCAGTCTTTCTTGATTCTGTCATCGTTACGACACTTGTCATTTTGGTGAGTGTACGCGAAACTCCAGTGTGCCATGGGCATGAGACGGTGGGACACGAGCCTTCGGTGTTCTTGTCACGGCAAGAAACCTACCTTTGGTGTTTCGATCAAGTAAGTTGGACGAACGAGTTTTCCTCGGTAACCTACTTTCGGTGGGAGACGGACATTGTCGGGCAATGTCATTCCATACTGCGGAACCTTATCCCATTACCTTGGATTTACGCTACTCTGTATCGATGGTGCTGGCTGTTCCGGTGTGGGCAATGTTGCTCTGGACGAGTTGTACTTTTCGACGAGTAGGATACAGCTTGAATGATTCGATCTTGTTTGAAGCGTTAAACTTTCTTTGGGCTTATTACTTGTGATCGACGGATCCAAAGTATTACACCTCATGTTATTTCACTTTGTTTATTTGAACTTCGACCACATTGTACTCTTCAAAGTGCGATTTGGAATCCCTATCTTAGTAAGGCAAAGTTTGTCTTGTTCTTTGGTTGTCGGTGATACTCCGTTATCATCGCTAATCAAGTACCTTGCCAATTTCATTCCTCTTTGGATGTCGTAGTTTTTCGACGTGATCTAGGAATGGATTGTTACCTCAATTTTTGTGCCGGTGGATTGTCGGCGGAGGTTGACCACCTTCTTGCCACGGCATAGCAGCCCAGTGACGTTTGCTGGGCGAGTGCAGAAAAAAAAAAAAAAAAAAAAAAAAAATCGGCTCGTAGGGTGACTTTCGGCTACGGTGACGAGCTCTTTGAGTTACGGGTGGTAGTGGTTGTACCACCGTGTGGTGTTGAAATTTGGAATTTCTTTTTGTGTTGTGAGTGCAGTTTTGTCAACAAAAATTTCTGGGATCTTTCCTAGCAGGTCTACGGATTACCACTGATCGAAGTGGTTTTCACCATCGATCTTTCGAGGTATTGACCGTATCCCTCTCCCTTACCTTTTATCTTTTGACTACGTGAGTGGTGGGAGTTGAATTTTCAATTTGAGGCACTTTTGCCAAAGGTTTCTTTTAATCTTGCACTTCACCTTGTGGAGCTCTAGTCTTGCTTGTTGTTTGAAGTTTCGCTACTTTAAGGCTGCATCGATTGTAGGCAATTGAATAGGGCAACGATTAAAACCGTTATCCTTTTTAGAATCGATGATCTCCTTGGAAACGACTCAGAAGTGCACTTGTTTTTCTTTTAAAGATCGATACGTAGGTGATTAAATGGTATAGATCAAAAACTAGATCGTTATTGACCATCTTACGGACTCGTTCTGAACCTTACGAGTTTTCTTGTCATACCTTTCGGGATGACAATCGCCCGATAACTTTCATGAACTTGATGACTCGAGTACTTCGCAGGTATCTCGACAAGTTACGGCTTCGAGTCTTCTTGGTTGACTTTGGCTTATTCCAATTTTGGGGCCGATCATGCAAAAGTACTAGCATGATTTCGTTGGGGTTTAAGAACTTCTCGGTTTCTGCCGATTCTGGCCTAATCATGTGTCTTTCTTGGGACATGTGATTAGAAATGCGGATTGTTCTCTTCTTGATCCCGGATAGCTCTGTAGGCGGAGATGCGGGGAGCGGCCTTGAAGTGTTACAAGATTCGGAACTTTCTTGGCTTACTCGGTTTTACCGACGTTTCGTGAAGAATTTTTATTTTGTTGCTGTTGCCTCTCACGAAACTTGCAGGAAGACGTTAACTTTCGTGTGAAGCAGCTCGACCCGCGAGAGCAAATCTCAGGCTTGCTCAGTTTGGTCTTACTCCCTGTTCTTGTATGCTTTTCCAACGGCGGCGGTACCATTTGTGTTCTACGGTGATGCGTCAACGCGAGGTTGGTACGTGACAACTGCGGCATGGATGGATGTCGCTCATGCCTTGGGCGGCGAAGCGCATGAGATGAATTATCATACCCGTGATTCGAGAAGCTTGTTGCCGGTATCTTTGCTCAGAGACCATCATTTTCTCTTTGGTGAGGCGTGTTGACCGTTCAGCGACCACGAGTTTGAGACGATCTCTTCTCTTTTCTTTCTCTCTGGGAGACCTCAATCTCGGTCGAAGGAGTTGGATGCTTAGGCGATGGGTGACTACGGTGCTTATCGATTACACACCAATTACCGTACGAAGCGTAGCAAGGCGGTACCACTTTGTGAGAAGTCCTTCGGACAGTGATTACTCGTTCGGCTAGTCTTTTTATCCCTCTTTTGTTTGAACTTCGAGGCAGGTTTTCACCTTGGGTTGTGGTGACGTCGGAGCCTTGTTTGTCGGCTTTAGGTTCGACAATTGTCTTCTCTGCGTCCTTTCGGAGGCCGGCTCGGAGAAGATGTTTTGTAGACAGTGTTGTACCCTAATGTACCTCATTGTACTTCTTATGGAAATTTTGGGGACGAAATTTTATAAGGGGTAGTGTCATGATCACGATTCAGAATTTATTTTATTTTATTCCGGGAGTGGAAATGACGTTTTTACCCACAGGTTGACTTTTGACGGTTGACTTTTGCGTCGTAATTCGTACGACGCATCCACTATATTTTCTTTGGCGTGTTAACTCGTCGATACGGGTCGTAGGCGCGGCCGTGCGTCGTTCGGCCTCCCAGAACGAGATATTTTACGGGCGTTGGTTTCGGCATTTCCGTATTTCGAATTTGGGTTGTTGGGGATTTGGGGCCAATTCCTGCTGCAACCACGTGGGCCCTATCCCAGATTTCACGGGATTTGAAGTGCAGTGGTTTGGCTCTTTGTGGGCGAACCCACGTCTTAACTGCTGCTTTCCTCTTTTTTTTTTACGCAATTTTGCTTACCGCCAAGCGAAGTGGCACTTCTTGGCCATTTTTGTCATCACAAATCCTCACCCAAAACGTACTTAAAACCAGCAACCCTCGTAGGTGTCCGAAACTGGACAAACCCGAGGACCCGGGGAACCGGGGGAAAATCACTCAAGCCTTACAGTGGCACTACCCCCTGGCTGGACATTTTGGAGCTCAGGGAGCTGATTGGATCTCAAAGCACTTAAGGCGCTGGGAACTGACCCCGAGGCTTGGAACTCGTTTTGGCATCGAACGGAGGAGCACCATTTTGGCCGAATTCTTCCCTCGATTTCGGGCCATTTACGGCCAGTTTTGGTCCCCAGTAAGTACAATCTTGTTCCACACTCATCTACAGCTTCATTTGGTACTTGAATCGTCAATTTGGACTTAAAACGAAGGAAGTTATGAAGCTTTGAAGTTTTACCCGAGCTTAGAAGCAAGAATTTCAGTTAGGCGACGAGGCGACGGCGTGGCGCGCCGGCGGCCGGAATCCCGCGACGAGCGGGGATGGCCCGTGACGTCATCGGACCCGGGTTGGGCCAGAAGCCATGCGCGTCAGCGAGGCCCAGGTTCGAGCCGAGATTTGCTGACGTCATCGGCTTGAGCCGGCTTGGCCAGGAACGCGTTGACCCGGCTTGGCGAGCCGTGTTGGCCGGCTTGGCCCGGCCAGAGTTGGCCGGCTCGCGGCTCGGGGTGACCAGCTCGCGCATGAGCGCGCGTGGAGGCTGCGCGTGGGTAGTGAGCTGCGACGCTGGCGCGCGCGTGAGGGGCGCGTGGAAGGTCCTTTTTCCATCTGTTTTCACGGGTCGACTCGTGACGAGCGTGTCTTACCTCGGGGTAGTATGCATGTTAATTTTGAGGTGTTTTGGACCTCAATTGAGAAAGCAAAGGGATAGGTGTAATTAATTCGTTAGTCGTTACCTTTTGAGTTAATCATTGTACGGTGATTTCGTATAGGTGGGGCTATCAGAGGACTACGGGGGCTACCCGAGACGGGGTACTTCGACTAGGCTACGTAGGAGTGAGTGAGTGGGTCTTTATTTTGATAAATGTATATCTATACATATGGTTTCGACCGCTTTCTTTAAATTGTTGGCGTACTTGCATATCATTACGTGTGTTGGAGGTAGAACACTGCGTATTATATTGTCATGCATGTTTTTATGCGTTGCTTTCGTAGGTAGATGGCATACACCAGGGTATTAGTATTTTCAGTCTTTATGCTTGAGACCCAGCATTGGAGGAGTAGTCACTATCAGTACCGCTACGCAGCTTTGGATCCATTGTAGGTACTAGCCTGTCTTAGGTTGCACTAGGCAACTCGGACTTGTGTGACGCACTTTGTGCACCAGCGCTTAGCGCTAGACTCGCGTCATTGTAGTACTCATCGTATTACTTTTATACCTAGCCTGTTCATTGTGGTTTAGCCACGTGGACTTGTGTGTTTACATATGGGTGAGCAAATGTCAGTAAATTATTAGCGGGGAGTACCCGCATGTTTTCACGACAGTATTTTGAGGTTCATGCCTACGGGTATGACGTATTTTCTCAAATTATACTTGTTTTCAAACTAGGGGTTACTAAACTTTTGAAAACAACGGTTTTATCAAACTTTGCTTTTTGACCCACTCACCGTTTTATGTTTTGCGCCCCTCCAGGTTAGTTGGCTGAGAGCTTGCGACGTCGATGGCGCGGTGGTATGACAATGTAGGGATTTTTCTACGTTTGTAGTATCTTTGTATCCCTCACTCTTCTCGTTGTGTATTCTAACATTTCTTCCGCACTCTGTTCTTACTATTCAATATTCTATCATTTATTCTTAAATTTTTCTATTTGGCTTTCGTCACGCTAACGCGTGTCGGCCAGCACTTCCGACACCTGGCTCGTCCGGGATCGGGATGTGTCACTCTCTCCCTAGTTGGATCAAACAAATTATTGAGTAAAATTGGCAAATGCTTTCTACACACCTCTGTTTATCCTTTTTCAATGATTCTTCCTCTATTTGTTCAATTTAATTGTCAGAAATAAACAAAAGTGCGTAATAAAAGAGAAAAAAAAGTGTATGAAAATCATGAGATTAGCTAGAATACATATAAATATTGTAGATGAGTACGGAAATCTCCACTAATACAAGTGAAAAAAAGAGTGAAGTCCATGGTAAGGTTCTATGGGGTCCCCCACATCCCAAGCCAACTCCAATATTCAGGCACAGAATTAAAGATACCCCATCAGTGTCCAAAACACTCGCACTCGACAACTCCGTGTCTCTCGTGTTCCCTGTATTTCTATTGCCTATATACAACACCCACACCCCTCACTCCATTTCTCACACAATCTCCAGATCCAAATCTCAAAGACTCCCCAGCTCCCTCTCTCTCTCTCTCTCTCTCTCCTCCCTCTCTCTCCTCTCTCTGTGGTGGTGGTAGCGATGGGTTTCCCATCCAACGGCGCCGAGAAGCCGCTCAAGTTTCTGATCTACGGCCGGACGGGCTGGATTGGCGGCCTCCTCGGCAAGCTCTGCGAGGCCCAATCAATCGACTACGTCTACGGCTCCGGCCGCCTCGAGAACCGCAGCTCGCTCGAGGCCGACATCGCCAATATTAAGCCCACCCACGTGTTCAACGCCGCCGGCGTCACCGGCCGCCCCAACGTCGACTGGTGCGAATCCCATAAGGTCGAGACCATCCGGACCAACGTGGTCGGCACCTTGACCCTTGCCGATGTCTGCAGGGAGCGGGGGTTGGTGCTCATTAACTACGCCACCGGGTGCATTTTCGAGTACGACGCGGATCACCCGCTCGGGTCGGGTGTCGGGTTCAAGGAGGAGGACACCCCCAACTTTATCGGATCTTTCTATTCCAAGACCAAGGCTATGGTGAGTCAATTGCATTTGACGCTTCCATTTTACCAATTTATGTTTACATTGAAATTACCTATTTACCCTCGGTAAGATCTCATCTGGGTATCTTGGATCTAAAGATTTTACTTTTTTTTGAAAGGTAATGAATTTCATTTATAAACGAATTAAAATATTAAACAACAATTCAGATTTAATATCATCACAAATATAATACTCTCTGTGTCTAAAAACAAATGCCGCGACTGCATAAGCTGTTTTATTATAAAATCGAGAAATAAAACAGAACCTCACTATTTTACTGTTGGATCTATAATGTTGTGAAATTTTGGATTGGAAATGTTGTGTCTTTTAACTGCAACGGTTAAAAACTTACAAAATGTAAGGGGTAATTTGCTGTCAGTTAAAAATGCTAGCTTTTTTAACTTTTATCTTCGAAAGAGGAGTTACTACTTGAAAATAGCAAATGTGGTACACGTAGCATTATCGAATTCCAAAGATGTAACTTGATCTATAAGAAAGCTTAAAAAGTGGCAGTTTCTAATTTTGGTACTTGATGATACTTGAAAGGTGGAAGATCTGCTCAACAATTTCGAGAACGTTTGTACTTTGCGCGTTCGAATGCCGATTTCATCCGACTTATCCAACCCCCGTAACTTCATCACGAAGATCACTCGGTACGAGAAGGTAGTCGACATTCCCAACTCCATGACGATCTTGGACGAACTCCTCCCCATTTCCCTCGAGATGGCAAAGAGGAACCTCACCGGAATCTACAACTTCACAAACCCCGGAGTGGTCAGCCACAACGAGATCTTGGAGATGTACAAGGAATACATTGACCCCAGCTTCACTTACAAGAACTTTACTCTTGAGGAGCAGGCAAAGGTGATTGTTGCTCCTAGGAGCAACAATGAGCTCGACGCCTCGAAGTTGAAGAAAGAGTTCCCTGAACTCTTGTCGATTAAGGAATCTCTTATCAAGAACGTTTTCAAGCCAAATCAGAAGACTGCCGCATCTTAAAAACTTTTAGGTTTGAATTTTTGGTTTCCATGTTGCTATTAATTGAATTCAGTTAATGTGATCTCTCCATTATAGCTCCTTCTCCCTGGTGGCATTCACGTCTTCTGTGTTTGTATTGAAATGTTGTATTTGAAATAACTCGATCAGTCAATAAACTAGTTGCAACTTGCAAGTGTTGTACCAGGCTCAATCCTTTTTGTTCCGTAAGTTATTGATAATATATTTATCGCATTTGAATTTGATGAGCGCCACTTTAGTCCTTCGATTCTGTTAACTAGTGCGATCAAAGTAGTTTTTCAACTAGATGTTGCCACTGAAAGTAGACTTAGTCCTTAATAATTTACTTGTTGGCAGTGAAGTTTATCGACTGTGGAGCTATTTTTATTTTATTTTTTAACTGTGATTTACTGCCCGAGTGTCATCGGTTGTTCTTGTAATGTGCTGAAAGAGTAAGATAGCGGCCATATACAACCATAGGTATTCTTCTCTGTTTTATTTCAATCTTGTACAGGCAGGTGCAGAACTACATGCTTGTTTAATCTCAGCTATGGCTAAGCTGGGAAAAAATTGCTTACAAGGAAATCATATGAGGCAGTACAGAGTAAAACGGGGTTTGAGTTCACTCCGACCGAGTTGTTGCTATGATTTGAATGGAATTAGGAGTTAGTTGCGGCTGAGGAACCCATTTCTGTCATACAGGGAAGAGCCTTTGAAGCTTGGCGTTTTCTCAGGTGTGGAGGAGGGGGAGGAAAAAGCAGCACCGGGGAGGATTGTGTATATAACAAGTGGGCTTCTCACTACATGGATCCCATCAGTCAATACAATTGAACCAGACACGATTGGCTGCTGTGACAACGGTGGACCACGCACCTTCACGGTGAAGGATTTCTTCTCGCCAACCGCAGAAAAATGCAGGAATGATGGTGTTACAGAAATGCTGGAGTCGGGTAATTCAGATCCCATGTTGGTGATGGAATAGACTGAGTTTGGGGAGCCAACGTTGGTGACAGTTCGGGTAAAGACAGCATTAATCGGCTGGCCATCTTCAACTGCAAGGGAGAAGGAGGGGTAGTTCAGATCCCAAGCTCTTCCTGGCTTTGTTCTGCCACAGCTGCTGCTGTTGTCACCAGTGATAAGCTTTATCGTGGTGCTGTTGTAACCCTGTTTGCAGAGGAAATGCACGTAGTCTGCTTCGGAGATATCAAAGACGAGCCCAGGTTTGACTGCTTTCAGAGGGTTGATGTGACCAGACCCGTAAGCGAATTCGAGTTCATTGTGCTTGTTTGGGTCCAGGACATGAGCTATTCATTTCATGGGGAAAAAAAGGGTAGTAGTTTAAAAGAGAGAGGCACGTCGAGAACACCAGGAACTAGTATGCTTTCCAGAAAAACGAAAACTAGTGTTTATATGACTCTGTTCATACCTGTAGTCATTAGGGCAGATTTGATTGCGGCAGCGGACCATTTTGGATGGGCAGCCTTGACATACGCTGCAGCACCACTGGCATGAGGACAGGACATGGAAGTCCCCGAGATTATGTTATAATCGACACTCCTGGTGTCGTGGAAGTCAATGGAAGGCGGTGCCACGGGAGACCAAGCAGCAAGTATATCAACACCCGGGGCAGTGAGATCAGGCTGTACATCATTTATTCACAATTTTCAGCATATAATGTGTTCAGAAGCATAATTAAAAATGCAATTAAGCGATGACAAAAATGACATTCATTCGGAATTTTGTCACCTTTAGAACATCTGGGGTTATGGGGTTGGGTCCTCTGGAAGAAAACGATACAACGTACGGTGCCATGAAGTCCTCCTCCGTCTCAGCAACGAGAATTGTTGCAATTGGATTCCTGAAACAAACAGGTCAGGTTCGTTTTCTTTCATTAAAATGTATGATGCAGAAAAAAGCATTTAAATTGTGTAAAATTATATATACTTACTCCGTTGATTTGATATAGTCCAAAACTCTGTGTCCATCTTCTGTGGTGATCAGCGTTGCTGGTAAGGAGTAGCTGAATGCAGAGTCAGTGTAAAACGAATCAGCCATAATTGCACCCACGCCATCAGCTACCACGATGCCAAAACCAGTCCCGATGGCTTCGCAGAAAACAATCTTTCCCTTCACTTTGTGTGAATTCATGGCTCCGTCAAAACAATAGCTTGATATCACTGAGTTAGCACCTGCAGAGAAGTTTGCAGCATCTCCTCCATAAATTAGGGGAAACGACTTCCCATGAAGGTTGAAATTGTTAACGGAAATTCCCTGCATTACATCGTTGAACAATAATTATATGGTATTAGTAAGATGATGACTTGTTATGGTACAGGTAGATATAAAAGGTGCAGACCAGTGTCAAACTCACATTGTAAATTTCTCCATTCCCGAGTACTGCTTTCGCAACAAACTTTCTGTCAATGGTGCTGGCAGCAACGGTCAGGATCCAAGGTGCATAATTAGAAATTGTTTTTGGAAGAGGCCCAGAGTTTCCGGCAGAACTTGAGGTCAATATACCGTGTTTCATGGCGTGGAAAGACCCAATAGCAATCGGATCTTCTAAGTATTCGAGTGGAAAGTTAGAGCCAAGTGAAACTGATATAATATCAACTCCATCAGCTATTGCATCGTCGAATGCAGCAAGGATATCTGCACTAGCACATCCATATGCCCAGCAAACTTTGTACACAGCAATCCTAGAATTGGGGACACCGCCTCTTGCAGTTCCGGAAGCTAGCCCAAAGTAACTTGCTGGCACCTCCCTTCCTGCTGCAGTTGAAGCAGTGTGGCTTCCATGTCCTTCGGAGTCTCTTGGCGATTTGATGTCAGTGGTGTCGTAGTAGCCTTCACTGTTGTAGAACCGGGCACCAATGAGTTTACTGTAAGGTCAAATGTTCCATCTCCATTAGTTGCGATTAAGATGAGCCAAAGAACATTATTATTTGCCATAATATCAGTTCATATAATGCTTTAAAACAAGTCTTTGGAGCAGCAAGAGAGCCTCACTTGTTGCAGGTGAAGTTGGCACCTTCACATTTACCCTTCCAGTTTGACGGTGGCGGGTCAAAGTCATCGTCATTGAAGCTATCAGATTCTGGCCAGATTCCTGTAAAGCCGAATACATACATTTACAACGTTCCAACTTAAAAGGTGATTAAATTTTGCGACAGTGTTACCTGTGTCTAGAATCCCAATAATAACTCTTCCTTCCGCAGGTGCTCCAACTTTGCCTTTGCTGAAACCCGTGAAGTTCCATGACCTCGTCGTGTGAAGCTTTAGTTTGTGGTTCGGAATCACTGAAACTACGCCTTCCATTTCTGCAATCCATTTTTTTTCTTAGCTTTCAAATGTGTGTGGAAACAAGTGCATAAATGCTTGAGAACTTTGCAAAAAAATTCCATTAATTCCTTTAGCATCTGCTTGTTCTGGTAATCTCACCTGACAACTTTGCAACTTCTTCATCAGATAATCTCGCTGCAAATCCATTGAAGCTCTTCCCGTAACTATAGATCAGCGACTCTTTGGCCGACAAGGTGCTGCAATCGATGAAACACAACTGCTTGAGATACTTCAAATCGTAAGTGCATGTTATCGAAAGCGCCTTAATAAGCTATGAGATAGAGCATTTATATAGTTGTTTCTAACCATTATGTTCAATCATTCAACTGTTTGACATTGTGCCGATGCTCATGAAAAAAAGGCCAATTTGGACTAAATTTTAAAAGAAAACTACTACTGTACTAGTCTTTAAATAGTTTTAGCAACCTTCCAAGTACACTCTCTAGCATTGAGTAATGTGTGGATGCAACAGAAAAACCTCCTGCCGGCCGCTGCCCCATGTACACAATATGAACCTATGCACAAACAGATACCATTTCGTACGTGGTCAGTAGAATGTAGATTAATCGATACATAGACGTCGATTTTGCACGTAAAAGAAGAGTTTATCGTCTCTACCTTTCTCTCTTGGCCATGGCAAGCCAGCACAAATGCTGTAAGAAATAGTGCAAATGGAAGCAAATGCAGAGTTGCCTTGCCCATTGGTAACCAACTTAATTAGTTTTAAGTGTACAACAAGTTGATGTGTTGGATAGTAAGATCTCATTGGGTATTTATATAAGCACAAACTTGGAAGATTGCGATGTCGTCGCTCGCCGGTCGGCCGGACTGCAGTGCGAATTCCCTCGTAGAAATCAGTTGCAGGCAGGCCTGTCCTTGACGCTTCTGGTTTTGTAATTGTCGCCAAACAAAGGTTAGAAACATGGTGTTTAAATAAGGAAACACAATTGACATGCCACAAATAATCTTTTTAACTGTTTGTTTTTCCCACATAAAAGAGTAATATTGTGTTAATTTTAAACCACGTTAATGGTCCATTGATTTTTTGATGTGGGGTTTGCTCTTAACACGCCCTCTCACGTGAAGTTTTATTTAAGTCTAATACGTGGATAATACATATTGGGTGACGTGAGAGCACACGGGTAATTTGACTTTGATACTATGAGGAAAATTGAACTTTCACCAGAAAAATAATTGACAATATGAAGAGTAATTCCACTCTTTATAAGCACATGTAATAATTGAAAGAATTAAGTTTACATGTTTTGTCTCTCATTTTCCTTCGTCATTAACATTTTCATCTTGTCCCATTTTTGCAAGAGTGTTTCTTCTTAATAAATATAAACTGACCGTCCATCGACTGCAATTTATATAATTCGATACTATTTATTATTGTTGTTTAAATTTTATAGATGTTTTAAGAGTGGTGATTTTCACACACCTCATTTTACCTCACACACTTTCTATCAATTGTATAATAAATTTTGGGGTTTTTATCACAGTTGGGCCCTGAAATTGAACATTCCAATCGAAATGGTCCCTGAAATTGAAAATCCATCAATTTGGTCTTTCCGTTACATTTTCGTCAATTTTTCTGTTATGTGTTGACATGGCACACAAATGGGTCTCACCTATCCAATTATATATATATATATATATATATATATGTATATATGGTGCACGTGGATTAACCATAAAAAAAATATTATTTTTAAAAGATTTGGCACCATATAAAACAATTTTTTCAAATTTTTATAAAACAATTTTTTTATGGTTAATCCACGTGGCACCATATAATTGGATAGGTGGGACCCGCTTGTGTGCCACATCAGCACATAACAGAAAAATTGACAGAAATGTAACAGAAGGACCATTTTGATTGGAAGGTCCAATTTCAGAGACCAACCGTGATAAAAATTTTAAATTTTGATGTAATTATATATAGGTTGGTAATTTTCATACACTTCATTTTACCTCATACACACCCTAAAACACTATTAACGGTCTTTGTGAGAGTGAATCCCACATCGAGAAAATGAGGGACCTTACATGTGCTTATAAGTAGTTGAACTACTCTTCCTATTGTTAATTGGTTTTATGGTAGAACCTCTTCATAGGCCTCTTTTGAATGCAATCCACTATATAATCTCTAAGGAAGGTAGTAATGGGGTAGCAAAGTTAGATATGCTATGCTGCATAGGACCAACCCATCTTCAACAGAAGTAGCAACATAATTGGCAAATTGGAAAAAGTAGCAAAGGACCCTTCAAATATACAATATGAGTTGATACTTTTGCATGTTGGTCCAATATCCTAGTGGATAGGGTATTGTGATTCTACCCATGCATCACAGGTTCGAAACTCCCCATTCTCAAATTAATGTAATAGTTTCGAATCCTCCCTCCTCCCTTTAATAATAATAATTTAAAAAAAAAAAATTGGAGATCTCCTAAGGAGTAAAAATTTTGCTAACCCATTTGGCACTTCTATGCAACTTTAAAATTTTGTCACTCCAACCTACTCTTCAACCAACTCTTCGAATTTTATCTTTCACTTTAAAATATTAATATCTTAACTTTATCTTATCTTGTGGGGCTCAAATTTTATTTTCAAACTCTTTACTAAATAATACTTTTGAATATAATATATTGTGGGACCTAATTTGCTAACTTGAAGAAGTAGCAATTGACCTTGTAAATATACAAGATCAGTTGCTAATTCTTTAATTTGCTAATTGAGTTGCTACCTCCGTTAGAAATGCGTTTTTCCTATGTGACATAGCAAAACTAACTTTGCTACCCAAATGCTATCTCCTTTGGAGATACTCCCAAAGGACTAGGCAATTGTTTAAGGTAAAATTGTACTTTGATGGCTAATGAGGCATTTTGTCTAGTCCATTTGCTTAGTTAAAATGTCTAGTCGATAAGGTAATTCTTAATTTATTATTTATCTGTTACTTTCATATTTTAATAAAAATTAATGGGGTCCAAAGTGTGTCAAGTAATAACTTTTCTTTTATAAGGCAGTAGTGGGGCCACAAATTGCCTTTATCACTTTCAACAAGGCAAAATAGCCTCATGAAACCCCATTAGGTATTTTAACATAGTTAATATAATTGTTGAGAATTCTAGAAAGGAAAATGTTAAGGAGACCATCTTTAATGATTTAAATAAGGAATTCAATTATCAACCACCACATCATGTGGTCTACAAAATATGATCTAAAAAGATGGTCTTTCTAGCATTACCATTCTAGAAAACATCATCATATATTGCTAAATATAATGGTTGAATATGCATTGCACTCGTGCGAGTAGAGTTGGGGTGATCCCTTTCTTTTTTATTAGCAAGGGAGGGAGATGTCTCAACCTTGAGACCTCTTTCAACAATGTGAGTAGGGATGGGCACAATTTGGTTCGGTGCGGTTTTGGAGTAAAACTGAAACAAAAATAAAAATTTATTACGATTTGGTTTGAAAGTGTAAATCAAAATGAAACCAAACTATTCGGTTTTGTGCTGTTTGGTTTCAAACAATATTGATTTTAGTTTGCACTTTGCAATAATCACCACACTAAAATTCAAGTATCCAAGCTTTCAACATCCGGTTTGGTGCGTATTTCGATTTTGGTTCTCGGTTCCAAGTGCCCTCCTAGTGATCCCTTACTATTAAATTAAGGGTTTCATGAAAACTTCCATCAAGAAAACCAAAATATAGAATTACAAGGCCAAATCCGATGAAGACGATACAATTACAGGGTGAAATTAATGGTATTCAAATGCATTCAAGCCAACTTACTGCAATAACATATCTAGTTGTGCCTTGAGGATCCCATTTTTGTGATGCCAGGAAGAATCTTTGAATCTTTGTTTTTTTTGAGGCCCAAATGAGGGGTCTGAAATAGAACGACGGAAATATGTGTAGACAACAAGAGGAGCTCTCACCAGATGAGCCCCATCGCTCAATACAACTGAACCAGATATGATTGGCTGGTTTGAAATCCTTGGACCAGTTACCTTCACATTAAACGATTTCTTCTCCCCGACAGAAGAGAAAGAAAGGGTAGTTGGTGAAACCGAAACAGTTATCGTGTGGTCGGGTGTGTAGGAGCTTATGGTATAGGTTGAGTTTGTTGAGCCAACATTTGTGACTGTTCTTGGGAACTCAGCATTGATCTCTTGACCATCTTCTAGTTGAAGGGAGAATGAAGGGTAGTTTAGATCCCAAGCTTTGCCTGGCTTTGTGCTGCCACAACTGCTACTGTTGTCACCAGTGATGATGTTTAATGTGCTGTTATTGTACCCTTGTCTGCAGAGAAAGTTTATGTAGTCTGCTTCGGATGCGTTGAAGATGAGACCAGGGTTTACGGCTTTAAGAGGATTTATGTGACCAGACCCGTATGCAAATTCGAGGTCTACGTGCTTCTTTGAGTCCAGGACATGAGCTGTTCATGGGGAAAAACAAATGGTAGTTTAATAGAGATGAAATAAAGGTACGCAGTTATCAGTTCCTATGGTAATGCATTTTACTCATAAACTTACAAGCCCAATTAAACTGCAGTTTTAGTGATCCTTGTACGTAGATTGCTAGGGTTTCCATTTATTCGTAATTTATAAAAATTGCTCATAGTTTCAAGACAACACAAATTAAGGCCTAGCATGTTCTCATCCTTTTTAAAATAAACAGTGTATATGGTTATAGTTTGTTCATACCTGTGGTCATGAGGGCAGATTTGATTGCAGCGGCGGACCAATTTGGATGAGCAGCCTTGACATAGGCAGCCGCACCACTAACATGAGGGCAGGACATGGAAGTCCCTGAGATTACATTGTATTTGACACTCCGCCTGTCGGGGTAGAAGTCATCGGAAGGTGGTGCCACAGGAGACCAAGCAGCAAGTATGTCAACACCAGGGGCAGTCAGATCAGGCTGTACAATCCACATTCTCAACATATTAATATATAAGTTGTTCAGAAACATACTTAAGAGAAAAATGATGTGGAGACTCCGAACATTCCGAACTTTTTCACCTTGAGAATATCTGGGGTCACGGGGTTCGGTCCTCTTGAAGAAAATGATGAAATGGATGGTGCCATGGTATCCTTGTCAGTGTCGGGTTCGGAAACCAGAATTGTTGCAATTGGATTCCTGATACGGGATGGTTTTCATTTAGTGTTCTGAGTTGTATTTGTGTCCCTTGTTTAGAGAGAAGTCTATGAAATATATACTTACTTTGTCGATTTGATGTAGTCCAAAACCTTCTTTCCATCTTCTATTGTGAGTTGTGTTACAGGTGATGTGTAACCGAACGCTGTATCAGTGTCAAAATCGATCATAATTGTACCAACAGCACCAGCTAGCCGAATGTCAGAACCATCCGAAAAGGAACTACAGTATACAATCTTCCCCTTAATTTTGTCTGCGTCCAGGTTCCCTGGAAAACAATTGCTTGCCAGATCTGAGTTTATACCTTTGGAGTAGTTTGCAGCATCTCCTCCCCAGATTAAGGGATATGACTTCCCCTTAAGGTCGAAATTGTTAATCGAAAATCCCTTCATTTACAACAAATTGAGTTTAAATAGGATTAGTAATATGACTTAATGACACATGATACATCTAAATATAAAGTAAGAATAAAACTAGGTGTACCAACCATCCAGTATACCATCTAGCCACTGGCTAGTCTCACTAAAGAAGAAATTCTTAGTTGAAACCGGTAGCATACCATACCATCACTTGACCAATGATGTTATGAGATGAGAGAGAGATAGACTCATAGTTGTATACAACCCGCAATAAGGTAGTCTTTCATCTTATCGAAGAGATGATATACACTAAATGGTCATTTGAGATGGTACAAATAGCAAAACTTCTATACTAATGTAAAAACCAAGTTTCAAACTCACAGAGTAAACTTGCCCATTCCCAAGAACCGCTTTTGCGACAAATCTTCTGTCTATGGTGCTGGCAGCGACAGTTAGAATCCAAGGAGCATAATTGCGAACACTTGTCGGAAGAGGCCCTCTGTTTCCAGCAGAACTTGAGGTCAATATACCTTTTCTCATGGCATGGAAAGACCCGATAGCAATGGGGTCCTTCAGGTATGGGAATGGAATCGTAGAACCAAGTGAGGTTGATATAATGTCAACTCCATCAGCTATTGCGTCATCAAATGCGGCAAGGATATCTGCACTAGAACAACCTCCTATCCAGCAAACTTTGTACACAGCGATCCTAGCATTGGGGACTCCACCTCTTGCAGTTCCAGAAGCTAGCCCAAAGTAACTTGCTTGAACCTCCCGGCCTGCAGCAGTGGAAGCAGTGTGGCTTCCATGTCCTATGGAGTCTCTTGGCGAATGGGGCTCGCTGCTGTCGTAGGTGTCTCCGATGTTGTAATACCGGGCTCCAATGATTTTGCTGTGATGTCGAAGTGTTTCATTGGTTGTGATCACGATCAGTTAGCCAAAGAACATGTCACATGCACAGAAGAATGCTTAAGTAAACTTATCACACCCAACAAACACATTTTAGCCCCGTTCTTGAATTATAGAAATACAACTGTCCTGAGACTCACTACTTAGTGTTTGAACTTCGCTCGATTAGGGCTTCAATTCATTTGAGGGTATCAAGAAGAGTACAACACGAGGGATTAAAGTCTTTTAATGCGTCCAAAATTTGGCGCTTTTTCGTATTTTCACATACTTTACCGATTTTCGTTCACTGTAATAGCATTCAAAATTTACCTATCCATCGCAGGTAGGTTTTAAGGATATCGTGACATATATAACTCTCGGTTTATGGAACAAGGAGAGAAAGGAAATGAGAAGAAAGCGTCAGCAACAACTGGTTTTGCTACTGGACAACTTATGATGTTCAATGCATTAAAGTAATTTTTTTAGGGAGCAAGAGAGCTCACTTGTTGCATGTGAAGTTGGCACCTTGGCATGCACCCTTCCATTTGGTAGGTGGAGGGCCGAAATCTTTGTCATTGAAGCTATCAGATTCTGGCCAGATTCCTACAAAACCAAAGAGAATTAGAAGGTTTTGGAATTTTTCCAAAGGAGATCATTGTTTTTTTTTTTTCCTTCTTAAGTTAATATTACCTGTGTCTAGAACCCCAATAATAACTTGTCCTTCTACAGGTGGTGGAAGTTGGCCTTTGCTGAAACCCATGAAGTCCCATGACCTCGTTGTATGAAGCTCTAGGTTGTGGTTTGGAAACACTGAAGCTACACCTTCCATTTCTGCAACCCATTTTTTTTTTCCTTAGCTTTCACATGCGTTTAAAAAAAAGTGAATAAATCCTTGTGAATTGCAACACATTTGCATTCCTTAATATTTCTTTTACTAGCTACTTTATTTTTGGAGAAATTTGAAAAAATGCCCCTTTTTAGAGGCCCAAAATAATTTTTTTCCACTCTTTTTAAATTTTATAGACATTTGCCCTTTTTTTACATGTAAAATGACTTTGTTGAACCTTATGTTTCAATTGTCGTCTTCGTCCTCGTCGACTTCCAAAGCAACACACACAACAACGAGGAGCCACCACGAATACATTCTTCTACCTTTGTCGACTACCAAACCAAACACCACAACGGGCCATATTCTACCTGCTCACATCAATCCCCTTCCCTACTCCACCTTATTCTTCTTCTTCGCTTCTCCTAGACACAGTCAGCAGTAGCCATAAACGTTGTTCGGTTTGATCCAACCGCTCGAGTTTTAATATCAATCGATTGAATCCAGTACTAACCTCGCTGCTGCAACTTCACTCTAATTAAAATAATCTACAACGGCTCGAGTTGGTACTAGATTTAATTGTAGAGTTTTTTCTCCATTCGAAAATCTGCAATATGTCTCGAAATCAATAACCCTCGAGTTTTTCTCCACACCTACTCGAAATCATCTCGAGCGTTTCTCGACATCCACTCGGGGAGAAGAGGAAGGCGGTGGGCTGCTCACCGGTGAACCTAGAGGTCCTAGACAGATGAGTATTTTTATTTAGTTTGGTACTCGATTTGGGACGACCATGCTCGTCTTGGTATTATGCCTCATTCAGAACTAGGAGGGAATTTGGCAAACATTCAACTTTTGCTAACACTTCAATTTATGGCCAAAGCCAACGATCTTCAGCAATATCTATATAGATATATATAGATATATATATATATATATATATATATATATATATATATAAAGTGATCTACAACAACATGATCTTAAGTAAATGTGATTGGTGGAGGCTGGGTCGAAGAGGATCAGAGCTTGTCAGGTAAAGGAGGTTGTTTGCAGTGGTAAATGAAGATCTAATCAGGAGAGAAGGGCAGAGGTCGGGTAAAAGAGGTAAATGAAGAAAAGAAAACCGTTGACCCATGAAATCAAAACCAGAAAACATACAACAAAAGTGGGTGCTGCTAGTGGGTGGAAGGAGTGCGATTGTTCTCTTTCTTTACTTTGGTGTCGACCTGGGTGGAAGAAGAAGGAAGTATGTTGTTTGAGTCGTGAGGGAAATAAGGGCACTTAACACTTTTTACACTTATAAAAAGGTCAAAAGTCTATAAAATTTAAAAAGCAGGGCAAAATTCTTTTTGAGCCTCTCAAAAGGGGTATTTTCCCAAAATTCTCTGATTTTTGGCATTCTCACCTGACAACTTTTCAACTTCTTCATCAGATAATTTTGCTGCAAATCCATTAAAGCTCTTCCCATAACTATAAATTAGTGACTCTTTGGCTGACAATGTGCTGCAATTAGGAAACGAAGATGTTTTAGAACAGTTTACTGGAATACATCCAAATCGTATAACAACTCACTTGTTATAATATGAGTAGACAATGACTTTATGCTTTAGAGTATAGTATTGATAATTAATCCACATGTTTGGATGAATTGATTATACCACGTGACGGTGTTTCAGTATCACACAATAATTTATCGACAATGTAACAATAATTATAAGAAAAGGTTTTTAATAACAATTAAATCAAAGCTCCCTATTCTTTAGTGTTAGTAAAATTAACCTTCCAAGCGCACTTTGTAGCATTGAATGGTGTGTGGATGCAACAGAAAAACCTCCCTGAGGCCGGTCTCCCATGTATACAATATGAACCTACATAATGTACAAAAATTTCATTAGTAAATTACTCAATATGAAATTTCACACACTATTTTTTGTTTTGGCTTGAATAAATCAAAGAAAAATAAAAAGACAGAAATAAATAAGGAGTGTGCATAAAAAAAAAAGAAGTGGGCGGAAATCATTTTCCAAATGTTTTATGTACCTTCCTCTCTTGGCCATGGCAAGATAGAACAAAAGCTGCAAGCAAAACTGCATAAGGCAGCATTGCCTTGGCCATTGGTTCCAATTCAGCTTAAGATTACAAGTTTGATGTTTTTGATAATTATAAAAATTGAATTAAGGTATTTTATAAGCTTGTCCACGGACTGCAGATTCCCCTTGTACAGCTCAATTAGGGTAGGGCAGTCCTTGCTGGTTCTGTTTTTGACAGTGTCGCCAAAAGATGGTTAAAAAAACAATGTTTGTGGAAACACTATTGCCTTCCATTGGAGCTCATAATTTTAGTTTCTTCTTTTTCCTTTTATTTGCTCTCACACATCTTGTTCCTTTTATTTGCTCTCACACATCATGGATATGAGTAAATCAGTACAACCATGTATAATAAGTACAATCACTTGGTCATAAAATAATTACAAAAGAAGTTTTCCTATTGTGTAAATAAACTCAAACCCCCTTTTATGAGCATCTCCAACAGTATTAGCTATATTTTTTAAGGATAATGCTTGTGTCCCTCCACTTACGATTAGCAAATCTTTATCGTCCGAACATCATAATTGAAACCGTTCATTCTCTTTATCATCTAAAGATCATCATCACTCACCCTTTGCTAGTCTATTGGAGCAAGCTTTGTTGTGGTTTTTGTTGTTTTTAGGTTAAAATATCTAAATAATTTGCATTAGCTAATCTATTGGAGATGCTCTTATACAATAGAGTATATATTAAAAAGACATATTTACCCTTGTTCGAAACTGGTGGAGGGTATTTATACCATACAGAAAAGTCCTTGTTAAAGTCGTGAGCTTGTGTGTGACTCAAAAATCTTCAGAGGAGATAAGAGGAGATCTCTTCTTGCCCGTTTAGGCATGTTGCTTGGCTTGCAATTCAATTCAAGTTAGTGATAATAATAACTCCGTTGATACTCTAGACCTGGTTAATAATATCATTCCTTGCAAATCAAGCAACTTTCACAATAATGGTCGGAGCCCATTAGGCCATACCTGAACAGGTTTGCAGACCTCTCAAATCTCACAAAGCTGCCTGAGTTACACCCGTGGGTACGTATTATGTAATTCTGGCTGTAAAACATCAGGTGAAAGTTTTTTTTAGGAACTGTATCATTTGGTCATGATTTTCTACATTTTAAATACTTTCTACTAAATTTTAACAATGACGCTAGCTAGTTCCATTACGTACAAAAAAATTCCATGTTGATATCATATTATGAATTTTTCAAGTTGGGTGTTCGCTGTAAAATTCTTAAATTTCTGTGCTAAGTTATATTCATAAAATACTTTTAAAATTTTGAGATTGTCTACAATACTTACATGTATTTAATACAATCATCAGCTAACCGTCGAAATGGTGATTGTATTAGATACATGTAAGTATTGTAGCCAAATCCTAAAATTCTTAGCTCATCTATAAATTATCATATTTTGTAAAATTGATGTTTCAAAATTTGGACTAGATAAGTACAAGTTCTATCCTCTACAAGTGTTATCTCTAATTTAGATTTGGATTCTTCTGAGACTATTAATCGATGGCAGGATCGTGATATTCCTGTAAAATTCCATGTTGATTCCATGTTAATAATAATACCAGTAAGTAGTTTGGATTATTATCAACACAGGAATACCACGATCTTTGCATGACAAACTATTTTACTGGTATTATTCAAAATTGACATGAAACTCTTGGTAAATCTGTGTATTATACACGTTCATTTAGATAAAATTAAACAGATAGATACATATATAACCTTGGGAACTTCATATATAAATCAAACAATAGTTGATAAAACTTCTTAACTACGTACGAAGATGGAATTTTTTTTGAAAGGGAGATGATGTGAAATTCTGATGGCTTATCAGGAATTTTACCAACTTAGACAAATTTTCATGTATCTCGTTTTCGTGTTTTTCAATTTGTTTCAAGAAATATGCATGGCTTATGTGACTATACCGAGCGCTACTAAACCAAATGATCATTTATGGTTCCTTTCAATACTAGAAATAAGTTAATCAAATGTGGTTAACATTATTTTTCTGCAATAAGTTAAGATATATCTATATATACGTCTAGGAATCTCCATGCATGGTATTACAATAATTTTCTTTTCTTTTTATGTGATATTGTTTCTTTTGTCCCTTCCAGGCGATTAGAAAATAAAGAAATAGTTAATATATTCAAGATAATTACATATTTATAAAATACCGTCTCAATTCATCCGACTTTGATTGCAGTACGTCATGATTTGATCTAAAATTCAGATGCAACTTACAAGGACAAGTCAGATAAATACAATGCAATACAGCGTGAAATTAATAGCATTCAAGTGCACTGGACCGAATTGGATTGCAATTATTTCAACCAACTAGCTCAAATTGGATGTAATTAGGATTATGTTAGTTGTGCCTGAGGATCCCATTTCTGTAATGCAAGAAAGAATCTTTGAAGCTTTGTTTCTCCTGAGACACAGAGAAGGGGTCTGAGGGGATATGAATAGAACCCGGGAGAAATGTGTAGACAACCAGTGGAGCTCTCACCACATGAACCCCATCACTCAATACAACTGAACCAGATTTGATTGGCTGGTTTGAAATCTTTGGGCCAGTTACCTTCACAGTAAACGATTTCTTCTCCCCAACAGAAGAGAAAGAAAGGGTAGGTGGTGAAACCGAAACAGTTATGGTGTCGTGGGGTGTGTAGGAGCTTATGGTATAGGTTGAGTTTGGTGAGCCAACGTTGGTGACTGTTCTTGGGAACTCAGCATCGATCTCATGACCGTCGACGACTGAAAGAGAGAATGAGGGGTAGTTTAGGTTCCAAGCTTTGCCTGGCTTTGTGCTGCCACAACTGTTGTTGTTGTCACCAGTGATGATCTTTAATGTGCTGCTGTTGTAACCCTGTGTGCAGAGGAAATTTATGTAGTCTGCTTCGGATGCATCGAAGATGTGACCGGGGTTTACTGCTTTTAGAGGGTTTATGTGACCAGACCCGTAAGCGAATTCGAGGTCTGCGTGCTTCTTTGAGTCCACGACATGAGCTGTTCATGGAGAAAAGCAAATGGTAGTTCAATAGAGAGATGAAATTAATAAGGCATTCAAGTATCAGTTCCTATGTAATGCATTTTATTCTATGGATTAAACTAATAAATTAATGCACTTTTAGTCCTTGAAATTTGCTAGAATTTCCATTTATTCGTGATTTATAGACGCATAACATACCTTTGTAGTATTAGATATTGACTCAAAACCAAATTCTTAAATTTTTCAATCAATGACTGTGAGGCCATCTTTAAAAGTTTCAGTTTAGTTTACAAAATTTCCATCCATATCTATGTTTATGTTGTATAACCTAAAGCTTAATAACCGTGTCTGTTAACTATTAGGCACTGATAGTGCTTTTAGCCCTACATTTGTGCCACTATTGTTACTGATTATTGTTGTTATTTTCTTGTAGTGATGAGTTAGTGGTTGAGAGGTGTTAGCACAATCCCCTACTCGTCAAAAGCACATGATGTCTAATTAGGGTTTTTGACGCGATAGCAGCCTAAATTGAAGTACATTAGGGGTATGATTGAATGTTTCAGACTAAAAAATTATAGGGACGAAAATGGAAACCCGAGCTAACCATTAGTATCTTCTCCTTTGCAAAATGAAATCAAGTGCATGCATATAGTTTAATCTGTTCATAGTATACCTGTGGTCATGAGGGCAGATTTGATAGCAGCAGCAGACCAGTTTGGATGAGCAGCCTTGATATAGGCAGCAGCACCACTAACATGAGGGCAGGACATGGAAGTCCCTGAGATTATGTTGTATTTGACACTCCGCGTGTCGGGGTAGAAGTCTTCAGAAGGTGGTGACACAGGAGACCAAGCAGCAAGTATGTCAACACCGGGGGCAGTCAGATCAGGCTGTAGTGTACAAAATTTATCCACATTCTCAACATATTAGTCTATGAAGAGTTTTTAAACAATGGATATTGATTTGGACATTTTTTTATCACCTTGAGAATATCCAGGGTTAAGGGGTTAGGTCCTCTCGAAGAAAATGATGCAACGTATGGTGCCATTACATCCATGTCAGTCTCAGGTTCGGAAACCAGAATTGTTGCAATTGGATTCCTGATAAAAGTTGACATTTTTTAATTTATGAAATTGAAACTTGCGCATATTTTTAAGTGTTGGTAGTTGTATTTTATGACCCTGGTTTAGAGAGAAGTCTATGAAATATATACTTACTCTGTGGATCTGATATAGTCCAAAACCTTTTGTCCATCTTCTACAGTGAGTTGTGTTACAGGCGACGAGAAACTGTAGGCGGTATCAGTGTCCAAGTCGATCATAATTGTTCCCACACCACCAGCTATTCTAATGGCAGAACCATCTGTGGGGGCATCACAGTAAACAATCTTCCCCTTAATCTTGTTTGCGTTCAGGCTCTCAGGATAACAATAGCCTGCAATCTCTGAGTTTGCACCTCTGGAGTAGTTTGCAGCATCTCCTCCAAAAATTAAGGGATATGACTTCCCATTAAGGTCGAAATTGTTAATCGAAAATCCCTTCATTCACACCATTATTGATTGCTGTTAGTAATATGACTTAATTATAATAATACACAATTGATATAGAGTAACACTAAATTATTTGTACCATCTCAACTAACCGTCAGGTGTGTAGTACTATTTGGTGAGTCTCGTCTATAACAGAGACATAGTACACTAGACGGTCAGTTTAGATGGTACAAACACGTAAAGTAACGTAACTGTAGTGTCAAACTCACAGAGTAAACTTGTCCATTCCCAAGAACTGCTTTCGTGGTAAATCTTCTGTCAATGGTGCTGGCGGCAACAGTCAGAATCCAAGGTGCATAATTAGTAATCGTCACTGGGTATGGCCCGTTGTTTCCAGCTGAACTTGATGTCAATATACCTTTTTTCATGGCGTGGAAAGACCCGATAGCAATGGGGTCGTTTAGGTACTGGAGTGCTTGTTCTGAACCAAATGAGGTTGATATAATGTCAACTCCATCAGCTATTGCATCATCAAATGCTGCAAGGATATCTGCAGCAGCACAATCTGCTATCCAGCAAACTTTGTACACAGCAATCCTAGCACTGGGGACTCCACCTCTTGCTGTTCCAGAAGCTAGTCCAAAGTAACTTGCTTGCACGTCACGGCCTGCAACAGTCGAAGCAGTGTGGCTTCCATGTCCTATGGAGTCTCTTGGCGAATGGAACTCAGTGCTGTCATAGTCGTCTTCACTGTTGTAGTACCGAGCTCCGATGACTTTGCTGTGATGTCAAAGTGTTCCATTAGTTGAGAATTGAGATCAAGATGAGCCAAACAACATTAGTTGCACACAGAGGGCTTTATGTTTATCGTCTCAATAGGTCCAGTGTGTTATTATGCATGACTAGCTTGGACTAGACTGCCTTGTCCTAGTTTGGAGTGGCCTCTTCTTCAAGATTTGAATGATATAACGCTACCCTAGAAAAGTGCTCGAAACCCTTTTGAATAGTTCGCAAACCCCCCCATTGAGGGTCAAAATATAAAGTATAGAAGAAAAAAATGTCAAAGTCTTTTAATTAATCAAAATCTTGTTAGTTTTTATACTGTTTGATAACTATTTCGTTAAAAATAAAAACTCTTGGTAACTACCTTTAGTTTTTTTTTTTTTTTTTAGTTTTAGACAAAATGAAAACTACCAACTAAAAGCTACTTTTTTGCATTTTTAAAATCTAGCTTTCAATTTTCAGTTTTCATTTTTTTTTAAATGGAAGGAGTTTTCAGTTGTCAAAATTAAATTAAAAGCTAAAAACTAAAAATTGAAAACGAAATGGTTTCGAAGTTTTTCATAGTTCGTACTTTGCCTATTTTCTTTGGTGTAAGTAATAGCATTTGAAAGTTATAGCGCGCAGTTCAATACAGTAAAATACATCTTTTAGGGTTCATCAAAAAAAAATCTTGAACAAGAAAGCTCACTTGTTGCAGGTGAAGTTGCCACCTACACATTTACCCTTCCATTTTGAAGGTGGAGGGCCAAAGTCCTTGTCGCTGAAGCTATCAGATTCCGGCCAGATTCCTTAAAACCCAAGACAATTACAGCAGTTTGAAATTTTTTAAAAGGAGATGAGTAGTGTGAGTTTTCGATCGGTTCTATGTTTTTTTTCTCTTCAGTTTTACCTGTGTCTAGAACCCCGATAATGACTTCTCCTTCTACAGATGCTCCAAGTTGGCCTTTGCTGAAACCCATGAAGTCCCATGACCTTGTTGTGTGAAGCTTTAGTTTGTAGTTTGGAATCACTGAAACTACACCTTCCATTTCTGCATGCAATACATGTTATCTTATAGTTTGAAATGTAATCAGAAAAAATGAAACTTTTATTTATAAATACTTCAACACTTTTGCAATAAATTTTCATTTCTGGTTAATTAGTACGTAGCTACTGAAGAAAGTTGAGGTTCCACCATAAAACCAATTAGCAATATGGGGAGTATTCTCAACACATACAATGTCCCTTCTTTCCCCAATGTGTGATTTACTCTCAACAGCCACTTGTTCTCGGCCATAATCTTACCTGACAACTTTGCAACTTCTTCATCAGATAATCTTGCTGCGAATCCATTAAAACTCTTCCCATAACTATAGATCAGTGACTCTTCGGCTGACAATGTGCTGCAATTGGGGAAACACAAATGCTTGAGATAATATTTTAAACCGTAATTATGGTAGTTCAGCAAAGTGCCTTGCGCTAATTGTAACGGAGTGTATGCCATTTCCCCATGTCTCTCTCCTCCTCATGTGACATATCACACATGACGAGAAAGATAGAGTAATCACAAGAGAAGAGAGACAGAGTAATCTCATAGTGAGAGAGATAGACAAAAGAGGTATACACTTCATTGCATATAACTAATATATAGAGCATTTTACAATCTCGGTAAGCCACATTCCACAATGTAGCAATTTGGAATATATCCCAAAAGAAAATTAAATTGTACTATTCTTGAATAGTGTTCGTAACCTTCCAAGTGCACTTTGGAGCATGGAATGGTGAGTCGATGCAACAGAAAAGCCTCCCTGAGGCGGCTCTCCCATGTATACAATGTGAACCTATACAAAAACGAATACAATTTCATCAGTTTAATTCATCAAAATATGCAAATGCAGTTCCATTTTTTTTATCACATAAAATTATTTTGTCACCTTCCTCTCTTGGCCATGGCAAGATAGCACAAAAGCTGCAAGCAGAACTGCATAAGGAAGAAAATGCAGCATTGCCGTGGCCATCGATACCAACTGATGACACAGTTCGAAGTGTACAAGTTGATATTTGGTAATATGATCCAATTACGGTATTTATATAAGCAAATTAAAAAATTTGAAGATTGTAATGTCTCCACGGACTGCAGATTCCCCTTGTATACAGCTCAACTACAGTGCAGGCCAAGTCCTTGCTGGTTCTGTTTTTGACATTGTTGCCAAAACTGGTTAAAGAAACAATGCTTTGAGGAAGCACAAGTGCCTTATATTCGATCTCAAATTTTTGTTTGTCTCCCACATAGTTGTAAATGGGAAGTCACATTGTTGGGGAAGATATATTTATACTTACTAAATCCGGTCAAAACATATTGCTACTTTCACGATCACATTGTATGCCAGCTAAAATTATTTGTTTTTAACACCATGGCAGCTGAACTGGACTTGTTGCATCAAGTACCTTTTCATGTTGCATAATTTATATTAAAAAAGAAACTTGATTCTGACTTTTCAACGAGCCCAAACTAATTTAATTAAGTGTCATACAAACACTATAAAAAGTTGAATTTTTCTTTTTTCCTATACTTGAGTTTTTTTTTTCTCTAATTTTAATCTTCAAGTTTTTATTTATATAGTTACAGTTTATTCCCTCACTAAGGGCCTGTCCAAGCAACATTTTCTTTTTTTTCGTTCCAAACTTGTCTGCCCTAGACTAGTTAGGATTCTAGGGTATATTTGCTTCATAGAAATAGAAAAAGGAAGAAATTGGAGAGCTTAAAGGTAGGAGAAATAAGGAATTAAGGGAAACAGATCAACTAGTCCCCCTTATCGATCTAATTCTTGATTTTTAGATATTTGATTACGGATTTCAAAGAAAAACTTATATTTTTTCGATTTCTTACATGTAAACGCATACCCACATTTTAATAAATGCAGGGAAGTGAAGAATCAAAATTATTCCAATTCTTATTTTTTGTAAGTAAACATGCCCCTAAATCCTACTTGAGCTTAAGTTACTTATACTCCAAGTCATCGACTTGTAAATATATACTTTGTGATATCAATACTGAATATATTAGAACACAATTCTAATAGTTCTACAAAGTGCAACGAAACTGAATATATAGAACACGGTTCTTAACGATGTCTAGTGAAAAATAATAGTGGACACTGACTTCGGTGTCAAGTAGAAAACACAACCATGCATGCAGCCATTAATAAAGCTATATATATCAAAGGCATCAGTATCTATAGTTATTAGTATTTCAGTTTCTGAGTTTCATTATTTGAAAATGAAAGAAGAATATTCACAGGAAATGAAATAAGAGCATTTCCAGCCGTGCCTCAAAGGCAAAGGCAAGGGCTGCAGATATGCCCTTCAGCCCAAAAAAAGATGGTTCTAGCGCACCAATTGGAGGAGGGCAAGTGGTGGACCAAGCCATGCCGCACCAGAAGTCCGAGCAAATCTTGCCTACGCTGATGCCGTCAACCATGATTTTTTTTTTTTGTCTAGCGCATGCAACATAAGCGCAAAAGGGAGAGTGGGGGCGACAACTTATGTTGTCATGGACCCAGCGACAGTTGCAAAGGCAGTAGCCCCAATGGCTATGCCACGTGGTGTATTAATTATTGGCTGTTTGATCTCCAACAGTCAAAAGATCAAGCGGTGTAAATTTTCTAAATTTGAAAATTAAAATTAAAAAGAAAAAATAACTAAAAAAGTTATAAAAATAGCAAAATTAATTAAAAAATCAGAAAAAAAAAACTTGAAAAACATAATTTTTAAAAATAAAAAACTAATTTCTCAATTTCATGTTTTATTTGACATTTGTGTGACTAGTGTTTACAAAGATTATTTAAACAATTTTTAGAGTCGTATTTCTTGTAATATGCATTAAAGAAAATAAAAAAGTATATTTTTCTTGCCCTTGCTCAACGAGTGGAATTGCACAAAAACAAATACTATTTTAGAGTGACAAGTTAATGCTCTTGCACTTGCCTTGCCCTTGTCTTGTCAACTGGTGAAAATGCTCTAAAACCTCCTCTAATGTTTTATTTCTTATTCCTGATGTGGATTAATTATAATTGATAACAACATCACAGTCAAAACTACATGTAGGTTATGACGCCCTTCTTTGGAAAGAAATCGCTCCTAAAGAGGGGTGCCACGATATTGAACTCCAATATACTTTCACTTGGAATGTATGAGACAAATATTCCGTTTTCCTTTTTCATTTTGGTAAATGTTGTTTTTTTTCAACTTCATACACATTTTTCTTTTTGTTTTTAGTCACTGAATTCAACAAACCAAAAAAGAATTCAGAATCAGTATTAAATGAATATGTAAAAAGTGAAAAATAAGTGCGCAGCACAAATCACTCCCCCTTCATTTTTCTTCGTAACTCAACATTAACATGACCCTGCTAAAATATCAACATGATATGTTCATCATTCCTAAAAAATAAGAGCAACTTACATGAAACAAATGCATTAACGTCTTGCGTCTCTTATTAAAAATATGACACCATATGAGAAAAATGTACATGTATTATTGTATGATTGTCACAAAATGTTTATATAGTTAATCCATGATGAAGGGGTATTCAAGACAGATAAAATATTCGAGATGGGGCCACCAGACATGGGAGCCGTCCATATGAACGTAGTTAATGAAAGGAGGAGAAGGGGGTGGAGCCCAATCTGCGCGCCTTCCCATCTCGATCGGAGCAACCAAACTTGGGAGGGTGCAAATGTGGGCCCAGAAAACATCCAATCCTCCAAGTGTAACGAATGGACCCCCCAACCCCACCCCCACCACATCCCTCTGTGCACGCGACCTCATCGCCCAACTATTGACAGCTTCAAACGATGGCCCACCGTCCACGGGGATCACATCTTTCTCGTTGATGCTCCCTTCCTTATCAACGCTCTGACAAGGAGCGTGTTTTACACACCCCAAACAGAAATGCGTTGACGATGCAACGTACATGGCACGCAACTTAGACGTGCGTCGGGGTGTGGTGGGACTTGGATAAACTTCCAACTTTGGGGCTTAGTTGACCCACCATTTCCAGGTGGACCACACCACACGCAACCCAGTCCCCACCCAGCCAGCCAGGCTCAACGAAGTCTCCGCCAACTCCGTCTTCCTCCTTACACGTGTGAGAAGATCTCACACGTGTGCGTACGGTCGTCCCGCAGAAAAGGACCTCCAAAAATACTGAGAGCTACAACCCACCTCCGCCACTGCTATTCATACCCAACCCGGTAACGCCATTAATTTGCATGAAAATTATTTTCACATGCATTTTTTATTTTTTTTCTTTGAAAAAATAAATATCACTAAGTCAAAATTAAACCACAAAATAAAAAAAACAAATAATCATTAAAAATTTAACATTTTTCGATTATCTAGAATCTTTATTTTAATTTTGCGGCTGTTTCATCAGCACTGAATTTTTGGAACAACCTAAAACTAACTCACTAAATCACTCCATCGGACGTGGGCCGGTTCCGGTTCAATTTCACTGGGTTTGTCGTTGATGTGCCGGTTCAACGGGTGGACCCATGAACTGCAACTCCTGCTTATCGTAAATTTCTAGAGAAAAATCCCTCAGCATCTGAGTCTTGGTAGTTGCGCCGCTTCCGCTGCCGTTACTGTTGTTGCTCGAGGAGCTCACGCTCGGCGCCATTGTCGTCGACGACCTTTTCGCCGCCCTCGGTCCCACCGTGCTCGTACTAGCCGCCGAGTTCGACAGCGCCGGAGATGGAGCCCGAACCTCCACTCCTCCTCCTCCTCCGCTGTTCGCCACGAAACTCGATATGGGCCGGGCCGCTCCCGCCATGTTAAAAACCGGCGTCATCGTCGGCGAGAGGGCCCATATCTGCGGTTGTGGACCACAAGGTCCCGCCCCAGACCCCATCGGGGCCATCCAGAACGCATTCGCAGGAACCATCAACCCCGCGCCGCCCACGGCCCACACCGGAACAAGACCTTGTGGTGCGGCGGGACCTACCGGAGCAAGACCCGACGACTGCGACACGGCGTCGTTTTTCACGTCCACGAACTCGGAATTGGAGGGGCGTTTTCGCTTCTTGGTTGCGGAGGATGGTGAGGAGTTGTCCTCGACCGACGTGGATGCGGTGGTCGGTATCTTGAGGGTCCCACCGACGGAGACGGCGATGGCGGGAACGGTCCCGGTGCCGGTGGCCTCGATGATGGCTTGCTCGGCGTGTTCAAGCAGCCACCGGACGGTTTCTCCGTCGGACTTGTGCCCGAGTTCCCGGGTCAGCTGGAAGATCCTGGCAGCGCACGTGGCGGGTATTCTGATCCTCCGCCCGCGGCCCTCGACTTTGGTGTGGCGGTCCTTGGTGGAAGATCGTCGAGTCGGGGCGGAGACGGCTGCTGGCACGGACATGGGCATGGGCATTTGCATAGCCACCGGGACCATTCCGATGGGGTGAGCCTGCGGTGGTTGTTGTGGGTCTGAGTCAATGGGCTCCTCCTTCAGCGAATGGAACTCCGTCGTTTCGTCGTAGTTGAGTTGCGTCGAAACGACACCGTCTCCGTTGGCGTGGTCGTTGTCTCCTGGGTCCCCGGTGCTGGTGCTGAGATCAGAGGCGCCTCCGTCGTCGTCGTGATCCTCCAAATACGACGTCATTTTTGCAAACCGAAACGGAAAATATGTGTAAAGATGGAAACTTTGTGGAGAATTGGAGTGTTTGTTTCCCGAGAAACTGCGGGAAAATGATTAGGGTTTTGATCAGTTTCTTTTTCTGCTGCTCTACATTATCCATACACGCGAAGAAGGAAGCATGGGATGGAACTGTAAAATATAGAAATATAACGGAAAGAGAAGGAATTAAAACAAAATTTAAGCCAATAAGGTGTTTGCGAAAATGCGCAAATGAAAAGAATGGAGGCCCCCCCAACACACACCACTGCCCCACTATTTTTATATCTGCAATTTCACAAACACAATGCGATCATGGAAAGATGGTGATGGAGATCGTAGGGTGGCGGATGAAGCCACGTGTTCGGACCCACATGGGTGGTCTTGTGGGGACGTGTGGGGCCTTTTGTTTGTGATGTGTCCCAATGAAAAAAAATTTTTACATAAAACGAATTTATTATTATGTAGCGTTATTTATTTAGTAAATTTTTTTTATATAACAATGCAATATATTATTTAGACTACCATTTCATGAAAGTTGTTTTTCCTAATGGGTACACTGAGGGCTCAAAACGAATTGGATCGGCAGAGGTGGAGTCGTTCGGAAAGGTCTGGAAAAATGCTTTTGTGCATTTGAATGGATTTTTCACTGGTGACTGGTTGGCACTTGGCAATTTGGCATCGCCTCCTACTAATGTGGTCCATCGCCCCTGGCAAAACCTAAAGGCCTTCTCTACCTTTTTAATATTTTCCTTTTAAGCCAAACCCAATGTATTAGGGTGACCACTAATGGTAAATTTACCTACTAATGTTGGAAAAACGATATTTCCTAATCGTGTTAACGTATCACGTTACAATTAACTAGCTTTTAATTTAATATTATTTTTCTTTTTAAGTTAAAAGAGGTTATGAATATTTATTTTCGTTGATTGAATAAAAAATAAATAGATAACGTTACGAACTTACTTGTCCAATAATGTAGTTATTCTCTATCAATAAAGAAGAAAAATTCAAAATCATAACATTTGACAATATTAAAAAGAAAAATATTATTAGATCAAAAACTGATTGGTAAATGTAACATCGCTCCGACTTTAAGCGATTGGGAAGAGCATGGGGAATTCAGTTCTTCTTATTTGCGTTATAGAAGAATAATATGTTTGTTAGACCAATTCTTTGGCGATTTCAAGTGGTCAAATGGAGTGAAGCCAAAAGAGGGATCTGATTATGTATATATATCCGTTTGAGTGATTTTGTTCACTTGCCGGCAAAGAGTCAAGTTTATGAGCTCCCCTCGGTCACTTTGCCCCTGGCGTTTTAGAGCGTAGTTGACATTGTTTTCAGCCGTTAAGATGCAACTCACACCCTCCACATCATTTGGAGAACTTTCATGTCACAAGTTATATATCGTTTTTTTTCTCAATCTCTTTTCACGTTTGAATGTCTCGTACGGAAACAGAAGAGAAAGAAACAGTATACATACACTTTGTTGTAAGTGACTTTCTCTAGATTATTAGTGTCCCGAGATCTCTAAAGTCCCGTTAGAAGAGAGAGAGACAAAAATGGGCAATGTCCCAAGATCACAAACTAAGGCCTCATTTGGCACATCGTATAAGAAATCGGATAGGATAAATAATTCAGTCCTGGATATTTTATGCACTTCGTAAAAAAATAGTTATCCTACTAATTAAACTGAGCCTACTATTTAATACGGCTCACGACCAATTAATTATACCCAAAAACCTCCGTATAATTAGTCGGCCCTTCTTCCCTCCCTCTCTCTCCGTCCATCTCGCCGCGCCCACCTCTCAACCTCTGGTTCTTCATCTTCATCGAACCAAGTGCTCTCCCTCTCCTCCATCATCTCTCTCCAACCCAACAATCTCTCTCTAGCTTCCCAATCGACCAATGAAAGCCCTTGAACTAGGTTGCGTCTGGGCACCAGTCGCGCCACCAAAACCGAGCCGACTTTGTTCCTCTCTAATTGGGCATCAAAACCCAAGCCACACCATCCCTCTTCAGACACCTATGGTGGGCGAATGGAACCAGAATAGGGAAAGATTTCATCAAGGTTTCTACTTTTCTTTTTTTGGGTTTTTTTTTTCTTCTGGTTTTTTTTTTCTGCTTTTCAGACACCATGGTGTGGGTTTTATTTTTGTTGATGCGGCTATGTGGGTTTTTTGATTTCTTGCCTTTGTGACAAATTTGTGTGGAATGAAAATTTGAATTTGGAAAAGGGAAAAGAACAAATCACTCGATAGTATTGGTTTTGCTGCTTGTTGGATTATTATTTCTAATCAGTTTTTTTTTTCAAATGTTGGAGTTGGCTATTTGGAAAAAATTGGTGGTTGCGAGAGCTTTTAATACGGACATTAGTTTGATTCTGCACCAAATGTCTGACTAATTTAGTCAGTACTATTTAATGTACAAATTATCCTATCCGACTGAAATAGTTAGTTAGTCTGAACTGCCGAACGAGCCCTAAGTGTGCAAAAATCAATAATCTAGGTATTATTATCCAGATTCCGGAGAATATTCTTGGCTGATTCCTATGTCACCAACCCCTAATTGTCTTTGCCTCACAAGATTTTCTTTTTCATTATAAAGCTTGAAACCCAGAAGCACCTCAACTCTAACCAGAAAAACTCTCCAACTCCGGTTTCATACACCCATCACGCGATGTATGAGAAATACACAGCGGGTGTATGGAACCTCAAACCTGTAGAAAGACAACCAGTGTAACCAAAGTTTGTCTCCTGTATAAGCCACATTGATGTTGAGCTTAATGAAATAGTACACTCTAGAAATAGGGACTGGCTACAATGCTCGCAAGCATTAGATACTTTTTCAAGAGAGCTTTTACAGCAAAACCAAGCTATGAGACATGGGCTTGTGTCAGGGATTTTGAGAAGGATTTGCGGATACAAAGTAAACCACCGCGTGGCGTCCCGTACTCTCACAACAATCGTGGACTAGAATTATTATTCAAAAATTTATTAAAGAAAAATAAGAAGAAAAAAGAACAATTTTTAACCTGAATACTTGCTGCCAAACAAACTATTTGCTTTTAACATACAAACTTACGAGGCCAGCATGCTCTGTTTTACGAGTTACAACTGACATCTAAGAACATAAATCCCAACTTAATGACGTGACAGGCTTGAATTATGTCCATCAGTGACCGTTGGCAACCACACCGTTGTCTACAGAGGTGGCAGCAGCATCCTTCTTGGCATAGAATCTACGGTACTTAGAGTCCACTTGGGTAAGATAGTACGTGCCTGGAAGTAGAAGGCTAATGTCCTGGTTGGTCACAAAGTCTTTGCCTCCATACCTGTGCTCCATGATCTTCATCACTTCAACAAACTTCTCGGGAGGGAACTGCATCAAAAACACATGTTCAATAAATGAATTCCATACCGAGGTGCTTTTCTAATTTATCAAACGTATAATTTTCCCCATTGGATAGCATACGGTTCTAATTTTTCAGTAGCACTCAATTAAATGTGGTGTAATCAGATGCTAACTGATCATTGTATATTACTCTCTACTGTTATGAGATGCAAAAGTTCAGGGCAAATGAAAAATGGCCTCCACGTTGCCCCAAGGATTTAATAGAGCAATTTAAAACCAAAGTGATGAGTAGTATAATTTGTCGGAATCACATCGTAATCTAAATTATCATGTAAAGACGCAATCATTATTTGAGAAAAAACAAGTTTCTTCATATCTGAATGAAAAAAGAAGGAAAAACAAGTACCTCATGTCTCGCCTTCAACTTCTCTCCAACATTCATCACGGCAGCGATGTTCTCCAAGCTAAAGGGCTGTTGACCAGCATTGAGACGCAATGAGAACATGGTAGCAGTTGAGCCACTTCCATAAGAGAACAGTATCACTCGCTTGCCATCCTGTTATCAAACAAAATTTATTAGACCAAAAATTTCAGGCGGACTAGTCGAGCCTTTTGGATAAGAAGTTTAGGGCATTTACCAATGATCTGTGCTTGTTGTGAAGGAGGGATACAAATGCCGCATAAAGAGATGCAGTATACATGTTTCCAACTTGCTTTGGTACCAAAGTTGTTGGTACAATCTTAGCATCGTACAGGGGCTTTGCGACTTGCTGGGATGCCTGTAGTTGAATAAATAGTGAACAAAGATTACCAGATATAAGTCAAAACTATGCTCGCAATCAAAAGAATTGAGAAAGTTGCAAGTATAATAGGAATTTTCAAGGGTTTTAACTGTACCTTTTCAAGATCCCGGCTATTGTAGCTATCATCACCAGGAAGGTCAGCAAATGGAGCCAGCTTTTCTTTACTGGCCTCGTCAATGGAGCTGTGTATGGAAAGGGAGAAAATAAATCACCACGTAAACATACATTACAAATAAATGTCCAAAGCTTTATATCTCAGACGGGATCATGGAAAAACAAGTACCTGGCATTCCTTACGGAGTCATTGAACACCAAACGAGCAAAGCTTTTTTGTACGAGCTGCAACAAATCAAAGCACGTATTATTTTAAAAGGAAAAGAAAAACATTCAAAATCTCAAATTGTAAACCAGAAAGAAATATCAGTTGCGTGATAAGTGCTAAAAATATATACCTTGTTGTATGGAGAATGAAATACGAAATATTCAGCATCAGCGATAGAAAATTGTTTACCTTCCAATTTCTCATACCTATTTAAAGAAAGAAAACAATTAGGCATTTACATTGGAACAGATAATAGCAAAAACAATACAAAGAAGTAGAATGACGTCAGCATATTTATAGGAACTCACTTTTTACATAACTCCTTGTAGCAAGAATCAAGAGCCTTTAGATAACATGTTTGAGAAAGTTTTCCATCAACAACCTACAAAAATTTCAAATTGATGATTAAATAGCGGATAAGAAAACCTAGTAAGGCATCACTCGAAGTTAAATATCAGTAGTCCTAACTCATTGGAAACAAAGAAAATAAAAACAGAAACATATGATTCCTACTGTCACAAACACGTATATGTCAAAAATGGTAAGAAGAATTACCGGATATTCACTAGCAAGGTCGGGCTTGTAAAAATCATATACGTGAGCCATATGACTTCCCCTAATTTTGCTCTCAAAAGCAATAGGAGCATCAGGTCCAATCAGCATGGCAATAGCAGCTGCTCCACCAGTTGGGCGTGCCGGTCCTTCTGCGTAGACCTGATATAGAAAACCTCCGATAAGATAAATAGAATAAAAGTAAAGACATAAAGGTAACGTAAATGGAAATTTATGTCAAGACTATTATCTACATTAACCAAGGTAATGTAAGCAGTCATACCGCACTGTCAGTGCACACGACAAGCCCATAGCGTCCATCCCATGAGCTACTCTCCACCCAATTGACACAGTTGAATAAAGCTGCCGTTCCCCCATAGCATGCATTAGTTGAGTCAACACCTTCAATGTCAGTATTTCCATGTTTCTGCATATTTGATATGAGAAAAAGTGTCAAAACAAAAAATATTTGTCAGCATTAACAAAAATCGTATTAAAAGGAGTAATGACAGAGCATACATCTTCTAATAGGGGAAAAAACAATACCTCAAAAATTGTCATCAGGAAGGTCTTAATAGATTTGCTTTTGTCGATCACAGTCTCGCTGCCCACTTCCAGGCGACCAATTTGTTTTGGATCAATCCCATATTTCTCAAGAAGGGAGGTAACCACTGTCAAACTGAAAATTCAAAATCGAAAGTTAATGACTAGAGTCTCCACAAGATTATCCATAAAAGGAATTATATAACACTAAACGTACAAGGTAAAGATACGGTAAAAACCATAAACAGTTTTAAGACTAACATGCACAACAGAAAAGAAATGCCATACAAGAAGATAAAACAATATTACATCATCTGGCCTTTTTCCCAACAATTATGATCATTACATCCAAACCGGATTAGAAGGTTCCTTTTGTCAATGCAAGTATATGTTTTGAATCATCAGCTTTCCACTGTTAAAGTCAGACTGTTTTCGTATAGTTGTGCTCTTAAAACCTTCTATTTAATACTAAACGCAATGGCAAGGAGCGGACTAATACAATGTGTTAAATTACAAAAACATTGAGAATTGAATGTGGAATTAGTACCTCATTGAGATGACATCTTCCACCTCTGAACAAAACGCCATGCAATCTTGTCCAAGTCCGATAGTGTACTTCCCTTTGCTGACACCATCATGAGCCTCCAAGGCTTCCTATTTCGCATAAAGAACGAAAAATTTTGTTAGTTGATGGAAATTTAACTAGTTTGGCATACAAAACATCATGATCCACATATCAATATAACACTGCGGGGTTATGTAACTAGTTTGCCTCTTAACAACCTACTGATCCTCGCGTGTGCGTGTGATTCAAATTATTCTGGAAATTCAATCAAAAACATCTTCCACTTAATTGTTTTTTAATAGATGCATGAGCAAATTCATTAGTATAATTTTTTAAATTTTTGTTAAGAAGTTAGTAAAATCAGCTAATCTTCAAAGTTGTCCTGTTTCCAATCAAAGCCTACAAACTTATAGTCACACTGCCTATTAAATCACATTTCTGAACAAAAAACAAAGCTCAAATTTCATGTAAATCAACATGTAGTTAAATTCTAATAAAATGGAAAATATAATAATAATTTTTAATCCAATTCCAGATGAAAATGTCTAATAACAATACTTCAAAAAAATTACCATGAAAAATCAATTTTCGAAAAGAATTTAAAAAAAAAATACTCAATTAACTGGGATGTTTTCTGCTTTTTTTTTCCTTCATTTTTTTTCTGATTTAACAAAATAATCGAACCAAAAACCAATAAATGACTATTAATTTCCATTTCCTACAGTTCTCCAAGCAACGAAAATAAAAATTAAAAAATCAGACGCACAACGAGGAATCGATGTGAATGTGAACGAAAATTAAATTAAAAAAAAAACGAAAACAATGAGAGGGAGTGAGGGATCGTCACCTGCTGAATACAGGTAGGGGGGAAGTAGATGTCAACGGCGAGAATTCCGACGTTCTTGGCCATTTTCTCCGGCGTTCGAGTCACTTCGACGAATAAAATCCCTCAGCGAAAATATCCGAGAGATCGGAAAATGCCTGGCGCTCTCTCTGCTCGTCGAGCTGAGTTTAAAGAGAGGGGAGAGAGAGAGAGAGGAATGGGAGTCTCTCGCGCAGAATCCAAGAAAATCGCAGGGGGGTAATTTGAGAGATGTGTGGAGGTTTGGAGGTGCTTCACATTTGGGAGGCTTCGCTGTGTATTTATAGGGAGAGGACTTTCTCTCTCTCTCTCTCACTTCAGAGTTGCCAAAATGCAGACTTCGTGAGCTTCGTGCAAAAAATATGATGCGATGGAGGGCGCCTTCTATCTTTGACCGCCAGCTTTTGTCAAATTTACTGCCCTTGCCCCTAATCTCACGGTGACAAAAGGCATCATTCATCCCCAATTCCCCATCCCCCGGTGGTTTTTAATTTTTAATTACTGTTGTTTCTATGCTTACCCCACGTGTTATATTTTTCCAAAAATTATTGGGTGCTCCGGAGTACTGGGTACTCCAGATTTTTTAACCGTTGTATATTGATTTTTATATTTTAAAACAAAAATCTAACCGTTAAAAAACCCGGAGTACCCGTACCCCGGGGTATGCAAGAAAGACTCATATTTTTCTATTCTACCAACTTTACATATATTTATTAGGTCCAGCTTCAATGCTACGTAGTATTCAATGCTGCAAGTGTTTTAGTAATTAGGCTTATTTTTATAACTGTTAAATTCTTTATTTTCAATCTCAATCATTCATTTTTATTGTCACTTAATGCTACTTAATATTGAAAAACAATTGATATTTATCATAAAAAATTCACAACATTAAATGGGTGGAAAAATAATCTTTTTCTCAAATATAGCTTGTAAAAAGAAAGTAAAATCTTATCCTAAATATATTATAGAATAATTTGTATCACGATATTTTCTATATCTTAAAATCATTTTTCATCACAAGACGAGAGTCAAAAATGACAGTAAGATTTTTGAAAAAACAAAAAAGATACGGTAAAACTTTCCTTTCGTAAGATTTTATTTTTAGGGATTTTTTAAGGCAATTGTAGGCTCAAGGCTGTAGCTTCTTAATATAGGAAAAGGTGAAAATTATGGAAAAATACATGTTGGGGAAGCAATATTCCAACAATTTAGAATAGGGATAGACCTAAACTTGGCAATTTCATGCACGACCTGTTAACCCAATACGAAACGATACAGAAAAATAAGATTTCAAATCATGGCTTAACAGGTCAGGTTGTTATTGGGTAAACTCGTTAAGCACCCGTTAAGATAACATGTTAGTCCATGTCTATATGCGGGTAACCCGTTAAGAGAATTGTTATATTGGTAATTTTAACTAGTAAAAGAAAAACTTAGGTAACTCTCTGTCTCTCGTCGACTCGTTCTTTTTGGGTATACAATATTTGAAAGACAAATGTATTTAGATGTAATATATATGGGAGGGATCCATAACACCACATTTTAGACATAAATTTGGACGCAACTCTTAAGCCATTTGATTAACACACTATCGACGGATGAGATTGAATCTGACATGGCAAGTTTATTCAATTTTTTAAATAAATTAACCTTGAAATAATAAATCTTGTTTTTTAATTAATTTTATTTTTCTGCCTCCCTCTTGAAAATTGAATTAACCAAAATTAAACCCTTCAGGTCTCCTTCTCCTCCTCTAAGTCCTCTTCACATAGAAACCCTAAGCCATTGGTTTATGTTTAGTCTTTTACGGCAAAAATAATTCTCTCTCTTCTCCTCTCTTTGGTTTTCCTCATCGGAATGGTGAAGCACGACGTGAGGGGTATGATGATTTCAAGGATGTGATGTTTTACTTAAATTAAAAACATCTTTTGGTAGTCTTTACATAAATATTAAACAGATGCTTATGATAAATTTCACACTGATGAAAGAGGACGGAGAACCAGTGAAGGAAGAGAATAACGAGAGAAAAAGAAGTTTGGTGAGATAAACTTACCGTCTGTGAAAAAAGTGGGTCAAACTTCAATGGGTACGTACTATTGAATGATTTAAGATTCATTTGGGACCCACCGCAAGTTAATCTGGATCATTCAATAGCTGTACCATTGAATGATACATACCACTGAAGATTTTTCCTAAAAAAGTGCACAAAGAGAAAATAAAAATGTAATTTTTTTTAAGTAAATAAAAATGTAGTTTGTTACACAAAAATAATTGAAAAAGTAGTAATAATTAATTACCTCAAGACTAAATCTTAACCGTTCATAGTGGCTCATAAATTGTGTCTAAAATGTGGTGTAATAGATCTCACCACTATATATATATATATATATATATATATATATATATATATTGCATGTAGATGTAGCACTTAACGAAATGCTAATATTTAGTAATTTAGTATGAACTTTTTTATTTAATTATTTATTGAAAAAAATATTGTTCTTAATGGGTGAAACAGGTCGGATCTAGTAACCCGTTAATTTTAACAGGTCGGGTATGGGTTTGAATTTTTAAACCAGTTAAGATAACGGGTATGACACAAACACGGCAAATAGAGGCTACTTAAAAGCAAATTAAATATCAATTCTTATCTGTGTACACTTAAAAGGAACTAATTACAGCTACGTTGTGGTGTGTTAAAAACTTGCAAACTTGCAATGAATAAATAGATTAAGATCAAAACAACTCATCAATGCAGCCCGTCAACACTAAATATTCTTCAATGAAATAAAATCGCTCTCTCCAAATTCAGTTTGATTTGATTCGCTCGCTTATAACCTACAGTTAGTGATCGAACCGTTGGATTCGGGATATATACACGCCACCGCCGACGATTTTGATACGAAACCACCGACGAAGGTCGGGGTTGGGACTGGTCTGAGATCTTGGGAGGCTGCTACCTATTGGAGTTTATTTATTTATTTACGGTATTTATTTTATTTCGTCCCTACCCATGGAAATGGTGGCTCCAAGCTCTCTGTGCTAAGTACAGGAAGAGACGCTTGGTTTTTTTTTTTAAATTAGGAGATAAGTTAACATTGTTAAGTTGTATTAAGTGAGTGGATATGTGTCACAAACTTAGAGAGGCCACAATTCCTTTTTAGGTAAAGAAGATTTGAACTCGTGATGATACCCAGCTTTGAGCTCTTTAGCTTGTCCCTACTCTCTTTCTCTTTCTCCTTGAGTTGGTGGTTTACGGAAAGTTGGTAAGATATATAAGGTTTTTCTCTTCTGTTTTTTCCCTTCAGAAAAATAAATACTATAACTCAAAATCAAATACACGTAGGAACCAATTCGACCAAGAAAAACTCGGGTAAGGATGTTCCGATTCCGTCATTCGTAAGTCGTTTCTCACAAAAATATAACTCCATAAATTTTTGGTCTTACTCGAAATTGTGGATGCAAATTTCCGCCAATGATAGATTGACGAAAATCATACCTGCAAAACAATTAACACCGTTAGGCTAATTGACAAACACCTAAGAAAAATGGGGAAGATGTTCGCCAATGGATGAGGAAGATGTTCGCCAATGGGCCTTCGATGCCTAAGTCATAAAGAGGTTGAGAGAAACTGAACTTGAGAGAGTTAGAAATAATAAATGGCGATTACCGATTTCCTTGTTTGACTTGACTATTTATATATTACACTCCTCATAGGCAGTCGGCTAATAAGATTGCATGCCATGCTAGGCATACCTCTATGTTCTAGTAAGATGGTGCATACCTTACTAAGCAGACTATATGAGCATATCCCTAATGCTAGGCATACCTTTTGGGTAACTTTGTTTCATTACACTTTTGAGAAAAACAATTCAATCACATTTTGAAAAGGAAACCAAACCGATGCTAACTTTGAATGGAACATGTTTATATGAGAAAAGGTCTTGTATGAGATTGTCTTATACGATAGGTCGCTCACAAGAAAATGAGACCCAATTTAGGACCTCATTTGGTCTATAGCTGCCGCACAAGTTTAGTCTCACTCCCTACAAAACTATCGCAATATTATTCATTGCCAGCGTAGGTGGAGAGGGTCTAGGATTATCAATTTATCACTCTTGTTTCATTTTTGTTTGATTTTTTGGTGATATTTATTTAATAATTTGATTGACTCATACGTAGCCTTACAGCCAGCCAAACTTTTGTTACCTGTCACCTCTGATCTAGACAGAGACACTCTCAAGTCCCAACTACCGCTCAGGCAGGATTCCCCAATATGCACTGTATTATATGCATAATTAAACTCTTTGGGAAGATTTTTATATAACTAATACAATTAGTTTAATCATAAATACTTGTTTAATTTAATTATTGGCCCCTTCAAAGTTGTGAATTAATCTAGGTAATTAAATCTGAATGGGTTGCCACCGTTGATCTTGTTTCTTGTTGCCTTGTTGGTTGTGGACATATTAATATGTTGGGTACTGGCCTACTGTGCACTTTTGTGCAATAAACAAATTGTCTTTGGTTGGAGGAGTCACAAGTCATGGACAACCAAATTTGACTACTTCATAGTCATAATATATGGTGTTATATAATTTTCAAGAGGGGGTTTGCAAATTTCAACGTGCTCTTTTTTTGGACAATTATGTTCAGTAATAATTTAGTCTAATTTTTTTAATACAACGATATATTTATATTAAAAGACCAATCATAATAATTGGTATCAAATTTGATCCACGACAAAAAATAAATAATATTTTTATAAAGATGTAAACATTTCTATAAATAATTTAATAAAAGTTCTATCGTTTGACAAAAAATAAATAACATATACCAAGTAGATAGAAAAAATAATAGTCCACAGTACATCAATTTGTAGTTAGCTTGATAATTAACTCAACGATGAGACCAATTACAACAATTAATGAATTTTTTTAAATGTATTTCCTTAATTTTCATTCAAAGTATTTTATTTCTTAAATACCATAAATTATTTACAAGACTACTTAAAGCTTTGAGAGGTTGTGTAAGAAAGGTCCCTAAACTTATATCCGAGTTCAATTTTGGTCCCAACTCCGTCTAGTGTTGCATTGTTATTGAGTTCTTAGTGTTTTGCTCATCACATTCACTAAAACAACATCCTTTAACCTCCATTAATTTTCAATAATCAATTCCCTTGAAAGTTTTGATAAACAATGTATTTAAAAAAAAAACAATAAAAAGAGATAAATAATGTCAGAATGGGCCAATAGCACCATCACCAACCGTGGAGGAGAAAAATAGAGTGGAGGAGAAAGTGGTGGAAAAAAATAAAAGATAAATCGATAATGTTTCAACAAAAGTTAATGTGGTGGTGATGTTTTGCACTCCTGATTTAGAGCTAATTGGAGCAATGGTCTCTAAACTTTAGCTCAATTGGAGTTGTGGTCTCTGAACTAAAAATTCTGAGTATTGGTCCATGAACTTGTTATAATGTGCAGGAATGGTTCTTTTGGCTAAATGCGTTAGAACTTCCATCCTTTTTTTACCTCTTTAAACCCTTTATTTTGGATAGAAGTTCTAACGGAGTTAGCCAAAATAACTATTGCTTCACATTATAACAAGTTCAAAGACAAATACTTACAGATTTTTAGTTCAGGGACCATTGCTCTAATTTTCTCCCTGATTTATATTCACACTCGTACCAAAAAACATGAGAACAAATTATGGAGAGATACTTGGTTCCACAAAACTACGGTGGAAGTACTCCTTAAAATACTTGGTGGCTAATTCACGAAATTTTGTGTTTATGATCGAAAGTATTTATATTATATAGAACTCTGTAAAAATTATCTTTAAAAAAAATCAATGAAAACTAAAGTCGGGTAGTCAATTTTTTTTGTACAGTTTGGTAACTAAATGTGTCACACCCCGTACCGGGAAATAATACTATTTTATTCCCGGAGGTGCAAAATGACGATTTTGCCCTTGGTTGACCTTTCGGTTGACTTTTGCGTCGTAACTCGTACGACGCTTCCACTTGTATTTTCTTGACGTGCTCGTCGCTACGAACGTGTAGACGCGAGCGGGACGTCGTTCGGACTCCGAACGAATATTTTACGGGCGTTGGTTTTCGACGTTTCTAGTATTTCAATTTTTGGACAGTTTGGTTGTTTGGGCTAGGGCCCATTTACCTGCAGACCCATGTGGCCTATCCTTGAAAATCTGGGATGTTGTCTAGGCCTAGACCCGTGTCTCTTTCTTCTCCTTCTTCTCTGCAACACACAAGCAAAAGCTCGAAAAACTTCTAAGGGCACCAGTGGCCATTTCTACAATCCTTGGCGATCACCTTTCACCAAAACTAGCACAAAGTCTTGTGCATCATCATCAAACTCAAGCTCAGCAGAACCCAGGTGTGGGTGTCCAGAAACCTGGACAAACCCAGAACAGGTAATTTGATCAAGCCACCCCGTGGCTTTTCTTCATGATTTTCTTCGGGTTTCTTTGTGCAAAACTCACTCGTTTGTCTTGCCTGCTCAAACCCAGTACATTGGGAGTGACCTCGAACCCAGAAAGCCCTGAAGCATCCAAACCTAGAAATTTCCAGTGGGTGTCCACAATTGCCCCGACCCATTTTCTCGGTGATATCGACCACGATGGTCCTCGAATCTTTCACCATTCAGCTTCTCGAGGTCCCTAGGACCTCGATTGAACCCTGCATGGCCGAATTGGGATGCGAATCGGATTTCTGGAAACTGGCTCATTTGGACCCGAGGATTGTTCTTCAAATTCCGACCAACTTCGGCCGATTTCTGGCCTCCCCTTAGGTAAATTCTGAATCTACTCACTCCCAGCTTCATTTTGACACTTGAATCATGAAATTTGGTTGAGAAATGAAGGTTTTAGGCCGAGTTGCAGGTTTCTGGCCAAATTTTCCAGTTTTCGGCGACGGCGGCCGGCGGTGGCGGCGGCGACCGGAAAGAGGTTGAAGATGACCGGCGCTGACGTCAGCAAACCGAGTCAGACCGGTCCTGCTGATGTCAGCAAACCGGTTCAACCCGGTCGGACCGAAATATTCCGAGGAATATTCCGTCCGTTAGTTTTAATGCCGTTAACGGAATATTCTAACGCCGTTAGAATATTCTGTTAACCCTAACGGCGCGTGACCGGCGCGTGTCACCGGCGCGTGACCGGCGCGTGCGGCGCGTGGCTGCGCGTGGAGGCGCGTGTGACCTCACAGCCGCGCGTGGCGGCGCGTTAGGCCAAACGGCAGCGTATGGCAGCGTGTGCGGCGGCGCACGGCGGCTCACGGCGGCGGTTTTGGGGTTTCCGACCCCGAAACTCCGTTTTCGGGTTTCCGAACGCTGTTTTCTTCGTAATTTCGTGTACTTTACTAATTTGTGGGTTTTAAAAATAGGTTTTGGCGACCCGTGTCGTACGGAGGACGTACGTTTGGACTTCCCGGCTTCGGTATTTGTGAGTGGGCCCTTTCCTTACCTAAACTAAGTGTTTTACATGTTTTAAATATTAATTTGGGTTTTTGCCTATACTTTTAAATTGATTATTACTATACTTTGTTAGCAAACCTTAATTTATGCCTACACTATTATTATGACTTAAAGTTAGTATTCATCTTGTATGTTGGTAGACCTTGTATTTCATGACAATTACTTGGTTTACTAGATCGTATCGGTATTTCGTTAGGCTATGGAAATTAGTGGGCTTTGGCCTACATTTCCATTTGGGAATTACACCATTAAATTGGTGATTCCCGTATTATTTTTGTACGCGTATTGCTTGTATCGAACCAGCCCTATTTTAGGGGGTTTTAGGGAATTAATTGATATTGTGCCTATTTGTGATTATGGGTTCTATACCTATCTGACGGCCTTGGGCCGTATTCGGGTGAACCTTGGAAATGATAATTTTCTATCGTATTTTTGGGTTCACCTAGTTTACCATTAAGTTGGTATTTCTATACCTTGGTACCCATGTGGCGTATTCTTGGTATTTCGCGTATTATAGTTGTAAGCTTGGTATTCCGGGTACGGCACCCGAGGATACCTTATATATTGACTGTTTTAAGGTTATCCCAAAAAGGGAAATTACCTCACTTTGTTTTATTTAAAGATACTCCGTGGCATGTTTTTGCATGCTCAACCTGGGAGGCTTACACGGTGTTGATTGTACTGTCCGGGGCCAGGACCAGCCTTCACGTGATTGTTCACACGCACCGATACGCTCACTATGGATCCATAGTAGGTGCCAGCCTGTTCTAGGTCGCATGGGCGACTCGAACTCGTTGTGATGCGCTTATGCGCCAGCTTCACGTGATCGTAGTACATGAGCGTACCATTATTTATACACCCAGCCTGTTCATGACAGAATATATCTGTATGAACTCGTGTGTCTGCCCCGCCTAAACGAGCTTTTATCTTATAGTTTTGGATTGTGATTTTACCACTGATTTTCACTGATGCCATGGATACTTTTAGTTGATTTACGGGTTTCCGTATAATCTTGTTTACAAACTTTTAGATAAAGTATTTTATGCCGAACGATGGCTTTCTGCCCGTTTCGGACGGTAAGTACATTTCCGTACTTACCTTGATTTTCTACCTACTAGTATATTACGTTTTCAAGAACAGTTTTACGAAACTTAGTACCTGATTTACGGCGAGGGGTTAGTATTTTCTAAAGGAAAGGTTTTTACATAGCTATCTATGGCCCACTCACCCTTTTGTTTTGCGCCCCTCCAGGTTTAGTGGCTGGAGCTGTCAACGTTCGAGGCGGTGGTATGACAGTGTATCGTTCTTGGTAATTGTAAAATTTCTGTATTTCGTACGTTGTACGACTTTATTGTATAAATTCTTCACGCCGATACATTTGTGTGCACATTGATCTTTAAATTATTCAAACTTATTTCTTATTTCATCCAAATTGGCTTTCGTCACCCTACGTGGTGTCGGCCAGCACATCCGACTTTTGGGTGTCCACGTGTACATCCGGATCGGGATGTGTCAAAATGATCTCCTGTTTTATTGATTTTTTTTTTATAATACGAACAATCTCAATCATAAACATAAATTTCTGTAAATTAACACGAAGTGTTTTGAGAAGAACTTTTTATATTCTTTGTTCAAAGCATTTAATAAATTTCAAAAGTAGTTAATAAACGGTCAATTTTGCAGTGATCTAGTGGTGAATCGTTCCGTACGTGCTCCTTGCCCTTGGTCATGACAAAAATTCTTGGATGCTCTGGAGTACGGGGTACTCGGGATTTTTTAACCGTTGGATTTTAATTTTTATATTTTAAAATAAAAATTCAACGGTTAAAAAATTTGAAGTATCTCGTACTCCGAGGTATACAAGAAAGACCCTGGTCGTGGACTCCCCAATCCAATCATCCACCGTTGGATGAGTAGTTAATTATCCAGTGGGGTTCGTTCCCATAGTTGTTGGTAGTTGTATTAGGCATCAGAGCACGTGGATGTGGGACGGTAGATGCTGATCAAGTGACCCGCTGTCGTCGTAACACTTTTCCTGTTTGCTATACATGTGTTGTGTGCTGTGCAGTGGTGCACACGTAATAAAGGGGAAGGGCAATAATTCTTATAAAAATAAAATAAAAAAGAGAAAGAAATAATTTGTTAACAAAAACAAAAAAATATTACAATTTTAAGGTAGATTTTAGTTTCAAATCTTAACACATTATTCTACATTCCTTCTCTACTTGGATTATAAGTCAAATTCTCCTCCCTCGTTTTTGTTCGTTAATTCTCCTTTCAATTCATTATTCATGCTACAAATAAAGAAATGACTATAAAAATAAAAAAATAAAGTACGGAAATCACTTCACACTTAAAAATTAAACTATAAATTATCATCACCAACATCATCAAATATTTAACATAAAAAATCATCAATATTTGCAAATATCATTATATTAGTTCATCATCTTAACCATTACCAACCTACCAAATTGTGTGCTCTTTTTTTGTTTTTAGGGGCCAAAAGTCTTCCAATGGTTATGGGTCATACATGGTAGACTGAATACAATCACATAAATACTTCCATTAGACCCCAATGTTTAGAGAGATTTTTCAGCGTATTCGGAACACAATGCGGTACACTACGTATTATAATATAAGTTAAGAGACATATGAAAATATACCTTAAAAGTGAGACATATTAATCACATCATTCACTTATATTATAATACATGTATCACTTTGTGTTCTGGTACACATAAAAATTTCTCTATTATTTATATAGTAGTGTAGTATGAAGGGATGGAGAGATACTTGCATGTGTTTTCTTTTTCCTTTTTGAGATAACATATAAGTACTATGCCATCTTTTGTTTGTTTTTCTTGAGAGAAAATTAGAGTAATGGTCTTTGAATTTTGGCCTAATTGGAGTTTTGGTTCCTGAATTAAAAGTTTGTGAGTATTGGTCCCTGAACTTGTTATAATGTAGAGCAATGATCATTTTAGCTAACTCCGTTAGAACTTCCATCCATTTTTTTCCCCTCTTTAAACCTTTTATTTTGGATGGAAGTTCTAATGGAGTTAGCCGAAAAAATCATTGCTCCACATTATAATAAGTAAGGACCAATACTCACAGATTTTTAATTCAGGGACCAAAATTCAAGGACCATTGCTACAATTATCTCATTCCTTGACATATATGCAATTATGCATCAATTTCCATGTATAATAGACTTTCTTAACATCAATAAGTCAAGTTTGGACAAATAAATTAGAAAAAATATCTATTTGTTTGATAGGGACAAATAAGAGAATTGAGTGAATAAATTGTTCAATATGTACTAACCATTTTTTCCGGCATTGAAAATTGAAATGATAACACAGTTGTAATTTTGATTTTTTTTTTTACCGCTGAGAGATGTGAATTACTGTATGAAAATCTCTTTAGCATCAGTGTCCAAAATTAAAATTCCGTTGGTTACATGCCCTCCAATGACACATCTCGACCCGGACGTACAGGTGGATACCCAAAAGTCGAGTGTGCTGGCCGACACCACGTGGGGTGACGAAAGCCATTTAGAAGAAATAAGGGATAATTTAAGCAATTTGAATAAATTAAGGATTAGAGAACACGAAAGTGTGCAGGCGGAAAGAATTAATAAAATAATAACTGGTTGTACAAGGTATGGGATACTGAATAATTACAAATACCAAGGATTCCTACATTGTCATACCACCGCGACTCGACGTCGACAACTCCAAGCCACTTATCCTAGAGGGGCGCAAAAACATAAGGGTGAGTGGGCCATAAGTAATTATTTTGTAAAACCTTTCCTTTCTGAAAGTAATAACCCCTCGCCGTCAAAACAAGTAATAGTTTTGGAAAACCGTTCTGGAAAACATACTACAGTAGTAGGTGGAAAAACAATGTAAGTACGGAAATGTACTTACCGTCCAAAATGGGTAGAAAACCATAGCTTAGTAAAAATACTTTACTAGAAAAAATCCGTATAAAATAAGATAGTACGAGAAACCCGTAAATCAATAGAAGCCTCCGTGGCATCAGTGAAATCCGATAGTAAAATCACAATATAAAACAGTAAGGTATACGCTCGATAGGTATGACAGATACACGAGTTCATACAGAGGTATTCTGTCATGAACAGGCTGGCAGTATGAATAATGGTACGCTCATGTACTACATACACGTGAAGCTGGCGCTAAGCGCATCACAACGAGTTCGAGTCGCCAAGGCGACCTAGAACAGGCTGGCACTTACGATGGATCCAAAGTGAGCGTGTTGGTGCGTGTGAACATCCACGTGAAGCTGGTCCTGGCCCTGGATAATACTATTGACATTGTGTAAGCATGCCTAATTGAGCGTGTAAAAACATACCACGGAATATTTCTAAATAAAATAAGGTGGGGTGATTTCCTTTCTAAAATAAACCTCGAAGTAAGCGTATAATTAGGTATTCACGGATGTCATACCTGGAATACCAAGTATATACCAAAATACTTAAAATATTAGGCCAAGTATAAACCACAAGGGTACAAAGGTACAAATACCAACTTAATAACATATTAAGTGAACCAAGATACAATATAAATAATAAACCCAAGGTTCACCGAATATAACTCAAGGCTCGCCAAGTATAAATAAATCACATTTGGAAGCATAGGCAATATAATAATAATTTCCTAAAACCCCTAAAATATAGCCGGGTCAATACTAGTAAACCGAGTATAAATATAATACTAAAGTTCACTAAGAATAATATGATAAACACCAATTAAAAGTGTAGGCATAGCCTAAATATAATTTCCCAAGCACAAAAATAAACAATTTAATAAGGAAAGGGCCCACTCACTAAACCGAAAAATCCCAAATGCACACTCTCCGTACTCCACGGGTCACCAAAACCATTTTGATGGCCAAAAACTGGCCAGAGGTGGTTGGAATTTCAAAGGAAAGCCACGGGTGCAAGGAGGCCGATTCCAGAACAGTGATCCTAGGCCATTTTAAGCCATGCCGAGCTTGATTCCAGTCCTTGGGACCTCGAGGAGTCGAATGGTGGCTAGATCGAGGGCCACCGAGGTCGATTTCACTTAGGAACTCGACGGAAAAGCACGGGGGCTTCACCGGAGTTCTAAGGAATTCAAGCCGGGGCTAATATCGGTTTTCTGGGTTTTGTTTGGGTGGTTTGAGAGTGGTGAAGATGCTGGTTTGGTCTGCAAGGTTGGTTGACCAAGAAATTGGCTCGGTGAGGAGGAAGAAGGCCACGGGGTGGCTTGAGAGATTTGTGTGAGGTCTGTGTGTTTGCAGACAGAGAGAGCACGAGAGAGAGATGAGAGACAGTGAGGTGAGTCAGCAGACAGAGAGACAAGGCCATGTGGGCCAACAGTAAAGTTGGGCCCTAACTCAACAACCAAAACAGTCCAAAGTTGAATTACGGGAAACGTCGGTAATCCGACGCCCGTAAAATATTCGTTCGGACTCCGAACGACATTCCGCTCGCGTCCACGCGTTCGTAACGACGAGTACAACAAGAAAATACAAAGGGGAGGGTCGTACGAGTTACGATGCAAAAGTCAACCGAAAGGTCAACCAAGGGCATTTTTGTCATTTCCCACTTCCGGGAATAAAATACTATTATTTTCCGGAACGGGATGTAACATCCAACAAACAAGAGGAAACAGGAAAATCCACACACGATCCATCTGACCCAATCACTAAAAAGAATTACATATAAAAGGAGCATGCATTTCTTCTTGATTTTCTTACAAAATACAAAATTTAATCATGTTTTTAACTTGTCAGTAGCATTACAGTTTAATGATATTTTTTTTTCTTCTAAATGTGAAGTCTGAAATTCGGTTGATATGTTACTTTTTTTAAATCATAATAAAAAACCGTATATATTTGATGATTGTAACTGAATAAGTAGTGATATTGATATGCGTCGCATATATAAATTAGGCATGCCAATGTTGATAAAATGAAACAAAAATCGACATCTTCCACTAGGAACCAAAAAAACGTTTCTTTCGAAGTTGGTGGGCAGGAGAAAAAGCTACGTAGTCAGACTGAAGCTGCTGCCTTTAACATATATATATATTTTTTGGTAATTACGTTTCACATACATTTACTTGTAATTCTTTTTTTCTCAAAGATTAAATAGAGCGATGACTTTGACGAAAAACTAATTAGACGGCTGACTTTGTTGGTTGGTAAAACAAGCGGGAGCTTGCTACCTCCAAAGTCCAACCTTGCAGGCATTAGTATCTAATTAGTTAATTACATATATACAATTTTTATGTGTGACTACTTCTTATTTTTAGAAATTTATTATCATCTACTTAATTAATGAAGTTGTTGAGATGGAGTATTATCTTTGATTTTAGATCAAAGAGTTATATTTAAAATTTTTTATTTTTATTTTGGTGCAATGTTTATGTGTCACACATGTACATGTATAAAAGACTTATATGTTATCAAAATTATACATATATATTAGCCATTTGGTATTACGGTCTAATGATATTACTCTTCACTTGTAAATAAGTGATCTTAAGTTTAAATATTGTGAATGATGAGTTCAATACTTATTTATTTTTTCACTCTTTGTGTAAATATATCGTTGTATGAAAAATACAATATATTGAATAATAATTGTACCACATGTATGATTTTCCTTTTTGTTTTTAGACAATTCTGATATATTATGTTATGATTTTCAGGTAGAGATACGTATTTAAATGTAAATCTTGATATAGAAGAACATATACATCCAATATATGTACATATAAGAGATTGATTTCTAAAGCCACCAAACTATTTTGGGTAGTGATTTTCACCTTTCCTTTTTTTCCGTCTGCACTTCTTCTCTTGTTTATGCCCCTTAATTATCTTATGATTATTCAATCTGAAAGTTAAAAAAAAGAAAAAAAAAGAAAGAAAAGAGAAAAGTGGGAGTTCCTATAAGTTATTTTTCATGAACAAATTAATTATTATTCTTGTTATTCTAGTTACACACAATGAGTTAGGTGCAATATTTTATATATATATATATATATATATATATATATATTGTTTATGTTGGATTTCATTCAGGCTTAAAGAATAAAACTTGAAACCTTGCACGTTTATGATTGAGATACCTTTGACTTCATCAGTGCGATATCTTTTTCAGGCTTGAAAGGTAAACAATGGAGGCTGCTAGTGACATAGAGAGAGAGTGAAGACGACTAATTTAACACAAATCACATGTTGTTGGAGTACTCATTTTTTCTTGGAAAATCTATGAACATAGATATATCTAAACCTATATATAGAGTGTGCATATAAGTGGTTTATACAGGATTAGTTACAGTACTCATTCATATGCCATACTTACACTATCTAACAGTCAGATGTGATTCTGTGGCTAACGGTCTTCACATTTGACCGTTGGATGGTGTAAGTATGGCATAAGGATGAGTACCGTAGAATTTTTCGGTTTATATAGTATACTTCAACGTCTTTATGTTTATTTTTGTTTTCTAACTCTCATTTGCTTTATTCGATCTAAAGATAAAAAATAAACAAGAGTGTGCATGAAAAAGACGTGTGAAAATTATTTCATGCTTTAAACCACTTAAGCTTCTAGTTTTATAAAATAGATAAACTACACTAAGTTTATCTAAACTATAGAAGGAGGGTTTAAACTTGAGAAACATTGATCCATCAATAATTCACCAATTTGCAGCCTTCTTATAAAATCTCAACGCTTAAGAAACAAAGTTACATTATAAGACTTATATTAAATAATTTTTTATGGAAATTTGTAAATAATTAAACTCTTATTTTTGTCAATGAGGTAGAAGATTGGAACTTAAAATTTCTTTACGTGCAATAAGAAACACCCGCTGACACATCCCGATCCCTACACGCCAGTGTTCCGAAGTGCTGCCGACACGTGTAATGTGACGAAAGCCAATTATGCAAGAAAACGGTGAAAAGTAAGAATATTAAGAGTTGAGTGCAAAGTAGAAGTGTGGTGAGGGTTAAAAACCCATACATGTGATGTACAAACGCCGCAGCTAAGTAAATAGTGAATATAAAACATTCACATCCCCGTGAGGATGGATAATTAAAAGTTAACTACAAGTAGGAGGAATCACATAGTTCGAAGATATGTCGAACCGGGCCGACCACCGCCGAAGAGAGCCTCGACCACTCTCGAATCAACCGCTACTAGTCCTTGGAGGCGCAAACATAAAATCTGAGTGGGTCAAAAGCAAGTTTGATAAAACCGTTGTTTCAAGAGTTTAATAACCCCTTTACCGGGAAAACAAGTATAATTGAGAAAATACGTCATACCCGTAGGCATGAACCTCAAAATACTATCATGAAAACATTCGGGTAATTCCCGATAATAATGTACTCGACATGCTCACCCATATAAACACACAAGTCCACGTGGCTAAAACCACAATGAACAGCTAGGTATAAAAGTAATACTGAAAATTACAATGACGCGAGTCTAACGCTAAGCGCCGGTGCACAGGCAACACAAGTCCGAGTTGGCCTAGTGCAACCTAAGACAAAGGCACTCACAATGGATCCAAAGTCGCGTAACGGTACCGATAGTGACTACTCCAAACGTCAAGGCTAGTCCTCGGCCACAAGATCGAAAAAGTACTAATACCTGGTGTATAATATCTAATGATGAGCAACGGTATAAAACATGTATGGCAATATAATATGAATGTTCTACCTCCAACAATCGTGATATGAGATGAATTATGCTAATGGGCTGAAGAAAGCATTGAAAACCATACGATATACATTTATCAAAACAAAGACCCACTCACTCACCTCGTAGGTAGCTTCTGTCGCAGCCCCTGGGCCCCGTAGCCCGTAGTCTTCCTCGGATAGGTCTCAATTTGCTATGAGATATCACCGTAATAATGATCAAACTCATAAAGGTTACTAAATAACTAATTAATTACACTCCTATCCCTTTGTTTGCTCCACCAAGAGGCTCCAAACACCCGAAAAATACACGATCACCCTTAGGTAGTACGCGCCGGCCACGAGTCGCCCCGAAGACGGGACCGAAAAGGACCTTCCACGCGCCCCACGCGCTGCTGAAGAGACGGAGCCTACGCGCTCCACGCGTGCCTTCACGCGCGGCTCACGCTGAAGCCGAAGCCAATCGAGTTTGAGCCTTGGCCAACTCGGCTCGGCTCAAGCCGGGTCAACACGGCTCGGCCTGCCGGGTTTAAGCGATGACGTCATCAAGGCCGGCCTGAACCGGTTTGCCGACGCTTACCGCCGACGCTGCCGTCCTCCGGTCTTTTCCTGGCCGCTGGCGCTCGCCGCGCCGCCGTCGGCTCTAATTTTGGCCGGTTTCTCGGTGTAATTTTGAAACTCCGCATTCTCTTCATTTCAAGTCCAAAAATTACGTGCCATATATCAAATGAAGTCGGAGAAGAGTAGAATCACGGTGTACCTTTGGATTGGTCGTACAAGCTCTGAAATGGCCTCGAAATTGCCTCAAGGTTGCGGTTCACTCGAGCAAATTCGATCTACATCAAAACTCAAAACCAAATCGTGCAAACGACCTATGAAAATCATCTACCACCGTGAGAGAACACAATGGTGGTAGTTAGGAAACCTCACCTCGTCTAGATTTGGTTTAAAATGGCCGAGAAGGTCCGGTTCTTCCGCTGCGTTTCACAAATGGGTGAGAGTTTGGACGAACGGTTTGCACCGTTGAGTCCACGGCGCCGAGGACGAAGGAGGTGGTGATTTTCGTCGCTCGATTCGACGGGTTTCCGTCGGTGTGCACCGTGCACCCACTGGAGAGAAAAGGGAGAAAAAGTCAAAAATTCTGGGAAAAAGGAAGTGGACGGGAAGAAGGAAGGGAAAAAGAAAGAATAAGGAAAAATTGGGTTTTGGGGGTATTGTGCACCACCAAACAAAGAAACTTACACGCTCACGTGTACAAAATAAGTATCGCACGTGTAGAGAATATTCCATTGTAAATTATTTTTATAACAAACTTTTACGGATGTTACATCGCAGTACTAAAACTAGTTGATAGTAAATAAAACGAGAAAGAACGATTTCAATTGCTCTACGTGGGGTTTGGGTTCTCAGTTAACTGAACAATTGGAATCACGACAGAAGCAAATGCATCATTGCATATGGCACACCAAAACCAAATTTCCCGTATTATTTAAATCTATCAAATTTCACAGTATATACAAATTAATTAAACAATTGCAAACGACTATCTATGCCAGATCTGTCACCTCTGAAAGTTTAAAATAATTAAATTAAAACATAATTTTATGAAAACTATGTATACTTGTTTTTATACCCACCCAACCCGTACTCTAATCTCTATTCCAAGTCAAAGTAGATGGTATTAATCATTTTTAGTCAAAGCCTGCCATGCTCACCTAGAGTGAGCAAATGAGCATTACATATATAGTATACCAGAAAAAGTATTTTGAAGAGGAATTTCTCCTAATCTCAAGCCAAATTAATTTCTTTGATTATTTATTTGAAAAGTCCTTTTACTATTTTTTAAAAAAAATTTTATTTCTTGAACGTCGTTTTCAAATATTAGGTGTGGGGAAAGTTAACATCATTTCATGATGATTAATTTCAAAAGTCCAAAATAATTTTCTGGTGAAAAAGTCATGTATAAATTCAGGCGTTATATATGAATTTCTGAACTGCCAAACGTGTTCCTCATGCTGACACATTATATACAGTATACTCTTTCATCTTTCTCAAAACACAAATTATATATACTCGAACAATCTTCTTCTTGGACTCAATGTCTTATAAAATCGGGCCTAAAGCCCATGCTCGGCCCTTCCTTTATTACAGCCCGACCCATGCCTTGCAAAGCTGGCCCAAGCCTAGTCAATCCTGGAGAGTTAGGTGCAGTTTGGGAGTGAGGTGCTTAAAAAAAAGCTTGCGTGAAAAAAAGCTAGAGGGATTTTAGGTGTTTGGTAAATTTTCCAAAAGTAGCTTTTTTTTTAAGCTTAGGGTGAAAAGAAGCCTAAAAACTAAAGCTGCAAATAGCAGCTTCTCAAAAACAGCTTTTTATCAAAAACACGGGTGAACAGTGTAGGTTTAATGAATTTTTCAATAATCCAAAATTGCCCTCCTTCCTTACCCACTTGCAGAAAGAAGACCACTGTCTTCTCTTCTTTCATGCGCAGCAGGGAAAATTTTTGGTTTCTGTCATGAACCAGGGTGAGGACGAGATGATTATTTAGTCCACAGCCCGGAGGAAAATCACGGATGGCGAAGATGATTCTCCTTGGTGGGTGACGTCGGTGTTGTCTCGGTAACAGATGTTGGCGAGCCCACGGTGGAGGATGAGGCAGGGGCTAATGGTGACACAGAGGAGATCAATTTGCAGCAGTAAGGCAGCGCTGATTCAGATCAATGAGTCGATGTGGTGGGCTTGCAGACTGCAAATCAAAAGACCGAGATCGACGAATCAATTTTGTTGGTACTGGTAATGTTCTCGGATCTGGTGACCAGTGTGGAGGGCAACTCGGCACCGGTGAGACTCTCGGGTTTGGTGTCTCGAAATCTGTTGGGCTTTGTCTATGCAGGTTCAATTCCTGCACGTTTAGGGATGAGTGTAGCAAGTTCGACGGTGTTGGATTGAAAAACTTTCCTGGAATTGATTTGTTGTTCAAAGCTTCAATTTTGAAATTAAATTAAATTTTGAAAGTTTATAAATATTTTTTTTTACAAATAAAGTATATTTAGTAATTCATCTTTATTTGTTAAGAAAATTTAATTAATAGCACATTTATTATTATACCCTTTTTGGTCATTTCACACAGTCACAACTGTTTTACATAAAAGTTTACCAAACACTATCATACTGTTTTTTTTTCCAAAAGCACTTTTACAAAAAAGTTTACCAAACACTCTGCTGGCTTTATTTCACAGCCGCTTATTCTTACAGCACAACCGCTTATTCTCACAGCAGCTTTTTTTCAAAGCACATCAATACCAAACTAGCCCTTAAAAAGCTCACTAACAACTTGTAAGACACTTGTAGCTTAATTAATTAGAAGCATTCTTCTTTACACTTGACTTCTCAAGTTTTGTCTTTTCTCCCCTCTCCCAATATCGATATAAAGAAAACTCGCACACTAGGCCTCATGCTCAAAAGTAAACACTTTTGTCATCCTTTGCAAGTTGAAAGTTTTTATAAGAATTGGAAATAAGAGTACTTTTCATATTATTTTGATATGAGCTAAGGCCTCAAACTCGAATATTCTTCATAGTATAACACGTATATATATATATTTTTTTTTAATATACTCTAATTAAAGATGAGACATTTCAATCATGTCTTCCACCCATATTATAACACGTGAAATGTAACACCACATGACGAGATTCTCTCAAGTGTATCTTCCAAGAACGAATTTTCTATTTTTCTTAGGGTTGTTTTATTGGCACCTCACAAATTGTTGACTACACCCCATTTACTTAACACACCCCATACTTACTTTTTGAAAGAAAAATTATCTTAATACAGCCATTTTAACTCCCTAAAATACCTTACGCAAAACTGACATAACCTTATCCTCCATAATCCTGCTTCAACTATATAGTAGTGAATGAATACATAACTATGATAATTCATAGATAGGAGTAAAATTCCTAGAAAATAAAGTTCGGACCTTAATCTTTGGCATGAACACAAAATATATCATGTTTATCCATTGAGCATGATTTCTACGGTCTGCAATTCAATCGCACCAAACAAAATAAAAAATTGAAATAAAATAATTATTAAGAAAAACCAACAAATGACAGTACTGAATGCGAGGGCTACGGATCTATGGTGAATGTGTCAAAACTTTTAACTTATCAAACTTTCGATTGTTCATATTTATATGGTGGTATATGAGATGAGTTTGTCCACTGCTACATGGGAAGGAATGAATTTTAATTTTTAATGGTTTCTTAGTCTCTAGACCACCAAATTTTCTTATAATGTTTTGTTTCACGCTATGAATGGATTACTGTTTATAAATAGAAACGGAAGTCTGATAGCAGGTTAACTTATAGCTTGAAGAAAAATATGTTGGGGTTTAAAATCTCACGTTGGATTTGTGGGGTGTATTAAGAAATCAAAATCTTAATATTCAGACCTAAATAGTCACTTCATTAGGATATTTCAATAACTTAATATTAAAAATTTAAGTAGGGCGTAGTCAACAATTTATGGGGTGTCAATAGAGCCATTCTTTTTTTATTCTGGTCTGGGTTTCTAAGCTTGGGCCTTTAGGTCCACAATGTACGGTCCAACCCAAGTAGATATAACCCAAGTAGATATAGCCTTTGCTTCAGTGCTCCCACAAATCAATGAAGTGGTTCATGCAATTTTGCAAAGCTAAGAACATGCAGAGCTCTTCCTGTTCTCCAGCTTCATCATTAGTTTGATTATTAATAATCAAAGTCAATATTATTTCAGGTTGTGCTTTATTTATCTAGTGCTAGTATACAATTATACAATTTTTTCAGGTTGTGCTTTATTTACCTCTTTACAGTTATACAATTTTTTGATCCAACTTGGGACCAGTTATGTACAAGCATAAACTTTATAATGTAATAAGTTATAATTTTTCTTAATTCCATCTTAAGAAAACACGTCTCCACATAGTAATAATTGTCAATGAGTATGTAAATATGCAATATCACAAATAAAAGTTTAAGATAAACTAAAATATTTCTCTAAAGTTGTTTGAGATAAAACTTAAGTTTTTAGAGTTGATGTCATGTCTTTAAGCTTGCAGGTACATATGTGCAAGAAATAAAATACTTGGCGCCCAAGGAATCCTATTTAGGAAATATACAACATTCATTAAGGATAAATAGGTCAATAAGTAATATTTTTAACACACCTCTATTAAGTAATAACCTCCCTAAAGTTATAAATTGGTTTGGTCCTAGTTTTATGACTTTATAGAAGTTTTACTGTACTAACTATATTTTGGTGCTTGAATACAACGAGTTAATATTCTCTTTTTATATTACTAGATAGTCTGACATATTACATTGTCAAACCATTAACAGTTTAATAACGCAACATGTCACATAGTCCGACATTATCTCTTCATAAAACACGTTTAGTGTTGTTCCTCATAATAATGTGAAAGAATGAAAGAATTAATTAACCAACTAATTTACTTCAAACCTCAACAGTCCTTTGATTAAGAGCCATGTATCTCCATCTCTCCTTCTCCACAAAATCTGCATCCAAAAACCTTGAAACAAATACCCAAAGCCTGTAAATGTCTTCAAAGTTTGTCAAAAACCCTAATGCTACAGTCACCACAGATATCCCTTCACTACTACTTCCTTCCACTTGATCACTTGTACATCTCTCCAACTTTGTTTCCCTCTCTTCCTCGTGCTTGTCCGAGAACAAAATGTGGTTCAGAATCCTGTAACTTAGCGAAATGTTGTTTCGATCAGCTAGCTTCTGCACGATTGACGGATCAATCTTTTCTCCTTTCCAATCAAACACATTGAATGCCAGGCTTGGCCCTCGGTCGAATTTTATCTTTGGTCCATAGATTCTGACCAATTGATGCCCATATTGTGAGTGCGGATGTTGAAGGCTCATCAATGCATTCACCAGCCAGTTGATCAAGTACCTTGCTCTTCGGCTAATTAGTACTAGCCCTAATGAATCGGCATGATCCAAACCCCTGCATTCAATCGCCGAGTTATTGGATTTGACAGACTGATCAGATTCTTCTCTGTCTAGTTCCATAATTTCTGAAACTGAATGTTCCTTTTTCTTTAGGGGGACTTCTTCACTTTCACGGGACTTTGATGTTTTGAACTTCAACTGTTTTTCATCACTTTCCATGTCCACAGAAATTGAGTCGTCCTCTGAGAATACAGATTGTTTTGATGCTGGGACAAGGCTCACAATTCCCATGCTTGAAGCAAATGTCGAATCCTTTAAGACCGAAGCACTGGATTTCTTGACGAACAAGCAACCAAACCCTGATGGGTTTTCCCCAAAAACTTTGAAGAAAGAACAAATGAGAAAATCAGGCTTAAAGAGTGAGAGGCCTAAAGTCTCCATTTCCTTAGGCCCCAATGAACATGCATCAAGCAAAACATGCCAACCATTCTCCTGCGCTATGCTCATCCACATATACGAATGCCGCACTCCTGTCACACTCGATTGAAGTGGGAAAACAAACAGCCCCCGTTGCTTCTTCCTCGTCTTATTACTATTTCCAACCTGCCTTCTCAATTTTCGAGACTGAATTCTCATCTTAGGCCATGAGAACTCCGCGGACATGACCCGTCCTCCCCTCTTTTTTGAGCTCTCTTTCATCACATCGACTGCCTCACACTTGTAGTCATAAACAGTTAAAATACTTGGATTGTTGTGAAATGGATACGAGTCAGCTAGAAGCTTGAAAGCGGATGACTGATTGGCAGTGAAGACCATTGAGTAATCGCATTCAGAGATGTTCATATAACCCATGATTCTTTTTCTCATGTGAATCTCTAGTTCTGATTCTTGCGCTCCATACAAAACTTGGGTGTGCAAGTTTACTGACTTGTACGAAATGTCGAAAAACAAAGGTTCTGGGGAGTGAAGCAATTGAGGAGGAGGAGGGGAAGAAGAAGTTGAAGGGATGTGTGATGTTGGGGAATTATAGTGTGCTTGTTGCTGAGAGTAAGAGAAGAGGCAATGTCCAATGTAATCTAGGCAGACATGGTTGGAGAGGGTGAGATGGTAATATTCATGGGCTCTGATGAGGTCAGATTGGTCAGTTTGGGAGAACTGTGGAAATGATTTGATGAAGGAAGAGAAGGATTCATGGAGGGAAGGGAGGGATTCATGATTGGTGAATTGGGTATTTGGGTAGAGAGAAGAAGATGTGGCAAGTTTGAAGTCATTCCTGAATATGTTGACCTTTTCTGTTGACTTGGGAGTTGAAGAAGCATCATAGGTGGAGGAGGAAGCTCCACCGTGTAAGCACCAACCATGTAAGCAGCTCCTCCCTGAGGCTTCTCTACTGCAAGAAGGTGAAAGCATTTTTTGGTATATCTTTTTCCACCTTCTCTCTAATTATTTGGTTCTGGTTTTTGTAATCAATTTATTGGGTATTTTTCAGTGCAAAAATGGGGAAAAGTTTTGGTGATTGTGACCTTGTGGGGGTGTGGACAGCTTGTTTTAAAAGGCAGTAGTAGTCGAGAAGTCATTGGCACTCAATTGACCTTGTCTGCCATGAAGTCTCTCTTGCTCTTATAAGTTCTGTGATATCTTTCTCACACCTAGTTTAATTACATACATGTGAAGTTGCAATTTTGGTAGCTGGTTTCAATAAATGGTTGTGTTGAATTCAATTCAAAGTAAAGCAATTCAACTGCAACGGGCTTAGCTCAAGTGGTTAAGTGCGTTTATTTCTGCACTCAAGGTCTTGTGTTTGAATCTTCCTCTCCTCAAACCGCTTGTATCAACAAAACAAACACTTATTGAATAAATAAATAATAAAGGAACAACAAGGCAATAGACCATCACATTCTAGTTACACCTCATTTTTTGGGGACTGGCTACAGTGCTCACAAGCATTGAATGCTCACACTGATCTCACCCTCCTTTCCCCCCTCTCTCCTCTCTCCTCCCTCATTTTAATGGTGAGATCGGTGTAAGCATTCAATGCTTGCAAGCATTGTAGCCTACTCCCATTTTTTGTTCCTTCTTTCTAAGATGAACTTAAAATCAAGTCTTTGGGGTTAGCCGAAGTGGTAAAAAAGGGTGACGTATTTGATTAGGATTTAGGATAGGTTAGGCTTCAATTTTTCTTTGATTGAAATACATATATATATATATATATATTCAAAAAAATGAAGTGGCGGTGGTGGTTCCACAAGAGATAATGGAATTTTCTTGGCATCCTTCAAACTTTTTGTCCTTTGAGATGCTGAAATGAAAAGCCAACAAGGAGAAAAGGGCGAGGGTAGAGCTTTGTGATAGTGTCCACCTATCTCATAGACTAATAGTAGTAGTAGTAATTGCACCTCTTAAATTGGTGTGTGTGAGATATATATGCCTTTTTGTTTTAAAAAATTCTTGGGTGCAAGTCTTTTTCCAGTGCTGCAAGGCAAATTAGTCCCTTCTGGACCCCCCACCATCTCAATTTGTCAATCTGTTCCCATCTAATTTAAAGTGGCAGAAGCTACACTGCATGGTAGCAATAGTACCTTTCGAGAATCCATGATATTTCTGAAAGAAACAAAAACATGATTTTATGGGAGTAGGCTACAGTGCTCGCAAGCATTGAATGCTCACACCGATCTCACCATTAAAAGGAGGGAGGAGGGAGGAGAGAGGGGGGGAAGGAGGGTGAGATGGGTGTAAGTATTCAATGCTTGCGAGCACGGTAGCCAGTCCCGACTTTATGAAAACCCCCTTCGATTTTATGCGTGTTAAGTTTTGGAAACCACGTAGAAAATTCCCAAGCCTGGCTGTTGAAGTTGAACAACTCCATACTTTTGGCAGAATTTTCTCCATCCTATTGCTAATTAAGGTGATTAATTTGATTAAGAACACAATTGTGCAAGGACAACGTTATTGCTTAAGGACAAATTATCATTCCAACTCTTAGAATAATATGATAGGTTTGCTTAATCAATGGGGCACTAGATTTGCTGGTCAAACTGTGATAGGAACAACAAAAGGAATTAAGACGTATCAAAAATTCAAAATTAATTATTGGAAGATGTAAAAGCGATTGAAGGGGATTTAGAAGGTTATAGAGGCAATGCTGCACTGCGTGGAGTTGAGGCTAATGCGTTATTAATTCCTTATTAAACTGCCTAATAAGATGGCAAACGTCTATATCTTGAATTGATTTATAATGCCCAACTTTATCTGCATTTGTTATCTCAGTCAAGAGACTGATGTGGCCTTTACAAGTCTACATAATTTAGCACCTGCAATTTTGATCATCGGATCTATACTAATAAATTATAGTTTAACCCGTGAACATAAGTTATAATTTTCTAAATTATTGGATTATATTATAAGGCTACCTCTAATCTAAAGTTAAAAGTTATAGTCAATTTTGAAGTCAATGTTATATCATTCTTAATGCACATTAAACTTGACTAAAAAATAACGTTTGCAATCAAATACATAGTCATATATGACTATTTGAGACAAATGCAAAAATCCAATATGACTTTGTACTTGATTATAGATTCATATATGGCTCCAACTTTTCTAATGCATTGGAGGGAAATTGGGTCAAATTTGAAGTCCAAACTTATATTTGACTTCAACTTTTCATGTTCATTGGAGATAACCTAAGATCTCAAAAACCCTTAATATTATAGGGGAAGCGAACACAATGTTTGAACTATTGAGTGTTTGAATTTGAACCCGAGCTGACAGAAATTTTTTTTTTTAGGAAACCTCGATGGTATGAGGGAAATTTTATTGAATCACAGAAAAAAAGTTACACAGGACATAACCTTAATCTAACTGTTCTACTTAACTTTATTTGAATTTATCCTTTTTCTTTGTCAACTGAAATTTCATTATATATACATTGTACAAATTATAATGGACTTTGTTTTAAAGTACATATCGTGGAGCCAAAAAAATAAGGGAGTTTTTAGTTTAAATACCAAATTCAAAATAACTTTAAGTTAAAATACCATAATTTTAGTTTATGTACTAGTTGAAAAGTCAAATTAATTTGCTAGGTAAAATGACAATAATGTCCAACTCTACCATCACAAAGTTATAGCCATTAACTTTCCCAATGAATTGTAACTAACAAGCATGAGTATGAATTTTTTTAGAAGAATTTTTTTTTTATTACGTTAATCGCTTAGGGCATAGGGTCTAGTTCCCGGATTTTGGGCTTCGCCCAAAACCCGAGACCTACACCCTAAGCCCTAAGCTCCTCCCAAGGACATTCTAAAACCCTAAACCCAAAATGATCAACCCCAAACCTTGACCGACCTTTTAAAACCCTAAACCTTCAAAGTTAACCCCAAGCTCTAAAGGCCTTATAAAATTCTAAAAGAAATAAACTTGAGGACAATATGGTAATCTCTCATATATTTTATTTAGTCATAGGATCACTTGCAATAAAGTTTGTGGCTTATCATAAAATATTTAATTAGACTTGGTATTTTTTCTTAAATATGGTATTTTTCCTTAAAACTTATACCCAACTTGGTATCTAATATGAATTTACCTAAAAAATAATCCAGAAAATTGTGGAGTTGACACGTGGACGAATATTTTTTATTGGCAAGATTACCCTTATTAATTGGCGAATTTTCCACGGGCTACTCATTGATGAAGACTCCCTGAGCTGCTTACTATGATTCTCCAAGGGTAGTGGAGATAAATACAAGGAAATTAGAGAGGAAGTAATTACTAAATTCTCTCCTATTAGTTTCCTATTTGAAGACCAATTCCTTTAATCATGGAATTCACTCCTATTTAATTAGGATTCTCCAAGGATTATTCCAAGATATTATTTTATTAAATATATCTTTGGGATTAGTTCTCAATCTATTCGACGGATGACATTCATTGGCTAACTGGAAGCCGACATGTGACGCAAATCTCTCCCCCATGGCATACCACATTTCCTTTATCTATACCTCACTCTCTACTACATTTTGGTAAACTTTTGTCAATCAAGTCCTAAAGTCTTTTTCTTTTCAGAGAAACTGACTTAGAGATCAAAGATTCATTGGCCAAAGCCCCCCACCTATGTGGCACGTGTGGTTTTGGCCTTGATAAAATGTGTTTAGTTGTTTTGTAGGTACAAATTCATCAAATCATCAAGCGACAGATTTTTCCTACCACAAATTGGTGCTTTCATTGAGACCTTGAGTCAAAATCCCAACAAAAACTCTCGCAATTTGGTTTCTTGAATTTTCTCCCTCGTTTCCACCTTTTCTCATACAATCCTTGACTTGAAGTTCCCCGAATTTGTTCTTAGAAAAAAAAGGAATATGACAGGAAACTCAGAAACCACTATGAATGGAACTTCCTATTTGCAAGGGCATGGACAAAAACAGGGGAATCAATGGAACGGCCTCACTCTGCTGTTCTTCACGTTGAACTCGGAACAAAGGTTACCACCCCTATCGTGAACCACCACAACCGCTGACATTGCAATACCTCTAGACTCAGCCATAAGGTTTTCCACCCTGGCCACACTGTAGGCCTTGGAGGCCCACATGGCAGTAGCAGGTGCAGTGCCAGGCCAGCCATTGCTGGCTGAGCTCAGCATCCAATAGGCAGCCCCAATGGGCTGCCGTCCTTCCCAGCCATCCCAAGCCTAGATGGTGAGGACCCAGTGCACAACAACCTACTGGCAAGAGGCCCAAACCTAGCACATGCGAGGCCAGCGCACTCCCTTCAATCGGGCTGGTTGACCCCACTGTAGCCCGTATCTGGGTTAAGTTCAGCAGCCCAACAGTCCTATGCGACCCAGCTTGCTGCCCGCGCTTCGATGCGCCAGTTTCCTCCAGTACTCCACAACTTGGCAAAAAATTTGTGCCCGATGCTCACTACATCTCTTCCGCAAGTCATGAGGCCAACAACCCAGGCTTTTCTACTACTAATGGCCATCCTAGCATGGCCCGACATGTCGCAGACTTGACAAGCGCGCTTGCGCAACAGACCAATTTGGTTAGTCACCTCCTTGAGCACATCAAGTCATAGTGTGTATCAGATGACCTATCTAGAAGCAAGACAAGGGTAGAGGACGAGGTTTCTTTTTGACGATGTCTGAGCAAGCAGCCGCTCAACCTGTCTCAAACCGAGCATTCAGGCAGTGTGCATTCTCGCCTCGGCCCCCGAAGCAACGTTCACTCCTGTCTTGGTGGACTAGGATACGTTCGCTCTTGACTTGGCTCATGAGGCAACGTGCACTCATGGTTGTGTCTGCTTTCTAAGGGATACCTGGAGTCTTCACCAGGCGCGGTGTCCACTTGCAGCTTGGTTCGCAGGGAGCTCCTCCCAATCCTTAGCAGAGCAGGTGGTTTAGGGAAGAGGAAGAACCTCATGCTAACTTATGGTCAAGCTTAACTGGCACTCAATGCAAAACGCAGTCACGAGCAATGGCGGAGCAAGAAACCGATTTCAGGATGGGCCTTTTGTGCCATATGAAAGAAATTAGACAAAATATAGCAATATGATTAAGGGTGGTGTTATCCATAATGACTGAGTTACAATCTTTACAAATAAATCATGATGATTCAAATTGTGGGGGTTTTTCTTTTGTGGCTGATTTAAATGATGTCGAAGAGCCTAAAACTTTTAAAAGTGCCTCTTCTAATGAAAATTGGCAGAGAGCTATGCAGGATGAGTTTGATGCTCTTAAAACTCAGGGCACTTGGGTGCTTGTTCCCCCACCTACACATAGGTCCATAGTTGGTAGTAAATGGGTCTATAAGGTGAAGAAAAATCCAGATGGAAGTATTTCTCGATACAAAGCACGGCTGGTTGCACAGGGTTTTAGCCAAGAACAAGGTCTAGATTACACAGAGACTTTTAGTCCTGTGGTAAGGCACACTACTGTTAGACTAATTCTTGCTCTTGCTGCCACTTATGGTTGGGAATTGAGACAATTGGATATTAAGAATGCTTTTCTTCATGGAGATTTACAGGAAGAAGTATATATGAAGCAGCCACAAGGTTTTATAGATCCTGTTCATCCCAATTATGTTTGTCGGCTTGTCAAATCTCTTTATGGTTTAAAACAGGCTCCAAGGGCTTGGAATTCTAAATTTACAGGATACTTGCCAGCCTTGGGATTTGTTGCTTCACAATCTGACACAAGCTTGTTTATTAAAACAGATGGGAATGATGTGATTATCCTGTTGTTATATGTGGATGATATTATCTTAACAGGGTCTAATTCTTCCAAAATTCAAGTTGTTGTTTCACATTTGGGAGAGGTGTTTGACTTGAAGGATATGGGCAGATTGACCTATTTTCTTGGATTGCAAATTGAGTATAAAGACAATGGAAATATTTTCATTCACCAGTCCAAGTATGCAAAGGAGTTGCTCAAGAAGGCTGGAATGGAGACATGTAAGTCATCTCCTACACCTTCTAAACCTCATACTCAGTTACTGAATTCAGAAGGTACTCTTATGAAAGATCCAAGTCTGTATAGAAGTATTGTAGGCGCTCTGCAGTATCTTACTTTTACAAGACCAGATATAGCGCATTCAGTGAATATGGTCTGTCAGTTTATGAATCAACCCACTGAGACTCATTTTCACTTAGTTAAGAGAATCCTGCGATATTTACAGGGAACTATTAAATGTGGATTGACTTATAGTAAAGCCACAGATCATCATCTTTTTGCTTTCTCTGATTCTGACTGGGCAGCTGATATTAACACTCGTAGATCAATCACTGGTTATGTTGTTTTTCTTGGAAGTAATCCCATTTCTTGGCAATCCAAGAAACAAGCTTCAGTGTCTCGAAGCTCTACAGAGGCAGAATATAAAGCTTTAGCACATTGTGCTGCTGATGTTTTTTAGATTCGTTTACTGCTCAAAGATTTACATCAGTTTTTGCCTGCTCCTCCAATATTGCATTGTGACAATCTATCAGCTTTAGCTTTGAGTTCTAATCCTGTATTTCACTCTCGTATTAAACATCTTGATACGGATTATCATTTTGTACGGGAAAAGGTGCAAAAAGGAGATTTGGTGGTTCATTATGTTCCCACTGAAGAACAAGTAGCTGATATATTTACAAAGGGGTTACATAGTCCAGTTTTTTGTTAAACATTGTGTCAATCTTAGGCTAGGAATCCCTAGCTAAGATTGAGGGGGGTGTAATGACTGTAATAAGAATGTGATGCCATGTGTCAGTCTAGTATTTGGTTGTCATATTAGTTATGTACTAGTATGTGTTGTGTCCTAGAAGTCTGTTAAGATACTTAGCCTTTAAGTAATTGTCAAGAAGTATAAATAGCATCTGGTCATTGTAATAAGATCAATTAATGAAAAGAATCAGTTTCTCTCTAAACTTTCTGTTATTTCTCTAAATCTTTCTCTCTCTATTTCTTGCTTAATGCTTCGATTCTACCTTACTGTGAATAATCCACACACCCCTTTTTACCTTTCACACATTCTTTGTTAATTTATGTCCTTTGATTCTCTTCTATTCATTTGATCTGACGACCGAAAATTGAGAGGGGGTGTGTGAAAGGTAAAAAAGAGTGTGTTGAAAGCACCACCCTATTTTTAATTGGAGAAAAAGTCAAGAATTCCTTTTTTTTTTGGCATGGAAAATTTTAATAAAACAAGAGTGATGGAGCTTTAAAATTTGTATGAAAAATTTAGAATTGAAATGATTATGTCATAAAAACATAACTTGTTTACAAACTTTGATGAAAAAGGATTAACACATTAAATTCGAACATAATGATAGTTATAAGGTTGGGTTTTAAAAAATAGAAGGAAAGTTGTTACCAATTGGTTTTATATGATAAAACATAATGATAGTTATAAGGTTGGGTTTTACAAAATAGAAGGAAAGTTGTTGCCACCAGCAAGTTTAGAACGCATAACTAGTTGGAATTATCAAACTTCACTAACCAATGGACCACATGCTCTTTATTGTTAAAACTAGCAAACAATAAGTATATATCCAATGAAGTTCTAGGATAGGCTTGGGCCAATCCTGGCCTTCATGTAGCTTCGCCACTGGTCACGAGCAATCTGCTCACTAGCTAGAGATGAATAGCACGCCCTTCTAGTGAGGCGCGATTAGGCAGTCCGCCAAGGGAGGCAGCACAGGCCAGCGAATCATCGCTAAGGACAGCTAGAGGCACCACATTCCCAGCTAAGGAGAGCACTTACATGGAATGGGTTCACTGCTACATGGCGTCCCGATCCAATAAAACATTGTCATGTGAAGGAAAACTGGCACATGGCAATACATTATTGGACAAAGACCCCACGTTGCTGTGAACCCGTTCCATGTAAGTTCTTCTCCCCAGCATAGGCAGATTCAGAAGGAAGTGGAGAGGCTCCTCGCGTAGCGACTACGAGACTTCTAGCGCATCGAGTTTCATGACAAAGTGATTAGGCGGAATGTGACCAACATTAGCAGATCACCACACTGATGAGATCAAGTAGACGGATCCACCTTGCAAGTTCACCATGCTGCATTTCACCCCCTTTAAGGGAGACGAGGACCCCGAGAGACATCTCAAGTCCTATACCGAAACAACGACTCGCTCATGTAAAATCTTTGCCACCATTCTGCAAGGTGAGGCGCTAGATTAGTTCCACACCTTGCCGCCGCGTTCCATTCAGAGCTTCCATGAGCTTTCGATAAAGAAGGATTAAGACCACCTTTTCAGCGTGAAGAAGGATCCAAAGAAGTCTATCCGCAACTATGTACAAACATTCAAGGCAGAGAAGGAAAAGATAGTCAGATGTGACGAGAAGCGAGCTCAGAAGGTGCCAGAGCAGCCCAGTAACGAGTCGGGGGCAATTTAAAAGAAGTCGGACAAAAAACAGTCACAACCTGAAATGAAGCAGTTAGGGAAGAAACGTAGAGATCGCTCCCCCACGAATGAAGGCTCAACGCCCAAGACCTTCACAAAGTTCTCGATCCCTATTCACCAAGTTCTTCGTGAGCTCGGACGAATCTTGGTCCAAGCGTCAGCCTCTAAGAAGAGCTGGAGGCCCAACTGCCCATATTCTATACGTCTAAAGCTCTTCTCGATGTGAAAACCCGATACCCAAAAAATGAAAAATTGATCTTGGAACTAATCATAGCAGCTCGGAAGCTAAGGCCTTACTTTAAGGCACACATGGTCATCGTCGTAACTAAGTACCTGTTGCGAGCAGTTGTGCGTGGTCCAGATGCATCGTAATGAGTCATGATATGGGCGTTGGAACTTGGCCAATACGACTTAGTCTACCAACCCCGTACAACTATCAAAGCCTAAACACTGTCGGGTTTCGTAGTCAAGTTCACTCCTACCCTTGTAGATGCTGCAATAGCTCGTCCCAGAGTAGCACTAGGGGCAGACGAATGTCAGCGAGAAGCACCACCCTCACCAGTATGAGACCTTTGGCATTTGCATGTTGATGGAGCCTCTAACAATCAAAGAGTAAGAGTAGGCTTGGTTCTCGTCACTGTAGACAATTCAATCCTGGAAAAGTCAATCACTTTGGGCTTCCGAGCTACCAGCAACGAGGCTGAATACAAGGCCATACTGGCAGGCCTCCATCTAGCGAAAGACTTTTAGCAATGAGAAAGCTCGCAATTCATTCCGATTCACAGTTGATCACCAATCAAGCCTCGATGCGTTCAAAATATCCAAGAATGGCGCGATACTTGTTGAACGTCAGGGAGTTGCTCGGCGTGTTCCCCACATACACACTCATGTAGGTCCCTCGAACAGAAAAAGCCATGCTGACTCCTTGGCTAGTTTAGGCTCCGCCTTAAATCACCAAATCAAGCGCTCCATCCCAGTCTAATATCTGGAGAAGCCCAACATAGACAAGGAACCAACAATATAGATAGCACAGATCAACACCACTCCAAGTTGGCAGAATCCCATTATTGACTACTTAGTCAACAGAACGCTCCCTAAAGGCAGAAAGGACTCGCAGAAGCTCTAGATGAAGGCATCATGCTACTACGAAGATCTATTGAAAGACCGCACCTCCGTTGCCTGAAGTCTTTTGAAGATATCACAGTCTTAAGCCTCACCCATTAATGAGTCTATGGCAACCATTATAGGGGTCGATCTTTAGTTCTAAAAGCTCTCAACGTAGGCTATTACTGGCTGACCATGCACCAGGATGCTAATAATTTCGTTCAAAGATACGACAGCTTCCAGCATTACAAACTGGCCCCAACATTGCCTGCTAGCGAGCTTCACCCGCAGACAAGTCTCTGGCCGTTCATGCAGTGGGCAATTGACTTAGTGGAATCGATGCTGCATGTCATTAGGGGCAGAAACATGATGATAGTAGCCACCAACTACTTCACTAAATGGGTCGAAGAGAGATTCATTTGGAAGAACATCATTTGCCGATATGGAATTCCCCATTCCATCGTCAGCGACAACGACTCACAATTCTTAGGTAAGGAGCTGGCAAAATTTTTTCAAAAGCATGGCATCAAGCAACACATGTCCACGCTAAGATACCCTAAAGGCAATGGGCAGGCCAAGGCATCTAACAAGACGATCTTGGACTGCCTCAAGAAATCTCTTGACAAGAAAGGGAAGTGGCCAGACGAGCTCTTAGGGGTCTTATGGGAGTACCGCACCACCAAGACTCTTTTCTCATTGGAATTCGGAACATAAGCCATCATTCCTCCTGACGCTGTCATGCCAACCATCAGCATTGAGCTGCTAGATCCTGACAAGAATGACAAAGATATCACCACTAACTTAGACCTGGTTGAGGAGCAGCGCGAGAAAGTCATCACCAGAATCGCTGCTTATCAGTAGCAGCTTCTCTCCAGCTACAACAAGAGGGCTAAGATCCGACAGTTTCAATTTGGAGATCTAGTTCTAAGAAAAACCTTCATCACTGCCCGCAGGGAAGGCTCCAAAAAGATGGATCCTATTTGGGAAGATCCGTACAAAATCAATCAAGTAGGCAGAAATAGCAGCTACACCTTCACCACCATGGATGACATTAACAAGTAGTAGAACCTGAGTAAATACTACGTTTGACCTCCCACAACCATTTAAACCCTATTCATACTTGTCTTTATTCGTTTGCAAGTTGCCAAGCAAGCTGCTAAACACGTCCATTAAAGCTGAGGACTACCTTAAGTCGTTTTGCAACAAAGTTTTGTTATGTTTCTTATCTTTCATTCAATAAAGATTCAAGAGCCTTTTTCTTCAAGACTTTGTTCAACTGCTCATATGACATCAACTTCCATAAACTCCAGGCAAGAAGAAGAACAAACTTTTCACACCCTTCGGGGTTTGCTCTCCCAGTGGAGAGGGTAATCAGCCTGTATATCCAGACGTGGATGAGTTCGCTGCCCTGGGGTTTACCAGGAACACAGCAACCTAAGCATGCGTTGCCCATAATTAGCCACCATAGTCAAACTTATGGGCATTCCCATACCTGACTTAGTTAACTGAAGGTTCGCAGTCCAGTGGCCAAATTTGAGGGCATCGGGCTTCCATAACGGGGGAAGCATCGTGCCTTAGTTAACTGAAGGTTCGCAGTCCAGTGGCCAAATTTGAGGGCATCGGGCTTCCATAACGAGGAAAGCATCGTGCGCAGCACATTCAGTGACTATTCTTGACAGTCAGTCGGGCGAATTTCGATGACTATTCTTGATTGTTTTAGTTGGGCTAATTTGTATTGCATGCAGGTACCTACCATGCAGTATTACGCAGTTCGAGGGACTAGTGTCAGAAGCTGTAGTCACGGCTGCCCATGAAAACCCACACGGCCACACGCAGTTTACTTTGCAAAACGAATTTCTTGGTTGTGCACAGAAACTTAAATTGATGTACTACTTGCTACGCAACGTACATGATATGTGACGTACATACGACTTACAAGCACAACGCCTAGCATGTTGTGGCCACAACATGCGAAATGTTGCTTTGTAAGAGCTGCGATATACGCCAAGGGAATCTAGCCGTGGCTACTGGCTTCTGATCTAGCGATGAAGTCAATGACCAACATATGACACACCAATTACTGTGGCATCGCCATAGAGCATGGTAGTCAAGATTTAACGATAACAAGTGCAGGACATCTGCTTACAAACTTTGATACAATTGTTTGCATGTGTTGTGTTTAGTCAAGCAAATTTCATGTTCTCACAAAACCTTAAAAGGCTGCGCTACTTGCTATGCAGCTTACAAGACCTGTGACTATTTAGCAGCTTGCATGGGACTTAGACACCCCGCATGTCAATGGCCACTACAGATGGAACAGAAAAACCTTGTGAGGCTCAATCAGCACCACCTATGGAACCTAGCTTTATTCGCACAAAACATGTTCTTGTGGTCGTAAGTTTTCAACCTACCCCTGGCGCACCACCTGCCCTGACATCTCCAGCAGAGCATGGTGGCCAACGGCTACATGTTAGAAACACAACATCGTGACCCGCACGTGGCATGCCAGTTGCCTTGGCATCCCTAGCAGCACATGGCTGCCAACAACAAACGGTCGCCGGGCATCATCATGCGACAAGCTTCGCAACTCTACGCCTTACAAAGCTGAGAGTTACACCTAAAGATTGAAGACTACGAGCGTCTACTTTGTTATAAGATGCGCAAGTAGCACAAGCTCCAAGTTCGTAAGTACAATTTGTCAAATCATCAAGCGACAGATGTTTGCTACGACACATGTATTTCCAATGCGGGCTATGAGTTTCAATTAGGGTTCATGTTGGATTGGTCTGTAGATTCTAATTTTTTTTTTGTTGGGCTAAAAACGTTGTATAGAATCTAGAGAGATAGTCAAACTTTCAAAACCTTTTCTGATATTAGAAAGGGAAGTGGTTTTCACACACCTCTTTTAAGTTCTCACACGACCTTCTTTATCTATGATAATCAAATTGAATAAATTAAACGGAATCAACAATTAAGATTAAACAGGGGTGTGTAAGAAGTTAAAAAGGGTGTGTGAAAATCACTACCCTATTAGAAAAAGAGATACCACTAGACTAAGAGTATGTATGTTTATATATTCAAAATAGGAATTTGTAGAATAGGAGTAATTTCTATTTCAGATTACTACTTTGTTTTCTTAACCAAGGGGAATGAAAAGCAATGTCAACACCACATAAAATCAGGAGTTTGATTCTTGATATTAAGGGAATCAAATTCTATAGGGGAGGTTGGATTGGGCTGAATGAGAATCAATTTTTTTGTACCCAAACTACCCTCACATATTGTCAAAAAATACCAATAATGGGCCAATCCATTTCGATTGTTTCCCAGACCTAATAGTAAGTCTCTCAGATCCACACATGTTAAAAGCATTAACGCTAAACATTAAAACTTCAGGATACCAGGTTCTAGAAGGAGTCATTAGCTTTAATTTACAGAATTTATTACAAAATAATAGGCACAAACATGAACTTTCAAGCCCTAGTAAAAAGTCCTAGAGATCACACACTCATAATTCAGACGAACCAAGAAAATGCAAATATCAAAATTCCACTAACAATTAAATGGTTAGATATCAATCTGCCTTCAGATTGGTGTTTGGTTAATGAAAGTAAACCAGTTAACATACAAAACAATTTAGTCAACCTAGATAACATAGAACAATATTTTGAGGAAACAGTAAGAATAAATTTTAATCCCCCAGCTAGAAAATCAAGTGTTCGCATTCGTGAATTAAATCAGTCAAATAGATTTCTCGACCCAGAAAGGAATTCTTTTTCTGGATCCACATCAGCTTCGATGATAGGTCAAGACCAAGACCTAATCAACTCTTTAATTAATAAAAAATTAAAATCTATAGAAACAAGTCCAACAATCACCCAACAAGAATTAATCAATGACTTAATCAAAAAGAAAATAAATTCAGTCAAGACGAACTCCCAACACATCCACAATATCAACCAAACTATCAAGAAGAACAATCTTCTCCAACGACTTCAGACTTTGAAACAAGTCAAATTAACCACTAGGTATTAGTACTAAATAAACCATTTAAAATTCATTGGAAAAAATTAAACAAAGACATTACAGCATAAGAAAACATCCCTAAAAGAAACACTTTTTGGGAAAAATACACTGTTGAACAAAAAGAAGACATTTACGGAAAATGGAAAGATTTTATGGAAACCCACAGATTTAAAGTATTCTTCTTCGATTTCGTTGAAAAATATTACGAATCTGAAAAGAAATTAGAAGTAATTACTAAAGAAAATTAGGTTAAACAGGATAAAACAATAGTCTCTTCTAGTCACCCCCTACAAGAAACAATTTTAATCACAATAGCAAACACACAAATACCGGCAACCCCTTTCAAACTTCCAAAAGAAGTCGCAGGTACAAAACCAGTAATTGAACAAAATAACTTCACAAACCAGAGTCTACACACAATAGGAAAGCAGTTAGATAAAATAGAAACAAAAATTGATCAAATCTCACACCCGAAGATACCAGTCAAAGAAAAACCTTTAGTCACTTTTCCAGATGCTTCGTCTAGTAAAACAACGACACTACAAACAACTTCCACTAGCCAAAAAATAGATCAAATGTTAAGAGAATTAAAACAAGAAAAACAGTTAATATCTTACAACACCCAGAAGACTTTCAGTTAGAAGAAACTCAGTCACAAACAACTTCTGATTCAGAACAAGGTAGTAAAATAAATACAATTAAAAAAATAGAAGAAGCTTTTCAAAATTTTGAGTTAAAACAAATCACAAATAAAAGAGTAAATCCAACAACTTTTACCAGAAATTGGTATCCAAGGCCAACGCCTCCAGATATTCAATTTGAGGAAAGAAACATTCAAAATCAATTTTCAGTTTTATCAGATAAACTTTATGAATGGAATATAGATGGATTATCTGAACAAGAACTATTAAACAAACTACAACATATGTCTATGGTTGCTAATAGTTACATTACCAACCATAATCTCAGTCAAACACAGGTCGTTGACCTTTTAGTTAGTGGATTCATAGGAATGCTCCATTCCTGGTGGGAGAAACATCTCACAGAACTATCTAAAAATGAAATAAGAAACGCAGTAAAAAAAGATGATGAAGGAACACCCATTTTCGATGAGCAGATCGAAAGAGGGATTTCTGATGCAGTAAACACATTACTTTTTACAATAATAGAACATTTCATAGGAATACCCAGTAACGTCACTTCTAGAATACATGATCAATTTAGTAATCTTAGATGTCCAACACTTAGTGACTTTAGATGGTACAAAGACGTTTTTATGTCTAGAGTAATGTTAAGAGAAGATAGTAATCAACCATTTTGAAAAAAAAAATTCATCAACGGATTAACAAATTTATTTGCACATAAAATTAGGCAAGTTTTAGTAAACGAAGATGATATCATACCTTATCATACCCTTACTTATGGAAATATTATTAATATCATCCAAAAAGAAGGTTTAAAAATGTGTATTGATATGAAAATCACAAAACAAGTAAATAAAGATAAGTCAATAGCTAAATACGAGTTAGGAACATTTTGTGAACAATACGGATTGCCTCCTATTGCTCCATCTAATAAAAAGAAAAGAACAGAAACCTACAATAGGTATCCCAATAAAAGATACAATAGAAACAGATTTAAAAATAAAAATATTGAAACAAACAAATTTTATGAAAAACCTAAATTTAACAAATGGAAAAAGAAAACACCGAGAAAATTCCAATAAAAAAACACTGAACAAAAAGAAAAATATTATAAATGCGGTAAATACAGTCACTACGCCAATAAATGTAGAATAAAGAAAACAATTAATCAGTTAAAGATCTCTGAAGAAGAGAAAAATCAGTTAATTCAAGTTCTAGAATTAAAAGACACAGTCCACAGTCAATCTGAAGATAGTTTGAATTATAGTTCATCTTCTAGTCAATCTTCAAGTAACTCATCATCACCTGATATTAAATTAGGTTGTACATACGTCTGTTGTAAAACAATTTTAGTCCTTAGTAAACAAGAAGAACAAGAAGATCTCATAATTGAATTAATTAGTAAGTAGAAGATCCCGAGTTAAAACAATTTTATTTAAAGAAACTTAAGAAACTAGTTCCCCAGGAAGAACCTAGTGCAAGTCAAGTAAATCCAAAAATCTGTCTTAGCACAACATTAGAAAGATTTAACAAATCTAAGAAAGAAATTACGGTTAAAGATTTACAAAGAGAAGTTAATAAAGTTAAAGAAGAAATTAAAATGTTAAAATAAAAAAAATATAGAAATAAGATCACACTTAAGTCAAATTCAAACACAAGCAATTAGAAAAGATAAACAACAATCCTCATTAGACGAAGAACAAAATTCTTCATCTAGTTCAGAAACAGAGTCTAACTCACAAAAGTCAACACACAACTTTATTTTAGGATTATTGCAAAAAATTAGAATTCAAAAATGGTATTCGAAAGTAAAGTAGTAATTGAAGACTTCCAACTTGAAACAATTGCATTAATATATTCAGGCGCAGATTTGAATTGCATTCAAGAAGGGTTAATACCAACAAAATACTTTCACAAATCAAATGAAATACTTAGTCCAACAAATCAGTCACCAATGCAGTTAAAATACAAAATACCAAAAGCACATGTCTGTCAAGACTCAGTCTGTATTAAAACACCATTTGTCCTGATAAAAAATATACCAGATCCAGTAATTTTAGGATTACCTTTCATAGCTTTATTATATCCATTCAAAGTACATCACAACCATATAACCACAAAAATGTTAGGACAGAAAGTCACATTTAATTTCTACACATAAACAGACCTTAAAAAGTTAAAACATTTACAAAATAACAGTATTTAAAAAACAATCAATTTGATTAACAAAAAGTCACAACAAATTAAATATTTAAAAGATCTTGCAACATAACTAACCGAGACAAAAAAGATAAGGCATATCCACTATCTTAATTCCTCATAAACATTAGCACTGCTAGTTGCAACAACTTTGTGAAAAATAAAATGTGTAATCGAATGGGAGATCAATAGATGAATGAATGCTACTTTATTTTGAGAAAGAAATATTTAATGCATGGGATTGATAATGAGCTTATAAAAGGAACTTATCAAAATGTTACCAATTTTTCAAAGTTTGTAATTTTGTATCTAAAAGTCCCTGCCTAGAGCCGCCTAGGTGCTAGGCGGTTGGCCACCGCCATGTTTAATCTCTTGGCGTTTAAAAACTAAAAAAGGGCGCCTAGATTTATTTAAGAAAATGGCTTAGCGTTGCGACTCTCACTCTTAGACAAAAAATAGATAACTTCCATTTTGCATTTTATGTTTTCAATAAATTATAAGAGACTTGTTGGATACTTGGATGAACACTCATTATATGTTTGTTCCCCATGTTTTCAATATGTTGTAGTACTTTATAATTTGTATATCATTCTATTTTGCTATTTATGTATTTTTTAAATATAAGTAGACACTTATTATATATTATATAATAAATTTAATAAAAATAAAAAACCACTTAGGCCCACGCCTAGTCCCCACCTAGTCCCCTAAGCGCTAGGCCTTTACCGGCTGCCCGACTAGCGTCTACCGCCTCTTAGAACCTTGGTTATAATGTTCATAGTTGAGCTCTACCTGTGTTACTAAATGTATGTAGTTAATCTTGGGAGATGTCCTGCTATATATAACAGTTATCATAGGTTGTTGACCAATAAAAAACATTTATTGTAGGCTTCCTGGAAATATTGTAGCCTCTCCATTAATCTTTCTGTACAATTGAGCAAAGTGAGTACGTCTTTAGTTTTGTAGAGAGATAAAATCACGTACAGTTACACTCACAGTTCTATACGCATATATTTGCTTATATTGACCATAATTATTTTAGTAATTACTTACTCCAAAGACTAACATGCTCTATTAGGAACAAATGAACATGCTTTTCGAGCAAAAATGGTGTTCTTATATATCTTGCACAAATTAATACACCCATGATCAAAATGGTTCCACACACGTCAATGCACAAAAAGTATACATTTTCACAAACCAAATAACAATATTAGTTCTGAAGAAATCAACTAATTAAGCTTTGGATGGGAACGGCAAGAATCTCGATACTCTTGTTGTACAGAAAATTAAGTGTATAAAAGAAAAAGAAAGCAGATTTAGAGACCTTAATTAGGTTCAAACTCTCATTAGTCTATCTATACTGGTCATCACAATTTTACAAAATTAGCTAGTGGAGAGAAGCATAGTGGACTAACATATATGCGTAACTTATCAATTTAAACTAAGTTGGCATTCTTGCAGTCTTTAACAAAAACTAGCTTAAACTATAATTAGGGCCTTCCACCTAATTTTCCTGCTTCCTTTTTTTTGTTTATACACACCATATTAGGGAGAGGGGAATCAAGCTCGGGACTTCGGCTCCAAAAATGAATACTCTTAACTAACTGATTGAGATACAAGTCTCTGCTCCTGCAACCCCTTTTAAAACAAGCATATCTCTCCAAATTTTGAACCAATTTTGATATAACTCACATGCTTATGCACTTACAACCAAGCTAACACATCAAAGAATTTAGATAAAGAAACCAAGTAATTAAACACAGAATTCAATCACATACATTCTGTTTTGTGATCATACCTTTCGCATTGAAAACCGTCTTTGTACCTTCAGATGATCACATTAATTAAGCAGAAGCAATCGAAGGGCAACTCTCCTTTGGCAGGTCATAACTCATGAGAGAAGAGAACACAAAATCCATGCTTCCATGATTCATGACCCATTTATATTTCCTGCCAATGGAGAGAAGCCCTACAACTGATTCGCTCATTGTTTTCGCAATCTACGCATATATATCATGTCGTTGATATTAAACCACCGCACTGGTTTATGACAATTGAGCTGAGGCCCTAACTGCTTTATATACAGCTGCACAGCTGCATGCTCTTGTAATTTTCAGGCTCAGGCAAAGGAATAAGAGCACAAAAAATAGCATATGCGATGGATATCCTCCTGTGTGCCTGCTTTCTACGCATTCCCATGCAGTACTGCGCTTCCTTTAATCTGAAAAGCTTTTGTTACTAATGTTTTCTAGCTAGATTCTGTTTGCTCCTCTCTCTCTCGTCTCTCTCTCCATTATTTTCAAGTTTTTGGAGATGGAGAAATGGGGAGGGATGAGGAAGAAAAAGAAGGACATCGAGAGATGCCTTCTTTTTTGTTTGTTAGAGGCAGCAAAACCAGGTCAGTGAGGTATATCCCATGTCATATTCCATTCCAATCCCATGTCATATTCTTTCCATATATATACTTGATTTTCTTCATTTTGATTTAGGCCCGTCAACACTCCATATTTAAGAGAAAATTTAAATTAAATGTTTTAGTAATTAATATCTTTCGAATTTAAGTTAGTGTTGAATATTTTTTTAGTGACGAATTTGCCCTTTAGATAAATAAGAAAAATTATTTTAAAAATCATTAAATGCATTATTTGATCAAATTATATATTTTGAATTTTGAAAGTTTGCAATTGCCGCCTTAAAAACTTGAATCCATAAGAAACTTTTCAATCATAAAACCTATCGTTGAGATAGAATAAAATGTCTCTTAAACAAAACAAAAAAAGAAAATCCAAAAATCAACATATGGACACGGCTAGTCAACTGAAACCTTATCAATGGTAAGCAAATCATATTTACATCACCTTCGCGATAGGTGTCAAAACCTATATATCCACAATATTACCTATAGATTCAGTATCAAACTCGTCCACATTTCCTACACATTCGGTATCAAACTCATCCGTACATTACCCACATATAAGACTCAAATATACTAATTTTTAAGCTAAAAATCAATTTGTTCCACATAAGTAACATTAAATTAGAAAAATGATGGTTGACAAAAAAATAAAATTATAGAGGGTAAAATAGGCATAAAACAAAATGACAAATGAGAACCCTAGCTATTAATTGACTTTATCATCTCACTATGGTAAGTTTTTTAACATGGAAAGATAGTCAAATGATGTGTGGATTTATCTTAAAATATTCTAATGAAATTGGGTTGATATCAACTTTTTAATTTTGTTTTATAAATTTTTTTTGAAAATCTATTGAAAGAAATAATGCCAACCCATGAATGGAAATTTCATGTTGGTGCAAGAGAATAATTTCTAATAAATATTATCTGATTGATAAGAAATTTTTTATATTATCTACAAATAATTTATTTGGTTCTTACGCGATTTTTTATCATAAACAATATGGAGATGAGAGATACAGTCATAAGATATATTCTAACTGAGTATAGACACCAACTCATTCCCTCAAATTAGGGTGAACCGAGGCACTAGGTGGGAAGGTTTTGTGATTGAAATGATCTACAATTGGGTTACTTTTTAGGAATTTGTAAAATAAACCATCTTTTTAGAAGTTAGAAAACTAGTCTATTTTGTAAGGATATTGAAAACGCAATAGATTGTAACACAAAGCCAAAAAAAGGAGTGCATAGGCTTAATCCAATTTTCACAAACTTTAATTCTTGATCACGTTGATTGAGTATGTAGCTGATAAGATCCAAATCTCAGCCCTAATTCAACCTTGACTAGATGCAGAAGCAATGGCAATGTAGGAGGAAGGAAGAAGGAGCAGAGCTCCGATCTTTTGTATTTAATATTTCTTTTATCAAATTGACTGTTACAACATTCTCTCCCACTAGTGCTTTTATTCCACTCCCTAATACATCACTTGCCAACTGGAATTTTTAACAAACTTCCTAATTACAAGTAACAATTCAAATTAAGCTAATTAACCCTTATTTGTGATTAAGATAATCACAATCCATATCATTACCCGTCCCTTGAAAGACAACCTTGTCCTCAAGGTGTTCTTAAAACTGGAATTCTGGAAATTGAGCAACGAAATCATCATAATCTTCCCATGTAGTTTCTTCAACACTGCTACCATTCCAATGCACCATTAATTGAACTCCAGCTGCATTTCCTTTCTTGTACATTCTTCTCTGTAGCACTGACATAGGGGTTTGCTGCACTAATCCATCTTTAGAAATCGCAAGAAGATTTGGGGTTGATGCAACATTTGACCCCAGATGCTTCTTTAGGCAACTGACATAGAACACAGGGTGAATCATGGAACCTTTTGGTAGTTTTAACTTATAAGCAACACTGAAAATGTACATATAAGGCACATCACCCCCTCTCCGTTGGTCGATGTGGGATATCACAATCCACCCCACTTAAGGGGAACCCGGCGTCCTCGCCGGCACATCCGTACCGAACGGCAGAGTGGCTCTGATACCATTCTGTCACAACTCGGACCATCTCCGTCGTAGCACAATATTGTCCGCTTTGGGCCACACCCTCACGGTTTTGTTTCTGGGAACTCACGAGCAACTTCCCAGTGGGTCACCCATCTTGGGATCGCTCTAGCCCAAACTCGCTTAACTTCGGAGTTCCGATGGAATCCGAAGCCAGTGAGCTCCCAAAAAGCCTCGTGCTAATTGGAGGTGGGCATGTACATATAAGGCACATCACCCCCTCTCCGTTGGTCGATGTGGGATATCACATGAGCAGCCAAAAATTGCAGTTGGTAAGGCACCAACTTCAGGTAAACCAAGTCCCCCACAACAAATTATCTTTCAGACCTATGCTTATCAGCTTGAACCTTCATTCTATTCTGAGCCACTTCTAAATTTATTTTCAACATAGCCAATATTCTATCCCTTGCTATCAAACTTTGCTTCACCATATCCAATTTGGCAGTTCCCAACTCATAAGTGGCAATATGAGGTGGAGGATAGCCATAAACAAGCTGGTGTAAATTTGGAAGAAGTATGGTAAGAGGTGTTATAACTCCACTCAGTCGAAGTTAGCCATTGCAACCACTTTTTAGGCTGATAGCTAGTGAAACACCTCAAATATGTTTCCAAGCACCTGTTAACCACCTCTGTTTGCCCATCAAATTAGGGGTGGTATCCTGAGCTCATACACAGTTTGGAACCTTGCAACTTGAAAAATTCTTTCCTGAATGCACAGAGGAAAATGGGGTCTTTGTCACTCACAATAGTAGTTGGCATTCCATATAACTTAAACACATGGTCTACAAACAATTGGATCGCACACTTGAGGCAATATATGGATGAGCTAATGCCATGAAATGAGAATATTTGGACAAATGATCCACTACAACCTGCTAATTTAGGGTTATGAATGTATTGAATGTATCTATCCTAACTACAAGGAACTAAATAGGAAATACAATATTCTAATTATAAAGAATTAATACAGGAATGTCAACTCACACCAACACTCCCCCTCAAGTTGGTGCATAGATGTCGCTAATGCCCAACTTGTCAAGTGAGTTATAGAATGCTTGACTTGAAACTGTGGGAATTGAATAATATTCACATCCAATTTTCCCTTAATAAAGTGTCTATCAACTTCAACATGTTTAGTACGATCATGTTGAATTGGGTTATGAGAGATATCAATGGCAGCTTTGTTGTCACAAAATAAATTTGTTGCTGACATAGGTGGATGCCCAAGTTATGTGAGCAACCTCCGAAGCCAAAGTAACTCACACACTCCTTTTGCCATTCCTCTGTATTCTACTTCTGCACTTGACAAAGTTACTACTTGTTGTTTCTTACTCCGCCAAGTAACCAAGTTACCTCCCACAAATGACACACCCCGACTCGAATATCCCGAAGGGTACAGAAATCGAGGCATGCTGGCCGACACCCCGGAGGGTGACGAAAGCCATGTCATGCAGATGAAGTGAAATTTCTGAATAAAATAAAACCAAAGTCTGGTAGAACCCTTAATACAGAGCATGAGATGTTCAGAGCATAGATAAAATACAGTAAAGAAAGTATGAATTATTCCCATCCTGAATAAGATGGATAAAACCTACTAGTAAAAGGAAGAAATCCTACATTTATCTGGTGCGGAAGTCGTAAACACCAGAATGGTCGCGCTCACCACTAGTCCAGCTACTACGTCTTGGAGGGGCGCAAAACATAAGGTGTGAGTGGGCAAAAATAAACATTTCTAAAACCTTTGTTTTTCATAACATAGTAACCCCTCTTTGAAAATTCATGTATAGTTTCCCAAAATCATACTACGTATAGTATGAAAATTTTCAAAGATATGGATAAATACCTTTATCTCAACATAATATATAATATTCGTCGTCAAAATAGTATAAAGGCAACAAGGCCAAAGGTATGAGTAAATACCAAAAATCTCCTCAACATATAGCATACTCAACAACATAGAAATGTATAATACGATATGCTCATCGACATATGCAATCACACAAGTCCATGCAGAAAGTAGCTACATGGAACAGGTTGGGTGTAATGGATATATGCTCAGTACTACGATCACGTGAAGCTGGTGATAATCGCGTCACATACGAGTCCTAGTTGCCTAATGCAGACTAGTACAGGATGGCACATACAATGGATCCAAAGTAAGCATAACGGTGCGAATGTGAACATACACGTGAAAGCTGGTCCTGGCCCGGACGAGTACTAGACACCGGTAAATGCATGTATGATGAGTAGATAGTATACACATGATCATGTCGTTGCAGTTTCACAAGTCTCAACATAATATAATTTCTTTATACTTAACTCATAAGTAAAAACATGGCATGATAGAAAATAAATCATAAAATCATAGTGAGAAATAATATAAATAATATAAGTTTCTCAAAACAAAGCCCACTCACTGATATGTAGTTGGGTCGTAGCCGCCTTACCTTGCCTGACCCCTGTACTCCTCGTGGTAAGTCTCACCTATATGAGATATCACTATAGTAATGATTAAACTCATAAAGGTTACTAATTAAATTAATAAACGACATTTATCCTTGGTTTGCTCAACACGGAGGTCCAAAACACTCTGAAAAATACCATACGTACTGCCCCGAGGGAGTATGTGTCGTGTCACGAGTCGCCTCGAATTGACGGAAGTTGAAAAAGTAGTCCCACGCGCCCACATGCGCGGCTCACGCGCGGTCAAATTGAACTGGTCAAACTAACGACGTTAGATTTAACGGAATATTCTGGTATCTCTGTTAAATCTAACGAAATATTCCTAACGGCGTTAAAGGAATATACCTGGGAATATTTACGGTTTGGACCGGGTTTGAACTGGTTTGCTGATGTCACGGCCCGATTTGGACCGGGTTCAGGCCGGTCTGGACCGATCACCTCTGCAACTTACTCCGGTCGCCAGCGCTACCTCCCGCCGCTGGTCGCCGCCGGTCAAAACTCGTCGGTTTTTGGAAAAATTTTAAAAATTTGTAACTTCTTTATTTCTCAACCATTTTATACGATCCACATGTCAAAATGAAGCTAAAGAGAAGGGAAACAAGATTAAACCAATTTGGAGTTCAAAAAGTGGTTGAAAATGGTCAAAAATTGGCCTAAAAGTCTCAGTTTAGACCCGATGTCCGATCTACTTCAAAACAAACGATTTTAGGATGAAAATCCATCTACTTAACACGAGGATGCTAATGGTGGTGGTTAGAAGTCTCACATTGGTCAGTATTTTTAAGAAACGCGTCGAAAAAGTCCTGTTCTTCGGTGTGCGATTTCCGTCAAACGGTAAGGAGTTTAGGCAATCGGCTTGCACCGTTGAACTCAATGAGTTACAACGAACAAGATGGTGGTAGTGGTTTAGCTCAGTTTGAAGGAATTGGTGTGGCCACTGTGTGCACTGTGCACTTTTTCACTGGTGGAGAAGAAGAAAGCAGAAAAGAAGAGTGAGGGGAAAAAGAAAAGAAGGGAGAATTTTCCAAACTAAGCGGGGCAACTGGATCCCGCCTGGTGCACGCACCACTATATTTTCATAACAGGAAATAATATGTAACGTACGTAACGTTTTCGTTACACGTCAAATTTTTGTCTCGTTCGCGCTCACGTGCTCGTAGGAAATAGTACTACTTGAAAATGACAAGTAAGAATTCAAAATTCATAAAGAGCTCAAACGCCCACATAGGACTTCCACTTAGCCCGTTCAAGGGAATTTTGGTAAATTTACATGTTCAGAAAATAATATACAATAAAATTAGGGACGGATCGTTACAACAAACGTAAAGTAACCAGAAGTAGATCGTCAATTGGTAATATTTCCTGCCCAATATGCATCGGTGTATCCTTCTATCTTCAAGTGTCCATTCTTGGAAAACATAATACCTCTACCTGGTGCTGACTTTAAGTATCAAAGTATCCTTACAACAACATTCATGTGATCTTCATTCGGAGAGTGCATGAACTGACTCATAACACTCACTGCATAGGCGATATTTGGTCGAGTATGAGACAAGTAAATTAACATTCCAACCAGCCTCTGGTAGCGCTCTTTGTTAGTCGGAACCTGATCAAGATATTCTGCAAGGTGGTGATTTTGGACAATTGGAGTATCTACAGGTTTGCAATCAAGCATCCTTGAATCTGTTAATAAGTCCAAGGCATATTTCCTTTGAGACAAGAATATACCCTGTTTCGATCGAGCCACTTCAATACCCAGAAAATACTTGAGCCCACCGAGGTCTTTCATCTCAAATTCAGTTGCCAAATAATTCTTCAACCTCGAGATTTCTTCCCTGCCATCTCTTGTAACAATCATATTGTCTACATAAATGATAAGTGTCGTTATCTTACCCATTTTACGCTTCAAGAATAGCGTATGATCTGAGTTGCTTTGCATGAACCTATACTTTCTCATGGCCATTCAGAATCGCCCAAACCACGCACGTGACGATTGTTTCAGACCATACAAAGCCTTTTTTAACTTACACACAACTCCTGTTTGTGTAGGTGAGGTATATCCTAGTGGAATATCCATATACACCTCTTCTTTAAGAACTCCATGTAAAAAAGCATTCTTCACATCATATTGTTGTAGTGGCCAGTCTAGATTTGCTGCCAAAGAAAGCAATACTCTCACATTATTAATCTTTGCTACTGGGGCAAAAGTCTCTTTGTAGTCAATGCCATAAGTTTGTGTATAATCTTTAGCAACTAACTGTGCCTTATATCGTTCAATGGACCCATCAGCTTTATGTTTGATTGTGTATACCCACCTGCATCCCACTGTCTTTTTTCCTCTTGGTCGGGGAACTAAATCCCATGTTTGATTCTTTTGAAGTGCACTCATTTCTTCCTCCATTGCTTTGGTCCACCTAGTTTCGGACAATGCTTCTTTCAAAGAACTAGGAACACTGTCAACTGATATTTGTTGTATGAATGCTTTGCCTGGTTCTGATAACTTGTGGGATGACACATGGTTGGCAATTGGATATCTAGACTTCTTTGATTCATCTGGTGAATATCTATTAGGCAGTTTCCCTTGGTTATGCCTGTCAGGTAACTGATAAGTTGGATTAGTTGATGTACTAATAGGTGTAGTGGGACTTACCTCAAGAGTATTCTCAGAAGAATGGTCGTCAACAGGTACTATAGTTGGAGAAGAGAGGGGGGAAGAGACATCAACTTTGTTTGACCAGTCAGTGACCTTGGTCTGCGACGCATCGGTATCAACTTCGTCTGACCAGTTGGTGACCTTAGTCTGGGACGGGTCGCTGAAGACTGTGCGATCGATCGGTGGAGATGGCAGCTCTCTGTTCAATTCTGTTCGTATCTCAATTATCCAATTCTTCTCTTCACTCATTGTCTCCCCCCTGAAGAGAAGAGTGGGATGGGGAATAGTACATGTCCGTCTAAAAAAAAGTCACATCCATAGTGACACAAGTGCGCCGAGTAGGAGGATGATAACAGTGATAGCCCTTTTGACGTGCCTCATACCCCATAAAAACACAACGTACTGCACAAGGATTGAGTTTGGTACGTTGATTCTTATGAAGATGGACAAATGCGACACATCCAAAGACCCTTGGTGGCAACAACAAAATGGATGGTAGAGGACCAAACTAAGAAAGAGCCTGTAACAGAGTCTAAAAGTCCAATACTTTAGAGAGCAATCGGTTCATAAGATAAATCACGGTGACAATCGCATCATCCCACGAAGAACGAGGAACATGAGCACCAACTAACAATGCCCAAGCAGTCTCCAAGATATGCATGTTTTTACGTTCCGCAACTCCATTTGTTGTGGAGTTTGGGGACAAGAAGTTTCATGGAGAATACCATGAGTAGTAAAGTATTACACAAAATCATGATTCACATACTCCCCTCTCATTATCAGAACGTAAAATGCGAATCTTAGCTAAAAATTGAGTTTGAACCATAGCATAAAAAAGTCTTGAAAGCAATGAATACATCACTTTTATTTTTGAGCAGATATAGCCATGTAATTCATGTACAGTCATCCACAAATGTCACAAACCATCGAATGCCAGAAAAAAAAGTAAAAATCGGGGATGGCCCCCAAACATCAGAATGTATCAAACCAAAAGGAACAATACTTTTTTTTCAAACGTAAAGGATAAGGCACACGATGACTCTTAGCCAAAATGCAAGTATCACATTTAAAGTCTGAAGCAGAACAACCAACAAATAAGTTCGGTAGCAAATGCTTCAAATAACTAAAAGATGGATGACCTAAACGGTGATGCCACAACCATATCTGTCGCTTCTTGTCATTAGAAGCCCCGCGCACCAAGTTCACTCGACCCGTGCTGACATCATCCACAAAATATAAGTCCACCCTCTTAGTACCACGACCAATAATCTTTTTCGTGAGAATATCCTGAATACGACAAAACTTAGGATACATTAGTACACAACAATCTAATTGTTTAGTGGCCTGGCCAGGAGACATTAATTTATGTTTTAATGAGGGAACAAGTAAAGTACTGGGTAAAGAGAGCATAGGTGTAAGATTAACTGTGCCAGCCCCCACCACAAGAGAGGCAACACCATTAACATTTATGATACTTCGTCGTTGAGGAGTAGTCTCACAAACAAGATCCTTCGGATCATAAGTCATATAAGTTGTAGCTCCTGAATCAATAATCCAATCACAAGAATCACAATCACCAGAAACATGTAAAGCCCATCCGCAGTTATTTGAGGTTTTAGAAGAGTTGTCAGTTGAGCCAGAAGCACTAGAAGAGTCAAGAGTAGTATTAGTAGTAGTAGGTATGGTAGAGGTGACACCACCAGAATTGGTGGCATCAGTAAGGTATGGCAAGGCCTCCATGGGAGTGTGCTAGGTTTTTTTTCTGAGGGTCGCAGGCAGAGCAGAAACCCTAATATCTCTGCTTTGATACCATGCTAATTTAGGGTTATGAATGTATTGAATGTTTATTCTTCTCTCAAAAGAGGAATATATATAGTACAAGGATTTACTTACAAGGCAAATTAGGAGAATAAATCTATCCTAACTACAAGGAACTAAATAGGAAATACAATATTCTAGTTATAAAGAACTAATACGGAAATGTCAACTCACACCAACACAACCACAATCACTGACCTTCCTTTATACACTGGTAATCCAGTTATAAAGTCCATGCTAATATCAGTCCACAATTGTTGATGAATAGGAAGAGACTGTAATAATCCAGGAGGAGAGATTGTTTCATATTTGTTCTGTTGACACACCATGCATTCTGCCACCAATGTCTCGATATCAGTTTTCATTCCTGGTCAATAAAATGCTTTATTGATTCTTTAATAAGTTTTCAAAACCCCTTGATATCCTATTGTTGGAGTAGAATGATGTTCCTTAATAATTTTCTTTCTCTAAGATGAAGTGGGACACAACACAATTCTTGATTTGTTTTTGAGAAATCCGTTATCAATGTGGTACTTAGAATTTGAGGCAGTGGTTGATTTGCAGCACTTGAAGAACCAGTTGAAATTTTCTGAATTTTGTTCAATATCCATTCATTAGTTTCAATGTGCCTCATCATATCATCAAGCCAACCAAAATAGAGATAAGAGATGGATTTGCAATATAACTAAGAAGATGAAGGCCCTATTGGAATTTCAGGAACCTGACTTAATCCCTAAATTCTGGACAAAGCATCAACCACTACATTGTCAGCCCCATGTTTGTATTGAATCTCATAATCATATCTCAATAGTTTTGACACTCATTTATGTTGAAAAAGGGTATTTGTCCTGTGAGTGAGAAAATATTTGAGAGTGTGGTGGTCAATTTTTATAAAAAAATGACGGCTTGTAAATAATTTTGCCACTTCTTAACTGCATGAACAATGGCAATGAGCTTTCTCTCATAAGTGTACAGAGCTTGGTTTCTAAGACCCAAAGCCTGACTTGTGAAAGCAATTGAAAGCAATTAGTCTTCCATTTTACTGCAAAATTGCTCTTATCCCGTTCCCTGATGCACCACATCCAATCTCAAAAGGTATGAAAAAATCAGGAAGAGCTAACATATGTGGTGAAGTGATCACTTGCTTAAGTTTTTAGAATACCTCTTTAGCTTATTGGGACCACTGAAACCTTCTTTTTTTGTCAATTGGTATAAAGGTTGGCAAATTTTGCCATAACCAGGAACAAACTTCCTGTAATAACCAATGAGGCCTAGAAATCCTCTCAACTCCTTCACATTCTTAGGTATAAGCCACTCCAAAACTGCTTGAAGCTTGTTTGGATCAACTGCTAGTCCTTATTTGGAAACTATAGGTCTCAAATATTTGATTTTGCTCTTACCAAAGGCACACTTTTGCTTTTTAACATACAACAATAACTCAAAAGCTGTTTGCAAATGAGAGAGATGATCTTTCCAATTCTTGCTATAAACCAGAATATCATAAATAAAAAAAACCAAAATAAATTGTTTAAGATAAGGCTTGAAAATGTCTTTCATTAAGTTTTGGAATGTGGTTGGTGCATTTGTGAGACCAAAAGACATGATTAAGAACTCATAATACCCTTCAAGAGTCCTAAGGCCATCTCCAATGATTTAGCCATATTTAGCCACTATTCCTAAATATAGCACACTTAAAATATAATTTTTTAAAGAATAGTGCAGGGCTATAATTTTTCATCTCCAATGGTGTATGGGCTACATTTTATTTCTCTCAATATTTTATTACTTTTTAAAATATTGGGGAATATTATGGTACAACACTCGCTCATCAACTACTATGTGTTGTTTAAATCAATTAAACTACTATTTGTACCCATTTAAATATAATTTTTGGAACACATTGTTTTTTTAAGAAGATGTATATTGAAAATATCTATCTTTAGAAACAAATATTTCGAATATGACCCGTATAACATTGAGAACCATTTAACAAGATTTCATATATATTTTTAGTTTAAAATCTGTTTTTACGTTTTTAAAATTATAAAAAAATGATCATAGCCTTGGATTTAAACAACCATGTCATCTTATGGACAAAAAATTGTGGGTGCATGATAAAACATGCAACCCGTAGCACATAATTGCTGCTATGTGATGTCTATTACAACTTTTTCACTCCATGGGACCCATGAATAGTAGTAACTCATTCCTACCAAAGAAGCCAAATGTAGCAAGCTCCTAAGGAATTGGCCCCTGAGTCTTTTTGGCCCTTCATTGGAGATGGCCTAAAGGCAGTCTTTTCCACATCCACAAGGTCCATCTTGATTTGATGATAGTCGGACCTTAAGTCCAACTCAGAGAAAAACTGAGCTCCAAACAACTCAACGAACAAATCATCAATGAGTGGGATGGGTTATTTTTCTTTTATAGTAATGGAATTGAGTTCCCTATAGTCCACGCACAACCTCCATGTACCCTCTTTCTTCTTGACAAGTAACACTGGAAATGAAAAAGGACTATGACTGGGTCTAATAAATCCACACTGCAATAACTCGTGAACATCTCTTTCAATCTCAGATTTTGTAAGGAACCATAATGATAAGGCCTGATGCTAGGTGGTTTGGCACTAGGAATAAGAGATATCTTATGGTCACGTGTTCGTTGTGGAGGAAGCTTAGTTGGAATCACAAAAATATCTTTAAACTCTTCCAACAATTTTTATAATTCTGAGAGCTGTTAAGGATTCAAATCAGAGGCTTCCAATTTTTCATACTCCATATAATACAAGAACATCCCCATATTGGAATTATGAAACTCTTTGTCTAACTGTTGAAATGAAATTTCTTGTAATGGAGAAAGTTTAGCAATACTATGAGTGAGTTTAAACTTCTCAGAACCTACTGCAAACTCCATAGTGAGCAATTGGAAGTCCCACTATATAGGGATAACTGAGGACAACCACTGCACTCCCAACATCACATCACATCCACCAAGTGGTAGAGAATATAAATTTGCCTCACAATTATACCCCTACCATCAGAGGACTATTTATGTAACAACCCTGACTTCTCAATATTCTTCCATCAACAATTAGGACATCAAATGGTTTGGTCTTCTGCATTTGCCAACCCCATTTTTTAGCCAACCTTGAATCACAAAATTGTGGGTACTACCTGAGTCCAACAGAATTCTCACAGGTTGGTTTTTTACAAGACTATCCACCTTCATAGTTTGGACTGTTTGTTTTCATGAGTTTCATAGAAAACATACTCACTCAGTTCCATGTGTTAGATCTCAGATTGACACTCCTCCCATATTTCATCATTGGCATCATCATTATATACTACATCAAGCATCAACTGCTTTTGATTACATTTATGACTCTTTACCCATTTTTCTTCACAAAACCAACATTCCCCCTCTTTTTCTTACGCTGCACTTCTTCTGGGGTCAATTTCTTAACAGGCAAGGCATATGGTTTAGGTTTTGAAACTAGAAAATTGGGTAAGGCTATGGTTTGAGGTTTAGCAACTTGTACTGGTTTAGAAGAACCCAATTTGAGCTCAGTGAGCTTGGCATCCACGTGCACAGCAATGGCAATATCATGATGAATAGTAGTGGATATCAAAAGTTTCACATCATATTTCAATTCACGTTTTAAACCACCTAAGAAACAGCTCTTAAGCAATATTGGACAAACACCAGAAGTTCTATTGGCTAATCTATGGAATTCAATGATGTAATCCTTGAGTGTACCTGTTTGGCGTAGTTTGAACAAGGCCTCAGTGCTATCTTTGAACTCAGAGAGCCCAAATTCCTGAAAAAAAACTTTGGTGAAATCCTCCCAACAATGAGTAAGCAGTCCCGCCATCAAAACCATTGCAGAGCTTCATTTTCTAGTTGGAAAGACACCGTGACTACTTTTTGGTGCTTCAGCATGTTATAGTAAGAGAAAAATTGCTTCCCTCGGTAGATCCAGGCCAACGGATCTTCACCGTCGGTGAATCAAGGAAACTTAAGTCGTTGTTACCACTGTTGTCGTGGCAGATATCCTCCCTCATCATAAATCTCGCGGCGATGATTCCAATTAGGCTCGATTTCGTGAGGATCGGCTTCATCAGTCATGATCGGTGGAGGAACTGAATCAGAGGTTGAACCTCCTCCTTAGCCACAATAAAGTTCGCGCCAAAACTACTCAAAGCAAACGGCGAGTTTGGTGTCCATCGTTGCTGAGATGGTGGTCGTTGCGAATCCATAGAAGATTCAAGCGCAGTGACACGAGAGTCCATGGCAGAGAAACGAGTCGTTTCTAACAAACTTCCTAATTACAAGTAACAATTCAAATTAAGCTAATTAACCCTTATTTGTGATTAAGATAATCACAATTCATATAAGCAGCATAATAGGTTATGATCAGTAAGTGCAATGAGCGAATGCAAATAACAATTAGATAGCAAGATTAAAAGCGGGTTACGCATATAAAGTGCAGAAAACTAAATCATTGTACACAACGATTTAGTGAGGTAAAACTCCCACATGGAGAAATATCCTCGGGCACACAGCTAGTGAAACAAATCCACTATGAAAAAAATTAACTTTACACTGCTCACCCAATGGACTTACGCAGGCAGCATGACAAAACCTTAACCTAGCGCTCAAGGACACCCTCTAAGACTCCTAGAACTTGCACAACCGCTACGTCATCTTTCGCCACGATGAAATTCTTGCTTCACGACTCTTCTCCACATGATCTTCCACACACAATCTCAAGATATGAAATTGTGATGAAACCCTAGAAAGATCTCAAACAAGGAACAAATCTTCTAGGAACATGATATGCACCTGAACTCACCCAAAAACTGTTTAACACACAAAATATCTTATCTCTAAAACATATGTGAGTTCTCTCAATATTTCTGATCTCGGCTATATGTCAATCTGTGTGTATCTTCTACGGCAATACAAGTCAACATATATATAATGTATCTTTACAAAAACGTAGCACCTAATGGCAAGTCTAATGGGATTTATTTTCAAAGCCTTAAATAAAACAAATAAAGACCAACCACTTACGTTAACCCACGACTAAAATCTATGTCAAAAAAGGAAAGCTAATATAATTCTATTAATTAACTTAATTCAAATAAGACCCAAAATGACACTTCAATCCCGCACATGCAAAAAAAAAAATTGTATGCATCTAAACCACCTAGAAATGCATATAGGTCTCTAAGTCTCACTTACCATCCTAAATTTGAGATTGTGACTTAGTTACCATAGAACAACAATCATCGGTTGAGCTTGATCTTCGATAGCTTGAGTAGAACCAATCCTAACTTCTAAGACTTAACTTACACATAAAGATTTAGGCTAAAAAAATGCCAATTACAATCGATATGTACTAACAGATATTATCATATAATACCCTTTTTGAAAAAGAGAATCATTCTAATAGTTTTATTTTGGGGAGGAGAATCATTATATATAACTCAAAATTTAACTTATTTCTTTTTGTAATGAACTCAAGATTAAACCTTCAAAATGACTACTTTCGATTAAAGAAAAAGAGCTATGACTACCAGCCAACTACAACTAGACTAGATATGAAAATTTTAAGATAATGTAGACTATATTTAGTAGGGGTGGGCATGGGTCAGATCGGGCCTAAAATTGGAGGTATTGGACTGAATCCATTTTATTTCCAAATGGTGCGGGGTGGGGTGGATCCTAAAAATTTAGAAAATAAAATTGGACCTAACCTGGATCGTTTGAAACAGGCTGGATCCTACGGATCTATGGGTCCAAATTCTCAGCCAATCTATGCAATAACTTTTCGAAAGCTGGAACTTGGAACTAGGAAGATGCACTTATATATTCAAGAAGCCCTTAAAGAATGGAGTGTTTTTCCCTCTTGGGTCGAGGCCCAACTTCGGCGAGATTGGCCAGAATCAGTGAAAAACAGCCGGAAATTGTCAAAACTTCTAGGCTTCGATCTATGCATACGCTTGGTTTCAATGTATGGGTATGGTGTCAAATCGAAGAGGGATTCGATACAATTCTATAGCCTCCAACCTCGAGCGATTTCGTCGCCCATATGAGAATGTTATGGTCAAATTGAACTCAAGATGTCTAAAGGAAGAAGAACAAGAGGAATGTTAGGTCCGAGCCGGGGTCCCGTTTATTTTTGTTTTTGGACCCGCTCCGCCCCACCAATTATGTGGACCCACCCTGCCTCGCCCCATTGTATTTTGAAAATTTTTAAACCCGCTCTATACACGCCCTGAACCGCTTGAACCCGCCTCGACCTGTGGGTCTAGAGCCCGTTTACCCACCCCTATTATTTAGTATATCTTGATCATATCCTGACCAAAATTGCTGTATTTTTCATCATATATCACATTATACACCTGCAAACAGAATTTGTAAATTTTTCATTTTCATATTTTATTTTCTAAATGTATCATTGTATGTTTAAAGAAATATATATACTAATCATACATATACATATTCCTCTCATCCATCTCTGCAGTCTTTTTAGCAAGATAGTTATATATAGTAGAGGATCAAATCTTTGCAATCAAACAATCAGATAATTTACTTAATTTGATTCATCACTAGCAAGCCTCTCATCCAATATTGCTTTTCCCATGTACCTGCACCATCACAAATCATAACAGAACATCAAACATCCAACGTAACATCCATGACATATAAATAATATTAAATTTTAAGTAACCTAATTACGAGTCAATTATGGACTAATTAAACTGCAAAGAGCCTGAGCATTCATCCTTACACTTGAGGTCCATAATTCAATTCTCCATTCCATAATATCACTTGCATCAAAATGACTAATTAACTTAACAGTACGTACGTACCTTCCAAGCATCATGACAGTGGCTTGAGGATTGGTTCCGGGGGAGTAATTAAATGTCGAACCATCGATAACTCGAAGAGCATCGACACCAAGAACCTTGTAATCATGATCAACAACCCTACCAACTTGGCATCCTCCATGGTAATGCCATATGGTCATGACAGTGTCCTTGCAGAACTGATCCAAAGACCTTGACGCATTGGCATGTTTAGGCAACAAATTTACAGGGCTGTTTGCAGTAATGTTCAGCAGAGCTGCCATTGACATACCCTCATATCTGAACTTATAGAAGGCCTTTGATTCTATTATTTTCTCGACGGTTGCAATGCCTTGGACACATCTCTCCAAGTCTTGAGGATCTTTGAAGTAGTTAAATGTGACGGCCGGGTTGTCGTTCGGGTTTCGGGTCCGGAGCTCCATGTGGCCTGTGGAAATTGGGCCCATGACTTTCTCAAGGATGAACCCTCCTCTGAAGGCTGCTTCTTCAAGATTGTCCATGTATTTTACAGCTTCGGCTAGGGCTTCTGGGGTCCTTTGCTTTGGTGGCACTGTGGACAGCTGACCAATCTGCAAAATATGAACAAAATTAATCCACAACTGTCATTACAAATTTTTATTACTATTATTATTGTTGTTATCACTGTCCTCTTGGGTTTGCCAAAACCTGTGAACAAAGCTTATTAGATAATTTGCATGAAGGTATATATCTTCTAAACAAATGCACTACCCAAAAAATCTTATCATCCCACCCCACACTCAAATTTTTCCAAATTAAAATTTACCTTGAAAGTAATGATATTAAAATAATCAACCTTTGTATGTGCGTGATGCATTGAGAAAATCTCACTCCTAGTAACTTTAATCTCATTGTTGACATGGTTTAATGTATAGGGTGTAGAATCATCACTTAAGCTTAAACTTTAGGTTTCGAGCCCAAAATTTGATATTTAAAACCTAAAACGAAGCTCTAAAGGACCATCGTATATACACCCTAAATTATTAAACAAATTTGTCTATAAATGAGATCAAAGTTGTAGAAAATTGAGTAGAAATATTTTTTTTTTCAAGGTGTCCTATACATATTTCTGTTTAAACGATAATCAAGACATCGAAAAACTAAAAAACAGAGAGCAGGGCATGGTTGGCCGGCCTCTAGATAAGGGATACCCCATCTCGCAATCGACTAATGTCCTCTTTTACATGTTCAACAACACATCAAACTCTTATCTACGAGACTTGTGTTGATAACTTCCTCTAATAAAGTAGAGAATAAATGACACTATACGAAACGATGAACAAACTATCTTTCAGTCATTTTAGTAATTTGATGTCCTTTTAGGAGTAAAGTTTGAATTGGATATAATTGGGTGTGGTGATCAAATTCTTTTGTATAGTTAGAAACCACTTATTGGCCTTCATTGAATGATTACCTTGGGAGAGAACATTCCATAGTCTTTGGTAGCAGGAGAACCAGCAAAGTTTTCCCCACCGGCAGCTTCAATGTAGCTTCCAAAGTGGGTGATCCCTACCACCTGGATCAGTGAGACCTCCACAGGGATTGGAGAGGGCACAAAAATTGCATTCATGGGGTTGTCAGACATGCCTTGCCCAACCATGGGCTGGTCCACCACCACTGTGATGTTGTGGGCCCTAAGTTGCTCTGCTGGGCCCACTCCACTCAGCATTAGAAGTTGTGGGCTTCCGAGTGCACCAGATGATATAATGATCTCGTTTTTGGACCCGTTTTTGAGGTAAGCTCTGTGCCTGGTCCCTGACGCGTCTCTGAACACCACCCCATGGGCCAGCGGCCTTGGTTTTCCTGTTTAAATATCAGAAGCCAAAAATATATATTAAAATTATTATAAATGCATTAAAACACTAACCATTTTATTTGGAAAATAATTTAAAAACTAAAGATGTTCTGGAGCCATATCAAGGTCAATCATAATTAAGTTGATATGTAAGCTAACGTGGAGGAAAATCTTGAGTGCAATTAGAGATTTATCTCTCTATTCATATCTCTCTCGTCACGTGATGAGAAAGATATAAAAAGATAAATGTATTCTCAGTTGCACGATAAAATCTCATAAATTAGGAACATGGGATTAGGTTACATCTTGATCTATGTGTGAATACATCAATCAATTCACGTCCAAGAAAACATTTTTTATTATATTAATCTACATTTTAATACGTGCACATGCAAAAACTGTTTTTGTAATTTTTTAACGAATCATGTCTACAAATATGTAACTTTAATTTATAAAAAAAGGGGAAACTCCTAATTACTTTAAAGAGCCGAAGAGTATTATCACTGTTACCATATCAATCTTGCAAGAGTTAGAATATGGTTTGATCATAAATAAATGAGGGATTTAGAAGATTAGAACATCACAAACCTTTGGTTCTAAACAAGATCTTATGCACAGTGGCATGCAAGAGCACAGTAAGTCCAGTGGGGTTGGCGTACTCTAATAAATCAGCAGCAGTGTGTCTATGTCCCTGCAGATCAAAAATGGTTCCTCCAACCTTAGTCCCGTAGATATGGTCATAAGTGAACCCATTGTAAGGCACCACCCCAGCTTCCATCAAACCATCACGCACCGCCGACTGCCACGCCTGTATTGGCGGCTGATACGCCACGAGGCGCTCCACCCATTGGTATGATTCGTTAACTAATCTCCCGTCCCATCCTGCTTCCCTAATTGTAGAAGCATAATTCTTAATCATTATTAGTCATACTTTATTCGTTAATGATTATATATGTTGAATGGACATAACTATATATAAGTCAATCATGTCAATGTTGAAAATTCATGTCATACTAGGTGCACACAAGAAAATCGAACTTTTGACATATCCTAATCTTTAACTCATTATTCTATTATTCTTCGCCACTTGAACTAACTCAAAAATTTTTTGTCACAAAATCTAATGTGTTCAATTAATTTAATTTCCACTGCAAATAAAAAGCTTGTACTTAAATCCTCATATTTTTTTTAATACACGGTTTAGATTGATATTCAACAATTAGCAATGTGTGACACCAAGTAAACATTATACCTACGTAGATATTATAAACGTATATATACCTAATGTAGTCAGGGGCAGCGCGAGTGTAAAAACCGGCATTGAGACAGCTTCCGCCGCCTAGCACACGGGCACGAGCATTAATGACGCCATCCTCGGAGATGAAGCGCTGGGAGGGGGAGGCGGGGGAGAGGTCAGACAGTGCACTGCCAAAGGCTGACAAATTTGTAATGTTGGGGTTGCCATAGGGAGAGCCGCCGCGTTCAAGTAGCAAAACGCTGTAATTTTGGGAAAGAGTGGCGGCCAAGGGGCAACCGGCAGTGCCACCACCCACTATAATGTAGTCATAGTATGAAATGTCTGGAGCTGTGGTTGCATTGTGCATGAAGGTGAAGTTTGGGGCTGTAAATTAGAGAGCATAAGAATATAATTAAGTATATAGATTACACATCTTATGTAAATTAATGGAAATAGTGGTAATTTTGTCAGTAAACTAGTGGAGCTTTATATGTGTCACATAATACACGGAAAATTCTACGATACTCATCTTTATGCCATACTTACACCATCCAACGGTCAGATGTAAAGACCGTTGGCTACAGAATCACAGTTGACTGTTGAATAGTGTAAGTATGACATAGAGATGAGTATTGTAGCCAATCCCATAATACACATATATCAAACTATACTTCTCTAAGCAAATAAATGCGGGCAACATTTTTAGGTTTTTGCCCTTATTTCTGCTCAATGTATGTAGATGGATCAGGTCCCCACTCATTCATTACAAAGTGAAAAAGAAAGAAAATGCACACTAATAATAGAAAAGGTTAGTATAATAGTTGGTGCATCTAGTACTAATGAAACTCCAAATTAATTTAGATTATGCTGGCTCATGATCTCATAGTTTTGCAGTGATGCATACAACATGTAATCGTCATAAATTATTGACATTGCATTTTTATTTGTCATCCTTGCTTTCATAGTCACGGAGTAGGCTACGGTGCTCACAAGCATTAGATGCTCACGCCGATCTCACTGTTAAAAGGAGAAAGGAGGGAGGAGGGAGGAGAGAGGGGGGGAAGGAGGGTGAGATCGGTGTGAGCATTCAATGCTTGCGCACTGTAGCCAGTCCCCATAGTCACAATACAATATGATAGCTTTAAACTACTTCAATTATTTGTGGGAGGGAAATTCAAACTCAAGTACAAAGAGGCGAGCATACTATCATGTTCGATTAACCTAACTAATATCTGCCACAAGTTTGCATAGTTGTTATTATGCAGCGTCTTCATTGACTCATTTCCTAAGTTCTCTCCTAATTTATATAATTACAAGCAGTAGTAGGTATATGGATCTTTATTATCACAGTCATCACAAACTCAGAGATATCTCACTGCTCTCATTTCATGCAAACAAATTTCTTAATTAATTTCAACTTATTCACAAAACACAAAAAAGAAAAGAAGAAGGAAGCAAAAAGATCAAATGGTACCTCTGTCAGCGCCAGAAAAACCATGAAAGAAGATAATTCCAACAACTGCAACAACAAACAATCTCCACCACCCAAAACCCATTTTGTAGTATATCAAAATATATATCCCACGTACTTTCAAACAACTACACAAAGAGCTTTTGTGTGTTGATGTTATGGCCGGATTAATTGCTCTGCAAACCCTAATGCTTTCCTTCCTTTGCAAACCCTAGTGCCTGCCTTCCGTATATATATATTTAAGTTTCAAGGTTCAACGATATCAGCGGCTGGAAGTACTGAAAACAAAGCTCACGAAGCTAATAATGTGCTCAGAAAATGAAGCATCGGACCAAAAAAGATTCAAGAAATGCATAAGATGTGATCAATATATAGAAGCTAGCAAGCAAGCAATTAGCTCGGCTAATTTATAGACCAAAAAATAATGCATGCATGAACTATGTGGACTAGACATGCTATATAATAATTCGGCTAAATATTTGGTTTTTTGGAGAGAGAGAGAGAAACAAGGGAGGGAGGAGGGCAGTTGGGTTTTGTTAATTGCACCAAAAAACTGCTGATGGACTCAACTAACTCTGGGGCCTTTAGATAGGTATACTGGTGGACAACTGGCAATTGTATCACTATCAATTTAATTTGTTGGCCATGTCATGTGAGAGAAAATTAGATCATTCCCCATCAAAAATTAAAACTTCCAATTTCCCAAAAAAAAAGGGCTATTTTTTTTTTCTTCTTATTTCAATGACGAGGAGATTTAAACTTGAGACCGCTTCGCAAGGAGTTGTAGCTTAAGACCATGTACTTCTACACCCGATGTCATGTGTTCGTTTCTTACTCTTCCAATATCACGTGTACCTTAATTCACATGAGTAAATATCCCTAGACAAAGAACTAATTGGTTAAAAAGCAACCACCACACACACGTACACACACTCTCTCTCTCTCACATAACCAATCGTATTACGCCACATCACATGTATTATGTAAAAAATTAATTTTTAAAAGTAATTAATGGAATTTAATGGCAAAGAGGAAATTATGTGCTTCTCCAAAGATGGAGAACGAATTCATAAGTTTGAAACATAAATGACCCAAATGATGACTTGTCAAAACATAAAGGGCATTTGTGATAAAAAAAAAACCTTTAAGGATTAGTTTGAGATGATATAAAAAAGTATTTAGAAACCATATATAATTGCATGGTAGATCCTAGTCCTATCTTCAGTCTTGGAATTGTTTGTATCCAAGGCAGATTATTGTGATACGTACAATATATATACCATCTTTTTCGGCGATTCATTGGTTGTGTTCACTTTGTGTTTGCTTGGACCTTCAACAAAAATTCAATTGAACGAAGCGTTGAATGCGAGGCTAAAGATCAAACAGTCAAGGATCCAACAGCAAACAAATGTCGATGTATTTCGCAAGCGACCCTTTTCTTTCCCTTGAAATCTTTTCTGGTTGGGAGTTGGGACATAATGTAAGCATTTCACAAGCGATTGCAGGTATACCCAAAATTATACCATTGCCTAGAATGTCTAGGCTTGATGAGAGGAGAAAATTCATACAAAATTGAAGATGATAAACAATGACCTAGTTTTCTACCAATATACATACCCGTGGCTAAAATAACAGTGATTCATTTGAAAATAATTGAGGGGACTTCACTTGGGAAGCGACCGGCGTTCTTCTGATGCAACAGGTTTTGAGATAAATCAATAGAGCGAGTTGTATGTGTAGCAGGTGGCAATAATGGAAGTAACGCAAATCACGAGGGAAGGAAGCAAGGTGATGTTCAAGAGCCTACTCTCCCCCAAGTATCCGGCCAGAGTTATGGTGGCATCTGCAACTACTCGAGCGAGCGTCCCAGCTTCTGTTGAGAGTAATCCGCCATTGTATGTTCCACGGGAAAGCCTCGATGACATGACCCTAGAGAGAAGTGACAAGTTGACACCTGCACAAATGGCGGTTGAAGATATGTTTGAGAGATAGGGCGAGAGTGAGAGAGGCAGAAATTGTCCGTGCGCCTCCTGCTACTTAAGAAACTAACATATACTTCGATTCCTATAAACCAAAAAGTAATTGAATTGAATAAAAGTATCTCTCACCTTCAAGTACTTCAGCCGAAACAAACATGATGAGCCCTGAGCTGACGTACTGTATCACAGAGTACGGATTAAACATATGGAAGCTCATAACTATGCCTATGCAAACCACTATTTCAGATACTAATAAAATTTGCCTGCAATTACGTCAACAAGAACAAATCCATCAGTTAGCAGAGAAAATATATATGGAATTTTCAACGACCGCCTATAGAAAAGCAATGTACGTAAAGAGAGAACGTAAAAAATTACCTGTCTTCAAACATGTTGCTGATGTAGCTCCCAACAAGAATATTTACTGGAAGAACGGTTAATCCAAGACACGCCAGAAAAATTGCGACTTTGCTAGTATTCCAGCTAAAGTAGTATGTGGTAACAACACTAGATTCTGAAAGTAAAATCTCCATAGCATACTTGAGCATGAAATATATCAACAATTGAACCTGACGAAACCACAAAGAAGTTGAAAGGGTTTAAGTGCCAAATGGAAAGTAATGTTAACACGGACATCAAAGGCACATTTAATGGAATAAACGAGGTGTGAAAACATATATGAATTTCAAAATCAGTGAAATACCTTTACAGAGGGTGTAAGTAGTCGATATGCAGATCGAATCGAAGTGGCTGGTCTACGAGATTCCTCAGGAGCTTCTTCACTTTCTTCAATATCTTGGTCACCATCTTCATCTTCTTTATTGTCTTCAGAATTAATGAGCAATGGTTGCTGAAGACCTTTCTCGAGCGCATCATTTACTGCTGTTCCTGTCAATTGCAGGATAGATAACTGTTAGCTACTAGAACTGCAACTGTATACTTTGCATCGGAGAGATGCAGCAGGAAATGTCTCAATCCTACTCATCGAATACAGCACAATCAAAATCATGGCTACGTGGACTAGGCACCCACTTCTTATTTCACGGTAGAAATATTATCCAATGTCTCATTAACCACCATTGATCTGGATACTGAAATCAACAAACTTGAGTTCAAAGAACTCATGTCCACAGCACTATGCCTATGCCTACATCAATGCCAAAGACCACGTCGACACCAAGCTTAACTAACCTAGTAACATGTCACAAACGTTTTTTCTTTCTACGGTCTGAACATGTCAAGCTTGTTGAAATCAGTAATGTCAAAGAGGTAGTTTAGTTTAATTTGATGCAATCAAAATAAATGAGCACAAGACTGACAACTGATGCTGCGTTTAAGGATGTGATTACATTTCTCAATGCAGCCGAAAAATGCTCACAGCAATAAATTGAGAACTACTGGGTCAAATTAGATTAAACATATTGCCACATTAGAAGCTTAAGATTTATGATAAGCACGCAAGACAGAACTTGTTCAAAAGATAAACCACTACTGATATGAGTCAACATACCGCTATTAGATCCCTCTTGTACAGGACTCGCTTCATCTTCACGAGCAGGTTCTCTAAATGAGATCCACAGCCATATTAAGTATAGAAGCCAAGCTATAGCCATAACCCAACCAGGCAAAGTGTCTTGATTGAATGTGAGCTTGTAAATCTTGAAATCAGTTTGAAGTAAGCCAGCAAGAGCAGGACCACATGCCATTCCAAGGGCACTAGCACTAACAAAAGCTGCTGATGCCTGCATGCGGATTTTCAGAGGTACACAATCACTAATATAACGCCTGTTAACCGCTCTTGCGGAACCCAGCCTGAGATAAAGGAAGCACAAATTTGTCAATTGATTTGATGAGAAACAAGCTTCAAAGTCTCATTGCATTACACTACTCCTCAACCCATAAAATAATTTTTTGATAAGAAACAAACTTTTATTAAAGAAAAACTAGTACAACAAAGTAAACAAGTTGACCACTATACAGAGGCTTTCCAATTTGACCAAATAAAAGAAAATGATAACTCTCTAAATTCCGAAGCCACTGATGCTCACAAAGAAGCCCAAAAGTGCACCCTTTCCCATAAGCACTCCACCGCCTCACCCGCAACATTCTCAAAAATACCATAAAATAATGATCTCCTATATTTCAACTTTGTGTGATAGAAATGAAATTCAGGCCTCCTATAACAAATACAAACCAAGTTCGCATAACCTATAACAAAGTTTTAGACATTGCTTCCAGAAAAGTCTACTTTGATCTCAAATCTACAGACGTTCGACATCAATATTCCTCCAATTTCACAAGAAGCCAGATGAGAAAAGTAAAAGAATCAAAACCTATGTGTCAAAAGGGCAGACCTAAAGTACTAAACAATTGTCATTTGTCACTGAGGCAGCTAGTGTTGATTTCTGCATTTGAAAATGAGTAAAGGTGCAAGTAAAGGTTTTAATCAAAGCCAAGAAGTTCCAAAACTCCCTAAACAACTACTTTCAATAAAATATTATTTCCATATCCAAATGAAGAACCAAGGAACAAGTAGAAGAATTACTTACCCACAGAAAAGACGACCAATCAACAGTACCCATATCGAGCTAAGATCATAAGCCAGAGCATACAGGGTGTTTCCCACAAAAAGAACAATACTGCTAAATACAAGAGGCTTGAAGTATGACCGATTTGACCACGCACTAAAATACACTGAAGAAAACACCTGTGCAACAGCCATTGCTCCAATCACAACACCACAAACTGTCGCTGCAGCACCAAGGCTCATGGAGTAGTCATCTGCTGTAGGGACAATAATATATGTATTGACCATGTAAAGGAACGTGTTCACTAAATTTAAGACAAGTGACATAAAGTGGTATCTCTGATCATCAACTTGTTCCTCGACGGGAGCAGGCAGCACATCATCTTGCAGAATAAGTGCATGTTGTCCCAAAAAGTTAAGAAAGTTTGTTGAATTGGTTAACCTGTCCACGGCTGCTTTTACTGAATCAATGACAGGATCCTGCACATGAAACCCAGTAAGCATTATTATATACTACCAACATTTTGACTGTTTCCAGCTCGATGAATAACATCACAGTTCATGGAAGAAAATAATAAGGAGACAACAAATTTAAGGCATCAAAAGAAACCTGGAGGGGAAGAGCAGGCTGATCATATATCGATAAGTAGCTTCCTTGTCGGTCCTGAAGTTCATGAAGATTGCGAGATACAGCTCCTACAACAGCCCCTATTCCCTGAAAGATTATTAGTCCAAGATAGATCATTTACACTTAAGTTATAAGTTTGCAATTGCTAATATTATGCTAAGTTACATAATGGCTATTTTATGTTTTCTGTCATGCTTGCCCCAATATTTTAGAACTGCACCTAATAATAATAATATACATTAACAGACATGTTTTACATGTTTGAAAGGAAAAAGGGTAGAAAGGCCTCTGATCAAACATATTACCACATGCTTAAACACTTGCTGCAGTTGCGAATAAGGATGATTTGCACGAGTTTTGACGTAGTAGTCAGTGAATCTATACCCAAAGCGTTTATCAAACTTCTTCAGTATCTTACGCAGACCAATGGCATTCACCTCAACAAAAAAGAGAAGCTTCAGAAGATCACGCCCCACTTGTCTATAAGCTTCTCGTAGTTCAGATATTTTGGATATATCAGGTTGCTGCTGAAGAGCATCATGCTGTTCTCCAAGTTTGGCTATCCTGCTTGCAAGTAGTCCTTGTTGTTCCAACAGGAAAAGGACGATAGTCTCAATCTGATATTGAAATAACAAACAAGAAAGAGAAATACATTCGTTATCCACCTCTCATGAGTCATGAATAACAGCAAAAGTCAGATAAACCAGAATAAATACTCAAAAGACCATAATATGCTACAAACTTCCTGGTGATATATATACTACATACACTTATGTAGGTATATATATTTATATATACACACCCAAAAGAAAGGGCATCGGTATATGTGAATGCACATAGAGTATGCAGGTGGGCGATACACACGAATACTACAATACAAAAGAAAAGCAATGCAGACATTGACTATAAATGGGAATTTGAGTTCTTGGGTGCATAAATATATAGGTTGAAATGTATACATGGACAAGCCACAGCAACTTTATCTCAATTCACTTATGATATGCCTCCATGAGGCTCTAAAACTAGATTTTCCCACACCTTCCCCAAAGAGAATACTAAAGAGGGAAAAATGAAAGGAACTAAGCAGATTTATCTTTAATAAATGAACTAATCAGACTTCCCTACAAACCGCCCAAAAATTAACATTTCCTTGACAGCTTAGAAAATGCATTTATGCCAAGGTGCACAACTTTCTCATCTAAAATTCTCTTATGGTATTTGTGAATGAGCATGGATGACCTGCATACCTGATTATCCAGCATTCTTGAAAAGTCCTTTAGGACATGCCTCCGGTCTATTGCTCCAACTTTAATTTGTTGAGAATAGTGTTTTACTTTTTTCTTCATAAGTTTATAGTTGATGTAATACCTGAATGAAAACCAGGTGTGAGCACACAAACATTGCAATAAAAATATTGAAGTAGATTAGTAGAACTAAGGAAATTTTATAAACGACATTGACATGATATGTATACCCAACTACACACAAGCATGTTTAATATCCTTCCCCTTCCCTTCTCTTTCTTTACTGATATGCAGAGATTGTAGGCATATGATTTATCAACATTAATTTAACAGCACAACAGGTTTGCCCATTAAGATTCAGGGTTAACACACAACACGTTTGTCATCAACGACTTCAGACCCGTTCTTTTATTCTTTTACCCTTCCACAAGAGAAAAAGGTTCAAGATGTCCATCACATTGCACCCAATATTGATGATGCATACTTGAATTAGTGAGATCGATCAAACATACCCCTGCCATTCTTGAACTTGTCTTTCCTTCAGCTTTTTCCCAAATGCAACCATTTTTCACTACAAACTAAAAGACACTTGCATTAGCAAAAGAAGAAGATGAAGTGAATACTACCACAACATAGAAAGGAGAACGAATACAATTTCTCTAAGTTCAATAATTCCACAAGCTGTTCTATTGTGAAAGAAACAAGAAATATAAAAATGCTAACAATTATAGTTGTTATTGTCTGCCAGAGAAGCTGCTGATACAGCCAGCATTCTTCTCCGAGCCTGAGCAATGTTGATTTAGATTGTACATTCCCAGGCCAACCGATTATATACATCATTTAAAAACAAGATTTACCACTGTTTTATTGTACATTTTCAGTCCATATCGGCATTTAAACACACACACACACACACAGATGAGTCAAGAAAAGGTTTTTTCAGTGGAACTAAAGATCGACCGTGCAACATTTTCCACATAATTTCACCTCTTCCAACCACAAATCACAGAAATCAGTAGTTGGCTTATGCCTTCGAACAACATAAATTATTAAGAAATTTGAAAAAATCCAGATTTCGCCATCCTAATGCTCACTGTTTTATCATAAACCGCCCAATTTGACCAAGTCCACACTCCACACAAACAAAGCCATCTTATCACTAAGATAAGCTTATACGCCTATCACATGCTAAAATCATCTTATCACAATTGATAAATACATACAAAACATAATTAATTCTCGCAAACATCTATGATTAATATTTAATCATTTATAATAATACTCCTAGCAGAAAAAATAAGCTGTTGAGGAAGAACACAAATAAAAACTATTCCAACAATTAATCGAACAAAAATATAAAAGTTCAAAAAGCTTCCGATAATCCTCTGTTTGGTTGCTCAGAAAAAAAAAACTCGGAAAAGAAAATTCGAGCTCCACTCCAACAATCTCAGGCTCCGAATAAAATTCGAGCAAATCTACATCATCGAGCAACGTGCAACGCATGATTTTGAATCTCATTTTCTCGGCAACCAAACAGAGCACAAATCCATCAACCAAAAAAATACAGAGAGATTCACAGCTGCATATACATATATATATCCACGCATTCAAACGATACAAATTGCGAGAAAATTGAATTACCTTAGCGAATTCCGAACGCTGCTGCTTGATGAAGAAACTTATTAGATGATCATCAACAAACACCACCTCGAACAGAGCAAACGACGGCGCTATCACTGCATGCTTTCTTCACGCGCAAATCGAATCGAAATTTTTCGAATTTACAAATCGACGGAGACGTTTAGAATCAGAAACGTATATGCACCAAAAGGAAAGCCGAAGGAGATGGCGAAAGCTCGGAACAAGAAGCTCAGAGAGGGAGGGAGGAGAGAGAGAGAAAGAGGAGAGAGAGTCGTGTGTACGGTGTACACAGAAAGATCGGATCTTTGTAACACTTGGGGATGGAATGGGAATTGTGAGAAATGTACAGTGGCAATTAGGAAGAGGGAAAATGATTTAGCATTTAAGTGGCTTCACGCTGCCGCAGGGGTGGAATTGGGAATTTGGGTGTTTCTTTATTTACTTTTTTTGAGGTGAAGTAATTTAGAAGAGGCCAAATCATTTACTAGTAGCATTTTTGTATTCCAATTATTGGAGAGAGAGAGTCATTCGGATTCGTTTTAAAAGTTTATATTACCCTTTTCGTCTCCACTAAAATAAATAAATGAAAATCTGTTTTGTTTTAGTTTCGGTGTTCTACGTCAAGGGTATGTTTACTTACAAAAAATAAGAATTAGAAGTATTTTAATTTTTGAGTTTCTTAGTTTATTAAAATATGGATATGAGAGTCATTTCACTTTTTAATATTTCTCTGCATTTACTTATACGTAATGAATCAGAAAAGTGTAAGTTTTTTCTTGAAATACGTAATCAAATACCTAAATCAAGAATTAGATCGATAAGGGAGGAATATTTGATCTAATTATGTTTTTTTATTTCTCCTACTTTTAAGCTCTCCACCTTTCTTTACCCATTTATGTTAAGTAAACATGCCCTGAGAGAGAAAAATAATAGTTTAAATTCAAAACGCAATGAGTTGTGGAGAAATACTCTAACTACAAGAGCAATCCACCACTTATCCCACATCTTATACAACAAGTATTGTATATCATAAACCAAGAACGCCAGTGGCGCATATCTATTGGATTTGCATCAAAGAAATTAAGGAGTTCATGGGCCAGTTTCATAAGATTTCACTTTCTTATATTCCTAGAAGTTGTAATAATGTGCCTCATAACGTAGGAAAATATGTCTGTAGCTATCTTTTTTTTTTTTTAAACAAATGATAGCGTTAGTGAGTTAAATTGTTAGTTGTTACGAGAGAGGGAGATCAGTATGAATTGAACTAACACCAAAATACATAAGCATCGTTATTTTCTACCACGGCAGTAAAACGTCATTTGCACCATCTATCTTCTTTTAATGAAATTCAGTTTCTGCTCAAAAAAGAAAAAAATAAAAGTGGTGACATTTTTCCTGCCAATGTCAACATTTTTGGATTACACACCCACCAGCCAGTATCGCAAAAGGAATAATAAACACGTGACATGTCCTAGATCCTAGATGTGAACCAAACCGATTCCTCCGCCAACAAAAACCCCCACCAGTTATTAATTTTCTTTTTATGTATTATTAAATCACAACGCTATAATAACAAAAGTAAATCCTTCTGCATGATTTGCTGCCGTGTAATTGCAAATTCCTAATTAGCATTTAGCAATGCTAATCACATGAAAAATTTGCGAAAGCGACAGTATTTGCCGCCCTACTACTGCTAGTCTACTATTCACCGACTCAGCCACTTCCTCACATGCTAACCAACTAACAAATTAAGAAATAGCAAGTGAGACAATGTATCTTACACCCTGTATGATTTATGCAATCTGTACGTCGTAGCAAGTGAGATAACATATGCTACGACATCGTGAACGGTATAATTTTGTCTCTATATGATTTATGCACTCTGTATGTCGTAGCAAATGAGATAACGTATGCTACGACATCGTGAACGGTATAATTTTGTCCCTGTATGATTTATGCTAAGACATATACGAAAATATAAAACATTGCATGACCGTAAAACCTTGATGGGTCGAAATGCAGTCGTGGCCGCGTCATCTTCCACAGCTCTTGTACTTTTATATTTTTCAGGGGAATTTTCCTAAACATGCAGGCAAGATCTGTGGCATTACCAAAGGCCAAGTGAAACGGACAAAAATTTTCGATTGGCCTCGGATGATTTATTGTCATTATGAGTTATTCTAGTTAGCTCACCGATGATCTCTCTTGAACAACTATGAACTCTGTATACTACATATAACTCATGGATCCCCTTTTTCATGTATGCTGGATTTTGTAGAAAATATTCTAAATGAATAAAATGAGTGATCTGTTTTCATTATCTGTTTCCATTACGTGAGAAATTTTGAATTTTATGGGGCAACGTAAGAATGAAAGTGAGTTTCACGAGGCAAAGTGAGAATAAAAGTGAATTTCAGGGGGTGTTGGAGTAAATAAGCCTAAAAAATGTATGTCTTACCAAATAAATGACAAATACAATATGAAAATTAAAAAAATATTTGGAAACTAAAAAGGACGTGCGATGGCAATATTTCTCCATTGCTTTATTGTAAATTGTCAATATGTCCATCGATTTTTCCATGTAATTTTATTTTTCTTTAGTATACAAGCGATAGCACGAAGTGGGGAATTAACGTAGAATCACAGTGCAAAAAGTATGTTATTAGCTACTTAGGCTACAACTTACAAACCTCTTGCCTGTAGCCAACCCCAACCCCCTCAAAAATACATTGCGACACTATAGTAACTAACTAATACTCAAATGTCATGGTCAGTGCATGAGAATGTTTGACTTCTATTTACTTATTTCTTGCATTAGGCCTCGTTTGGCAGCTCGGACTGGACTGACTATTTCAGTCGGATAAGATAATCTGTCATCGGACATTACTGACTAAATTAGTCGGGCGTTTGGTGCAGTATCAGACTAATATCGACTGTTTATAATGTGTTGGCCGGCCCTAGGTGTGTGTGAAGAACACAATTTGTTCTTCATACAAACTCACTCAAATCCTCATCAAATGCAAGAACTACGAAATGTTTGATCTTCGTAAGAGACGAAGTACGTAGGTAACCTTCAATTTGATTCAAGGTGCAACAACAACTCCTCCAAGCAAAGACATTCATCCAAGATGAGATTGAAGGCCCTCTTGGGTATTTAGCCTTTGCTCATGCAAAGAAGATTCTACAAAAGTATAGGATGCTACAACTTACTAATGTGATTTTGAGTTGTGTCTTGGTTCACAACATTTAGGCTTCAAAAGTCATGAGCAAAGTTTTGTTTTTGAGTACTAATATGATAGCTAAGAGCCTTTAATTTGTTAATAGCATGCTTAAGTGTTGCTCAAATGAACTTGTAATTTAAATATTTTCCTTCAAGCTAGACCAAGAGAGTGAGAGGGACGGACCCTACTAATTATCCGGAGGTTTTTGGGCGTATAATTAGTCCGGCGTGAGGGGTACTAAATGGTGGGCCCGGTTTAAATAGTCAGGCGACTATTTTAGTACGAAGCACACTAAACACCCGAGACCGGATTATTAGTACTATCCGGTGCACTATACAGCGTACCAAACGAGGCCTTAGTGTATTAAAATTCCACAATTATATATGTTAATTAACATGTAATATGAAGTTATTTGGAAATACAACCACAAACTAATTCTTTAAGAATTTAGTGATATTTCTCTAACTAATCTGCAGATGTGTATGTTTAGTGCGTGGAGATTATGTTTGAGAATTTGTGTTGCCTTTTAAAAGAGGGTTCAAGTTTGGATCTCCTCTTCTCTAATGTTATTTTTTATTTCAACCCATATCCTCGTTCGCATTCCTCCTCATTTAGGCAACTTGAGAGAAAAGAAAAAAATGAAAAGAAATTTGGGCCTCGCTATTGGCTGAGATGGCGACAATGGAACAATCAACAAGGGTGAAAAGAGAGGAGGTAAATGATTGTAAAGGTAAAGTAATTAGCATTACCATTACTTTCAAATCTTTATATCTTTATATGAGTTAACATACTCTCAAAGGTACTGTCATTAGTGACGGCTTTCGGAACTCTTTTCCCTTTAGGTCTTCATTTTCAGTTTTTGTTTTCACTTTTTTGAAAACTGAAAGTAGTTATCAAGATTTCAGTTTTCAATTTTCAAATAACTGAAAACTAAAAACTGAAAACCAAAAACTAATTGGTTATCAAACGACCACTTAATTGTACATATATATGTTGTATATTGTGTGTATTAAACGTATAGTTGTAAAGTAAAAAATGTTTGAGAATGTTTTTGTAGGAAGTATATATGTTCACAAGTATTTGTTGCTTGAAGCGCTTTTGTTGCTAGAAGTATATATATCTTTTTTTATTGAAAATTTAAGTGTGTTGTAGAAAAAAATCACTAGAAAATGTTTTTACTACTAACTACACTAATACTGTTTCAACTTAATCACTTGCACAACTCGACAAGTGTTGGGTTTTATCACAAAAAGTTTTGATACAATTAAGAGTGAAATCATTTGCGTGAAGTTTATGATGTGAGACTCTATTCTCTAACATTTTCCCTTAAGTAGAACTACGTCTTTAGTGGGCCACATGAAACTTCACATGATCTACGGTTCTAGAACAATGATAACAGTGCTGCAATAGATATTCTAAGTTAAAGCAATTACTTTTCAAATACTGCCTACTGCCTAAAAGTATCTCCTTTATATAAAGTTTAATCCTAGAGATCATTGCAATAAACTTGAGGAGGAATCGTTGTATTATCATTTGTAGCTAGGGCCATCGCTGTCCGGTCCTAAAATTTTGACCCAGAATGTTATGCAAGTTGGTAGAGCCATCGCTGTCCGGTCCAAGAAATGTACCTAGTTTCCAATAAGGAAAGCAGCCGATAACCTTGTAGGCGGCACGGCAAACCTATAGTTTTACTTTTCTTTCATTTTTGGTTTTGTGGGTGGGTTTGATTTCATCGGGTCGTTAAATTTCGTAATGTATATTATACATTTATGTACTTATTTAGAATTTTCTAGCATTCAAGTTTGAACAAATTTTTTTTTAAATGAGGTTGTCCTTCACACGGATGGAACCCACATGTGGGTCCCACTCGATGGGGGCAAGATGGCTTGTACGTCCATAGTCTTACACAAGAATTTCTTTCCAGCTTAAGGTGCTCGTGTTTATTGTGTATAATAGAATACACACATCATCTTTGACCCAAAAAAAAAAAAAGAATACACACATCATCTGCTATATCATTTGAGGACTGAAATTTTGGAAATAATTTTCTTAATGAGTGGGAAAGCAAAAACAATTGAATAGCTACTCGTTTGCTGACAGGTAACATTTTATAGTTTAGCGACATTCGGTTTCGTTTTGTTAGAAGTTTTATATTTAAAATTTTATAGACAAGATTTTGGTACTTGTTTTTTTTTCTGTTACAAGCGATATTTTATACTAATTTACACTAAAAGAAAAGAGAAGAATTTGAATTCGGAACACAATAAATTGAAAAAAAATAACGTAACAATTAAGACAATCTATCACTTCTAGATTTTGATACATATTGATGTTTTGTGAGTGGATGAGCAACCCATATGGAAGATGGATCCCCAGGGTTGACCAAAAGAAAAATGAAAAAAGATGGATCCCCCAGGGAGCAGTTGGCAAATCACACACTGCACACAGATCATGCCACCCACAGCGCTTGTGACTTGTTAGTAAGAAATCAATAAATTCCAGACATGGTGACCCACAAATTAAAAGAGCATGGCAAATTGTTCATGTCATGGACTCATGTTTTTGCTCATCATGGGTCGTCACATTAATTGTTGGACATTGAACTTTGAATATTTGATGTCGGCTCCACGTGGGAATGACCAAAATCTGCAAAGATACATATAACTGTAAGGATCCAAACGAGGCGGATATGATAATAGCACTCTAGCTCTAAAACAGCTCTGCAAGGCCGGTTTTAAAATTTTAGGAGGCCTAAGCGAGCCGTTGAAAGGGGACCTTGGGTTAACAAACCCTCTAATACATTGCACTTTCATATAAAGTTTTTCAGGGCCCTAGGCGGTCACCTCTTCCAACACGCCGTATACTCGTTTAACAATCTAAAATATTATAAATATATACTCAGTAGAGCCACCCATATATCGTGTGGAGCGGTTATAGTATAGACAACTCTCAACTCGAACTGTCCCATTGCCATCCCTAGCTCCATGGAAGGAAGGACATTTATATCAAGTAATGAAAGTGTTCCAATTTTTTGCTTCTCAAACACTAATGATGACGAGCAAAACTTAAATGAAACACTAATGAAAAAACTGAAAAAAAACCGAGTCGAACACCGAACCGAAGCCGAAAAAAACAGAATAAAAAAAAAAACCAAACCGAATTAGAAAAACCGAACCGAACCAAAATTGGTTGGTTCGGTTTCGGTTTTAGGGGTTCGAAAACCGAACCGAACCAAACCGAAATATATATTTAATTATTTTATATAATATTTTAATTATGAAAATCATACAAATACTCAAAAAATGGAGGCATGAGGGTTTCAACCCCTTCCCTCCCAGTTCAGAGTCTTTGCTTCAAGCCAACTGGACAACATGCTTTATCTTGCTATGATTATATAAGTAAAATATTTAAAAACATCCTAGATCTTTAATTCTTTTTAGGTATATAAAATTAACAAACCCTATCCTCAAAATTTTGATCCCCATCTTTCATCCTCCTCAACCCTAAGCCGCAGCAAAAGTTTGATTCCCCCCCCATCTTTCATCCTTCTCTTCGTTCTCTCTATCCCCTTCTTGATTTTGATGTGCATACTCTTCCCCCCAAATCCAATCAAAACCCCAACTATGTGCATACTCTTCCCCCTAAGTCTAATTAAAACCCCAACTTTCTTCAACTTCATCCGTCTGTGATTTAACTCGCTCCGATCCCACTGTGCCAACTCAATGGCCATACCTCCGCCGAAGTCAGCCATGGCTTCCGCCATCGTCGACAACAAGGTGGGTCTCGCTCGCATCTTTTGGACCAAGTTTCACCGACTCGGTCTTCCTCTCTTTCCCTGTCTTTCATACTCTTATTGAGTGTTCTAAAAATCGGCCTAGGCGCTAGGCGGGGGTCTTCCGAGGGGATTATTAGCAAATCGTTCTAAAAATCGGTTTAGTGTTAGGCGGTGCTTTTTTTTTTTTAAATGCAAAATGGTTTTCTGGGAAGAAAACCCAAAATCCCTAATTTCTCAATTCCCCATTTGAGTTTGATACAGAGGGAGTCTTGGAGGGAAATGGAGAATAAGAGATTGAGGCCTAGCCTTGCAACTTTATCTCTCCAAATTCTTAATATAAGTATAGTTTTTTATTTTTTTTAAAGTGTAAATAGACACTTATTTATATGATATTAATAAATTTATTTAAATCCGCCTAGTCCGCCTAGGCCCCGCCTAGGCGCTAGGCCCCTGTTCGCCGCCTGACTAGCGCCTATCGCTTTTTAGAACCTTGCTCTTATTCGATTTGCAACAGATCTTAGGTTGGATGGTTGAATTTGACTTATATTGTTGAGATCTCAACTGGTTGTTCATGGATTTGAGTTTTAAAGATTCTTTTTTATTTATTCGTTTTTTTCTCATTTTGCAGCAAGCTTGTGCACAGAAGATGATTCTTTTTTTATTTATTCGATGTGGGTGATCTGCTGCTACATGCAAACCCTAATTCCCAAAACAAAAACCATTTCATTTTCTGGTTTGTTTGATTTTGATCCAAAACGACGTGTGATTTGCAGCTGATTTGTGTTTTTGGGCTTTCAGAAAATATGAGCTAGGAAGTCCCTATTTTCTCGGGAAACAATTGGGCCTTAAGGTCTTTTTATATGCACCAATCCATTTAAAAAAAAAAAACGAATCGAACTGAAAAAAATCAAACCGAACCGAACAGTAATTTCGGTTCGGTTTCAATTTTAGCAAAAAACCAAACCGATTGGAACCGAACTCAGCCCAAGCTCTCATCATCACACACTCGTATAATGCTCATATGAATATAGTACTCCTAATCCAATTTATTTGACATTTGTGGTTTCCGTTACTAACTTGATTTCGATCTCTTGAGACTTGAAAATCTCACACCCCAAACATAGCCTAAAAGTTTTCTCCAAGTTGACGGCCAATTGGGCCATAATGCAATACTGAATTATAAAAGATTGATGCAATTATGAATTACAAATTTAATAACTCTCTTGTATGATTTAGAGTTGTTTACCTTTCGATAGTATGATTCAGAGTTTAAACGTCAACTGACAATAATGTTAGTCGTGAGTCATATCACATTTATGTATCACATGATATGCACGCCACGCTAATTAATAATTTTATCTCATTGAATGATAACTATCCACAACATATGCCACATCATGCGGTATCAAAATGTAGTACAAAAATGCAACATGCCTGACATGACACCTTTAACCTGGGCAATTAGGGTTTCAGCTCTTGTACCATACATGCAACTTTATGCAGTAATGCAATCATGGATCACATATTGAATTATGATTAAAACTCAAAGTACAAATGTATATAAAGATGATTAATTCAGTTGTCGCAACATCATCTTTCTGTTTTATTAAATTATTACAACAACAATAAAAGGGGGCTTAATCCAATGCCAGCTTCCCCTTGCTACTTCCACTAGATCTCTTCTGCCTGTTTCTAAATGTCAGGCAAACAAGTTCCAGTAGAAGTAGCAAAAGGAAGCATAGAGCATTGGAGCCACAGAGACTAAGCTTATGTTATAGTTACTACAAATTTATTGAAAACAAAAGCCAAAAAAAAGAAAAAATGGCCGACTTCGCCAAGCCCTCTTCAAGTTCAAAACATTCTGTTTCCTTACAAGTTACTCTGGGCCGATGGAGCAATGAACCGATTTGAGATGGCTCATTTCGGACCTGAGAAGCCTATGTATGAACAAGGATTACAGCTTTGATAAAGGTATGAGAACTTCAAAACACCGTCTCCTTGAAATGAGTCACTGCCCTTTGTATGGTTAGACTAGCAAAATTCATGTATACTAACTTTATCCACCGGCGCTGCCCAACAAGCTAACTTTGGATGGCAATTATTTCTTCAATCTACACCTACTATACACGCTTGGACACCGGGGAATATACATGATAAGAACCAGTTTATTCAGGTCCACGGTCGAACCATTTTGACTGGTAGCTCTTTACCCTATGAGGTGCTACAATCTCAAGAGCACCCATCACGCACTTGTGGTACGAAAAATCTTCAACTGTTCCATCTGTTCGAACCACCATAAAGCAGCGTGCGCCCTCATGTTTAGGGTGAGAGCTGACCTATAAAAGATAGGAAAGAAAATCATCATGGAACTGTATAGCTGCTAAAGGCTGGAATAATCAATTTTATCTTATGTAGAATGGATGCTAAATTGGCAATGCATTAAGCAATTAATGTCCGCTAAAATTGCATTCTTTCAAGTCGCTGTTGATTGGCACTTAAGATGCATTGCCTGGAAAATGTCAATGCCCTGCATCTTTAGCTTAAACTAGCAACCGCTAAATGCATTCAGCAAGCAATTTTCGTATTATCAAGTGGTTAATATCCATAAGATGGCTGAACACACGAACTTACATCTAAATCAAGTTGAATACGCAAAGCAGCTATAAAGATATTTTTACCAAGTACCTTGCAACATTTACCTATTTACAGAAAGATTCTTTCAAGATAATGTACCTTTATGTCTTGAACTCCAGGTCCCATCTTATCCATTCTATGAGGATGAAAATATAAAGCCGTCATCAATTTTGACTTGTCCTCATCATTTAACGTTTCATTGATCGGATACCTGCATTCACACGAGTTATGTACATGTGAGTAAAACAATTTTTTTTCTTTTTTCATTTGAAACTGCTGGATTCAATATAATTCAGCGTTAATACGAGGAATGCTCCTAAACATTGTAAGTTGATATATACTGTTTGCAAGAGAATATCAGCATTCCCAAATATCTTGACAACGGAGTGCTCAATGTCTCATTACAACTTTCAAACAACACAAGTGTTTTCAATGAGCAATTATGCAAGAACTCCTTCAATTCAGTTTGAACTTTGTACCAAAAAGAAGGCCACTAAGAAAATAAGATTGTGAAAAATAATCAAGTACGATGTACAAAGGTAGGATATTACTTAATGTTACGATGTACAATTGTTTTTTTCTGAAGAATATTTACTTCAGAAAAGTACAATTCAGTACAAGTCGTGGTGTAACTGTGCAAGCTCTAACAACAGGTGCAGTCTGATATAAATGTCAGATGAAGTATATTTTCTCCAATTTCCGTCTACCAAACAAAGGGATGGATGACGATAATATTAACTAGAAACTGCAACACGACAACCATATAAAAGCTCAGGATATGATTAACCTTTTACGGAAGAGAAGTCAAAGTGGTATCATGCAAGGCAAGAGACAAAATGGAGAGGAACGTAGTAGGGGGTCAACTTACTTGCGCAATATGTACCTCCACGTCTGAGACCACTTCAGAATATCATTGAACTTGAGATACTTTTTAATGACTGATTTGGAAATGCTCTCAAACTTCTCAAGCCCAATAGATTTTGCATTTTGTAGCAGATATGGAGAACCACATTTGTCGAGTGAATTGTTCCAAGCTTCAGGCATTTTAACTTCATTCTCCTTAATGGAACCAACTTGGCAACCGAGCATGTCGTAAACATCGAGTGGCTTGGATAAGTTGAGCCCCTGATGATAAAAGAAGGGGATGAGAACTATAAAGATTAAGTGTCTATTGAAGAAACTGATGATAAGCCCAACACATTTTAAAAACTAGATTGATATAGCAATGCACGAAATAAAGTGCTAAACTGATATAGCTTTATTATTTTGAGATATCTACTATTAATTTACTGCTTTAGATATACAAAATTAAGGCATCAAACTAAATTGCTTAACCCCTTAATTTAACCCATACTTAAAACTCTGGAATATTGGATAAATTCACAGATCCAAAAATGCAACTTAAAAGTCATCACTAAAATGCGAAGGGATTTGATAATAAAGCTACCTGTCACTTTAAAAAATCATTAAGGATTCTGATTAGATTTATAGCCAACCTCATCATTCAAATTCACTATAATTTCAGCAAAGCACAGCTCAAGATGTAACTTGTCATGTAACAAATGCCTCAAAATTGAACCCTATAATTCTCTGCTTTTCTTGAACCGAGGCGAGGAATACTAAATCTTTTTTTAGCCAACAGCCTACTCTTGGATCCCTCAAAACACCTTAGTTGGCAGATTAACTTGATTTACCGCAATTAATTAGAGCATAAAATTAGCAAGAACAGTCTAAACTCTACCTTATGAGAAAATAAAACTTCAAATTGTCTGCCAGTGCCAGAAGGAGGAGGCTTTCCCCATGCCAAGGCTTCCAAACTCCCCGGAAGTTCATCCACCGCTCCAGCCTTGGCTGCTTTCACAAAGCAAGCACCGGGAGTCTACACCAAGTTCCAGAATGATTACGTGTATTATGACTAAAATAACCTTATTTAAAGGTAAAACGCATAGATAAAATAACTAAACCAAAAACTAATTATGGCACTTACTGAGAAACACGCTTGCATGAATGGCGATGATACAGATGCGTGTTCTTGTTGTTGAGCAATGCCTTTGGCATTTAAGCCCACAAATTCTCCTGTGGATGATAGGCAATCTGCTACAAGGATCAAATGTTCGGGAAGTATGTTCTTTCCAATTTCATTGCATGTACTTTCTAAACTCTGCAATTAAAAATGCATTGAATTAGTTAGCATATGAAACAGATCTCATTAAACTTTTGTGAAGGAAAACAAGAAAAGCAGAGGAAACTCACACTTTGGAAATACTTCCACCCAGCATCAATTCCATAGGCAAGGCAATACTCATGAACATTATCAGGATGACTTCGTGACCAATCAATCACATTCATAATCTGAATACAACTATCCAAAAGCATACTCCAAAGTCTTTTCTTGCTACTCTTTCGTAACATAGAAACCTTTAAGTAGAGTTCACCAGACGAACCATTAGCTACTTTTGATAGTTTGGGTTGGTTATTCCACAAAATATCCACCTTTTTCACCTCCAGTAACCCTAAGAAAAAATAGGATGAGCACAACAAAAATTAAGGCATGACTATACATAATATGTTTAAGAAATTCTAGACTATCCTTATAAATTTCTACAAATTTCTACGAGTCTTAACAATATGTATAGGATACAGAATATTTACAAATAACAAAAAAGGACTGGAGTAACTTAAGACAATTTTGCAGAATATTTATGCTTTTAGAATATTTTTTTCCTCCCAAATACTCAATCTAAAACTTTGTTCAAAAGTAAGGGCAAACAATGTAAAAATTCTTAGCATCGATTTCATGATCTTATCATACTTTTTGGTTAAAATATTCAGAAATTCTACTGCGGAAAATAGGAAACGGCATGGAGTGGTCAGAGCCAAAGATAGCATTTCCTATCCCCACTCCAACTTAAACCTGCGTTCTACTTCAAGGTGAACCCCATTCCCCACCCCTTCCACACACGCTAATTTCTTATCCCATCCTGACATAGCCAGAGTTTCAACTATAAGCCAAAGCTTTAAGCAGTGATGCATGCTGAAAAGGCCTCAAACTCTAAAAAGGATTTGAGATTTTTTTTTTCTTTTTCTGCCTGCGTAAGTTTTTGAGAGGTAAAGGCCCTGTCACTTTGGATCTACAAACGATGCAGTCAGAAAAATAACTAAAATTCATGCGACCTATCAAGCCTGAAAATACAAAAAACTAAAGCAAGATGAAAAGGATCATTGGTGAACAACCAACCTTTAACTACTGTTTCAAGCAGGAAAGGTATCACCAAGTCTCGAGCTTTATCCAGCTGTTCAGAAGAACTTTTGTTGTTCTCAGCCATAGCGACAGTAATGCAAAATGTGTCGTTATCTTCATTGCACGTGTGAGCTGCAGAACAGTCCCTGTCATTTATCAGCCGAGTTAAAAGGGGCAATAAAGATCCACGAGATGGGTTCAATTTTAAGACAGAGAAATAGCATTAGTGTTGTTGCAACAACCCAAAATCATGCCAGATGGAGAAGGCCAGTTGCTCATGAGCTAATGGATCGTGATGGGACAGCATAGTAAAACAGAAGGAATTCATGTGGAAACTATAAACGACTCCTAGACCCAGTTATAAAAACAAGTCAAAGACCACGAAAGTCAACAGCTTACTTGCTCGTAATCAGCAAACTGCGAAGAATAGCTTTTAGTTCAGGTCTGGCAGAGTTGCACCTTGCATAAAGTGAATCGACAATGGAACGAATCTTCAGTCTTCTCCTCCTCACAATTTCCTGAATGGAAACAAAGTTATACCAGAGAACAGAGCTTGTATAAACCAAAAAATGTTACACATTATATCTTGTACTACCTTGCCTATGTGAAAGTGGGTAACCCATGGGCTGAAACGCTTTTTGCTCTCGTTTCGGGAGGAGAAGCTGATACCGACATAATAAAGAAGTTAAAAAATGTAAATATATAAAAAACAAAAGGGAAAACTAAAATATATGCAGATAAGAAAATGAGTGGTATCTAACATTATCATGACAGTAGAAACAATGTTGGAAAATTTCAGCCCCTCCAAATAATTCTTAACTTCCAAGGCTGCATACTCGAAACCGTGCCTCTGTCTTCCAAGCTTTTCAGATAAATATAGAGACATAGTTTGCTTGGCACTGCTTTTCTTTGAGCCACATTCCAATATGTTCTGTACAATTAAATCAGCTCAGAAAACTCACAGGTATTTCCAGAACAACAGTACAGTTGAATCTGTGTTAATTAATCGTCAATTTATAAGCATGGTTATCGTATCTAACTAAAAGTAATATATTCAGGACCAAATAGAGAGAGTACCTTCAGATTTAGCAGTGGAGAAGTTTCAAGAAGACTAACTGGCTGATCTAGAGCACTGTATGCAGCCTCAGATATCGCACAAGCAGACAATGAGCCGACAGGTTGGCCACCTACACCATCACAAGCAGCAATACTCTCGTCATCTCCGGTACTGGTGCTATCAGGAGAGGATATGTCATAGGAGAACTGAACAACCTTGTTCCCATATGCATTTCTCACCGTTCCATCATAAGCAGTGCACAAATCCCGCATGAAAAACATAAGCTTTCGCGTCAAAGTCCCAGGAAGATCAGCATTTCCACTAAAAGAACTATCCCGACTTGTTACTGAATGAATAAAACATTCTAATGGATTTAAGCCTGTCAAGAATGAGCTTTCAACCACAGCAGATGGGATGTAGGACTCAACACATTCAGCACTTCCCTCAACCTTCTGACCTGAACTGATTGCCTTTTGACTATTCCACGCAGCACACGAGAGCTGGTTCGGAATTCTGAATGATAATGGAACTAGTGAGTTTTGCAAACCAAGGCACATACTGTGCTGCACTAACTTCTGCATATTACCCTTGCTTCCAGCCTTAAGCATAGTCATCAAAGAGTTGTCCATACCTGCATATTTGTAAGCTAAATTTTGAATATCCCGAAAAACGTGCTTGAAAGCATCATGAACAACCTGACTAAGGGCAGCAGATTTCTGCTTCTCGTGACAAAAGTAGTCTACATCAGAAGTCACAGGACTTTGATCCTCTTCAGCACATCCCATAAGAAGCTCCCGACTATTATCCACCAACAACTGTCTAAATATACATGCCTGCTCCGCTTCTCGCAACCCACAGAAAATTTCCTCCATCAAGTTATTCCTTGAGAATGTGTCAGAAGTGAGGTACAAGTCCGAGAGAGAGACAGTCAAGCCCCTCATTGACAACCATTCACAAAAAACTTCCTGAGCAGCATGCAGGAAGTCAAGTACCTGACCCTGGCAATGTTTAACGAGACTCTGATAAAGATTTCCACTTGTATCTCGCAACCACGAAGAACCTTCAGAAGATAGCAGCTCCCCATTTCTAATACAAACTCCATCTGGAGCAAAATCATAATCAAAACTCGAAGGTAGGAGCATACTGAATACTTGCTTTCCAGTCCAAGCAGGGCTATTAAGTGAAGGAGCTTTAATAATTGCCGGTGACGGCAGTTCATTGCAACAGAACCTTTGCAACTGTTGCATTTGAGAACGATTCAAGAGAACACCATCCTCCAGGATCAGATGGGCAGCAGTTAAGCTATCCTGACTAAGTGAAAGCAGGTTGGTACCACTCTGCCCATTAATCAATTGCTTATCTAAAGCAACAAGCTCCCTAAGCTCAACTTTGGCATCAACTGACTGAGGAACATAGCCATGAAGGCAATCACCATCAAAATCACCACGAAACGGAGAGCAACAGAGTGGGTTTATAGATACAACAGGCGCTGCCGGAAGTATCTTGACGAATAAAGCAATGAGAGAGTGTTGATGTATCGATGGAGGCCTATTTATTAATACAATGTCTCCATCACTCAGAGGCCTGTAAATAGTATCTCCCATTTGCAATTCCTCCGCCTGGCGGACAAGAACGATGCTACCATTTCTACGAACATGCATCACTTGTTTGAACATTAGGAGTAGATTGCAGGTGGCACCCAACCTTTCTAAGTTCCATCTGTTCAGATTCTCAGCTATCTGCATCCTCTCTGCAATATGACAGGGTATCCCAATTTCACTGAGCTTGATGTTTGGATCACCAACAACCACTGTGCGGAAACAGTGATCAGTTCGCTTCCCAAGAAAAACATCTTTGATCCATCTCAAACCAGATGATTTTGAAGGATCGTCTTTAACATTTTTTAGCTGAGCAGCAATCAAATCATTGCCCGGTTTCTCTGAGTTCAACTGCATGTAAGAAGGATGACCGTAAGCAAGAACTGTAGTCTTATCAACACAAACACAAGGAAAAACAAATAAACTGATTAGCTTGCCTTGGAAATTTTCAGGCATTCCAAAACACGAGAACCCAGCTCATTAGCTACACCTTTGAAATCGACAAGTTTCCTGTAAGCCCTGGTCCGATGATCCTACAAACATTGGTACAAGCAGGCATAAAAGGAAAGCATAAACAAAAGCCATGAATTATTTGGTAATTTGCTAACCAAATCAATCAAGACAAGCATAGTCGTGAAAAAGACTTACAAACATCAACCGCTGCCCATTAGCAAAAGCATGCATAAATTCTGTCACGCGATGACAATTTGGAGTTACAAGGAAAGAATCCATAGAAAGCGAATCTGTCATTGGGACAAACTTCGCAATGAAATTTGGATCAACATCCTTCAACAAATGATGAACCTGAAAGCCAGAAAGAGGGCATCATGTTTATGAAAGATCTGCATAAGAACTAGAAAGTGCAGTACTAGTGTTACGCCTATCTGTTTAATAAAAAAAATGAGAGAGAGAGAGATTTGAACAAGCATGTCTTGAAAATGAATGAACAGAAAAGGTAAGAAAACCGAAATGCCATATTTTGATTACACGAATCTTTTAACTAAATGCTGTAGACGCTACGTTGGTATCAAAATGCAAACTCGTAGTCTTAAAGCCACATTGTTAAATTACTGTTAACAGTGAGGCCATTACAAAAATCAATCAGAGAAACAACATCATTTTTTGAGTTTATAATCTGGAGATAGATTGGTATGTCTACTTTAGCGGTTCATATGGTAACAATTCTGTTATAACAGTTAGTTAAGACGCAAATCTCCCATCAATGTGTTTCTTAACCTGCATTCCATATGCAATAAGGATAAAATGAATGCTTAACTATTCCAGTGTAAAAGCGGGTACAAACAACCTTGGTTTTTTGTTTTCTAACGAGGAATAATGGCTTAAGGAGGAGAACGTCATATTAAAAAAACAAGTTCATAAACTTCATAATTCCGTCTCCTAATGGTATACCTAAATGCTCTAAAATGTACTCTGCGCCACACAAGCAAAGATGTAGGCATACATACATTCATACATACAGTTATGTAAGTGTGCATCACAACATGTCCGTGCATGAGCATGCATCTGACTGATTAGCAGTTTGATGAATTTATGAAGAAGGAAAGTAATTATGAGTTTGAAGAAATTGTCTCATTGAAACCACATAAAAATTATGCACATCCATGTTAATTCTAAACAGTCGTGCGATTAAGACATGCGTATGTACGGTCAAGTTACCTGCGCATGAGATAGAATTCTTTTGTTTGGTTTAACGCAACTCTCATCTTGTTGTGCATCTTTTGGAATAAAATCCCAATAGTCAGGAGGCAACATTCCGCTTGCTTCCACGATAATACAACTTCTTTTAAAGAGTTCTCTCGTAGAAACTCTGAACTTCATTCTTGGGTAGCTTAACGAACTTCCCTATTAATTGAAAAGATCAACGAAATTACAATGGTGCAGACAGAATAAAATTACACTAAAAGAGACAAACAAACTCACCGTACAATACTTGCAGCCCTTGCGCTCCTGGCGCTCCTGGCGCTTTCTCTTACCATTTACAGAATCAGCGCCCTGATGCATGCATAATAGGAGATGTAAATAACTAATTCTTTCAATAATACACACGAGAGTTAGAGCTTAAAGCGGACAACTAACACTCTCGCATATAGCTTAAAAGTAATATAATTTCATATTACAACAGAATATATCAACATTTGGAATCTGCAATCAATGTGTCACCTCTGAATGGTGTTTTCAAGCATATCATGCTACATTATCCGACAATTTTTATATAAGGAATCTCCTTTACTCTTCAGTAATTACAACAAATTCCACAACACTTTTCAAAACTAACCAAACATATCGCTTTATAACCTTTAACCGTTAAGGAAAATAAATAGCAACAACTGTTCAATAGTGCCAAACTGTAAGTCAAATCTCAGTGATCAGCACGAAAAGTGTGGTAGCTGACCTTGGCCTTCAGTTCCTGCTTAACAGATTTACATACTACACAAATCTTGTTTAAGATTTGAACAACTTCCGGAAGATAATATGGATGGACTACTGAGCATGGAAACTTGATACGCCCATAATGACCTAGAAATTAAAATGATTGATCAAAACCAATTCCAATACTGAAGATAACCACATCAAGAACTATGTTAAATGTTCATCCGCACCTTCACAGTTCTGTAACTTGTTTTCGGCACCACAAGTAGAGCACTGACCAGATGGATTTGGAAGTCCGAACCTAGGATCAGTGACCTCACTGGCTGCATTGATTGGTGTTTCTTCAGATATCCTCAGCTATTACAGAATTATAAGTATTAATAAATTCTTATCTGATATAGCAAACGCATCATGCTAAATTTAAACCAAGAAACTAATAATTCCTTCACACTTGTACCGACACGCATATTATAGTCACGTGCTAAAATGTTCAAACACATTCCAAAAGCAGATTTCATACATTAAAAAACAAACGAATGTGGAAGTGGAAGGTATCATGTAATAAGAGTGCCAACACAGCTTAATGAGATGATAAATGAACATAGTTCAGAGAGACCTATTCATAGTGACATACATGTAAAGAATATGGTTCAACTCTAGAGAGAGAAAAAAAAAGACGAGCATTTAATCTTAAAACCAAATACGAAATGTTTGAAGAAAAATCAAATACAAGACAGTCTGAGTTGTATAAATTCAATTGCCACACTAATAGCAAACATCATGTTTTATTGTCACGTGCTAGTCAAGCAAAAGTTCAAAATACACGCATATGCACGCGCGCGCACACATTCATAAGCATCTATTATTCCAGAAGCATCATTATTCATTATAATGAAACTGGAAGGCAATAAATAAGAGTATGAATACAACTTAACGAGATGACAAAATAACATAACTTGGACACCTAATTGATACATATGCGGAAAAAATGGTTTGAGTCTAACAATAAAAACTTGCTAACAACTCTGAAAGAGTATCAACTAAACAAAAGAAAATATATATAAGGAAGCACACAAGAAAGGGAAAAATACTTACAACATCTTCCCCAGTTGTAACATTTAGACGTATGGCAGTTATGATACCGGATCGCACTGGCTCTTCTTCATACAATTCACTGTCCATGGGGTTTGAGTAACCCCTTCTACTTACAAAAAATCACGCAGCCTGCAATGATAGCCAGAGCGTTAAACAATGAAGAGTAGATAACCGTAAAAGCTTACTATATAAGAAAAAAAAGGCTTCCTGTGGAAATTCATAGCGAACACCCCCCAAATATTTGTACACATAGTTTAGGTAATAACGGTGAGTTCACTCACAAGTTTAAGGTCAACAGGGGGAAAAGTAATATACATCTACATATGCCTTTAGCTATGTGCTACATATATACAAAACCAAAAGACGACCTTTTGGAGATATTAAAGCTGATGTCAATAATAAATGGTGCTGATCCAATATGAAATTATCCTGTAAGAAACCTATTTATGGAAAAATTATAGCAATCCTTGAAACAGGTAACAAGTCAACATCAATAAATAACTTAATTTGCGTTGCAGACACGTTTACAGCATCCATATCAAAGAGGAAACTGAATGGAATCGCATATAGCACAGTGAAAACACAAAAACAAGAACAAAGAAAAACAGCTGTGATGCATAGATATTATGTCCACACCAGTATAACAATCACTATGCTTACGTGTTCCAAGTTTATGGCTAACGACCGCATTTAGCATTATATCATCAATGCATAGATGCTAATTTAAAAAATGTAGCTGGAAACTCTAACTCCTACTGGTACAGAATGTGTGGCGGCACACTCAAACAATGAAATACACGTGGAAATTAGTCGCAAACGGGGATTGTCAGTTGAATTACCAAATGGACAACAACCGCACCCACCATAAAACCGACAAAACACACTTCCTGCTTTAGTGATCAAACCGTAATCAATAAACTACCATTCAGCTATAAAAAGACAGGTAATACATGATTTGTTTTATATGTTCAAAACAATTAGTTACAAAAAACCATGACAACGGTACCATGGGAACAATCATTGTAACCTGGAAATCTAACGAAACAAAATATTCATCCAAAAATTAACCACATACCATCATTGTTGCTCAATCTCATTAACCTCTGAGCAATAGGAAAACAGAATACCTTGCTTTCACCAGCTTATATGTTCATATATCAAACAAAATTACATCAGATACACCAGAAACTACCACAACTGTCTCCGGCACGCTAAAATTCTAGCAGTTCAATCAACAAATCTTACAAATAACACAAGATTTCAATCCACATTGTACAAAGGTCCATTCTTTTCACCCTCCCCAAATGATCAAACCCAACATGCAGACCACCAGACCCAAATTTTATCACGCACATTGCCAAAACCATCAAATTCCAACAAACCCACAAACCAGGATGTTAAAAAACACAAGAAAACAACCTTCTCACCCCTAAGAATCAAACTTTCACAGAAAAAATCAATGAAAGAACTTTAAAAAAAACAAGACCTTGAAAAAACAACGTGATCATACACAAACAATCATGTAGCAGCAATCCCATAAACACCAAAGTTCTAAAAAGATACAAAATTTCAGACAGGTTTCTGCAAAAGCATGTGCCTTTTTTCCCAGAAACAGAAAGGTTTGCTGTAAAACTCAAAAAAAAAAGGCTGACCCAACAGAGAAAATTAGCAAAAGAAAGGGAAAAAATAAAGCAGGAGTGAGAGAGTAAGAGAGAGAGAGAGAGGTTTTTCTTACTGTAATGAGTAAAACGACGCCGCCGGGTCGCTGCAGCCAACCAAAAGACAACGCCGAGTTCAAGAAGGGGAGTTGGAAGGAGACCGAGGCCGAGAAAGAGCTTCTTTTCTTTGTTGCTTGGGTTTGTGTCAGATAAGAAAGAAGCCCCCAAGGTTTCCGTGTGAATTGCCACTACTGACCATGCTTTTATATACCACTGTACTCGCTATCTGACAACATAGACTGACCGGAAATTACCATTCGAGCCTATTTGCTTTGGATTTTCTGGATTTTGAATGCTAAACTCGGAATTGGTTTTTAATTGAGAGTTTATGTCGAAATTTCAGAGTTTTGTTTAGGGTTTAGGGTTTTCTCTCAATGAAAAAATTACAAACAGAGTTTAATTTTGGGGTTTAGGGTTTAGGTATTTTGTTTTGTAGAATACAACACTCATACTTAAATGACAATTGTTGAACTTGTAATGAACAATTCGAGTTAAAAATTAATAAGGCTATAAGTAGCGGATTTTCGTTATAGGTTTTCTTTTTTTTTTTTGGCATTCCCTTTTCTGGTTGGGTTTCTCTTTTTGAATTAACGTTAAGTTTTTAAACAAATTTTTTACTATAACGTGAAATCGAGTACGGCGTCAATTTTTGCAGAGGGTATAATCTTTGACCAAATTAAGATTATGGCACGTGTTTATTGTGTGTAGTCGAATATAATATGTGCTTTAAAACAAGTGCATTCGCTTGTCAAAGATTGATCAATGTGTTTTACTTATTGTGTCAAACATCAACAGACAAACATGTGAGACTGATATTCATTAGAACTGACATTCTAAAAATTAGAAGAAAAAAAAAACTTTTGAAAAATAATGGACAAAATTGTAGTTAATGAAATTACTATTCTAGTTTAGAGAGTAAAAATATTTTCACAATTCGAATCCACCCACTCTTTATGATAAAATTAAGTTTGGTCCAAACAATCTATTACTTGCAAATAAAATAATTACATAGAAGGTAGAGTTGTTATTTGGGACACATGAAAGGGCAAATCTGGTTGATTTGGTCGAGTGTACCACGAGGGTTAAAACAACAGTCAAAGGGCAAATGCGTCAATGTCCGTGGGGGTTAGTGAACAGTGATTCGGCAGTGAGGTTGCACTCGACCCGCGGGTCCCAGGGTACTTTTGTCATAAGACTTGTTGAGATTTTATGTTTGCTTTTGCCATGAAAGAAAGAAAGTTGGCTTCTGAAGTAAAACCGAGAGAATGGGGCCCACACTCACGTTTCTAATTCTACTCCAAGCTAATTTCAGTTTTATGCGTGGACAAAACCATTGAGAATCTAAATCTATGTCTATAAAGGCAGTATAGTAATTTGGTAAAACATTCGTAGTATTAAATTATTAAATTTATCTCTTTTTATGTATTATTATTGAAAAAATTAAATTAATTATAAATAATAAAAAATCACTCCACGTTGAGGTAGTTACTAACCTTTTTTTTAATTTTTAAATTACATAACTATAAATTGTTTATTTTTTAAAAGAGCACAAAATGCTAGTATTAATTAAGTATTACATCATTTTTTAAACAAAAATTAAAGTATTTAGAAAATAACTAATAAAATAATTTTAAAAAAGTGATTTTTGCAAATATTGTTTTACCTTATGCACAATCTTTTTAATTCTGATCCTTGATCATGCTTTGATTTTTCAATAAACCGCTCAAACGAAAGGATGTTTATGGAAGAAAAAAGCGTGTACAAATTTTTTAATTAAAAACCCAAAAATACTACCAATAAAACTTTTAAATACAATTCATTAAAATATTTGATAAAAAAAAATAATTAAATTGGAAGTATTTGACAGTGGGAGCGGTGAGAAGGATTTATACTTTTATTTATGACTCCAACAGAAAAGGTTGAAACGGCCCATCAGGAATCGAAGAAAGTTTGCCACGTGGCAACCATGCAGTGGGTCTGTTGGAGGGAAGGAATCCTGATTCCTGAGAGCTCAGGTAGGAGCGAAACAGATAAGCTCTCTCTCCAATAGTGGGGAGTGCTTTTTCAGCATTTTAGTCAGAATTTTTGGATTAATAAATAATTCCAAAACTTTTCTTATCAATAATTGGTGTATTTTTGGACAGTGCTTTTTTTAGTAATTTTGTCAGATTTTTTTAGAGTATTTTGATTTGCTTAGAAAAGAAAAGCAATGATATTTTCAAGCCTTTTCTTATTAATAATTGTTAGAGTTTTGTGCACAAAATTTGTACGAACGGTTGACATGGATTGTCAAGTTGTTTTTCATTCCACATCATAATTTTTAATATCTTTATCATCAAAATATTGTCAAATCTTTTATTTCTCTTCCTTTTTTGTGTAAGTTTGCAAAGAGATGACAGTACATCTTTCTCATTGCATAATTGGTAAAAGTAACAAGAAAATAAAATGTCAAAACTATTGGAAAAATCTTGAGTGGTACGTATCATTCAATGGTACGGCCATTGAATGGTCCAGATTAATTTGCTGTGGACCCCAAATGAATCTTAAACCATTCAATAGTAGTATCATTGAATGGTACGTATCATTCAAGTTTGACCCAAAACTGCTTTCATTTCTTAATAGCGATGAAGTTAGAGAAAAGAAAAATGAGGGTTTCTTTTAAGAGTATTTGTTTCTTAAATCTAAGATGTTACAATATTAATAATATATCAACAATATTTATGCTAATTATAAATAGGTTCATCAAGTATTGTGGTACACTAATGCACTCAAAACATATAAAAATTACAAAATCTGCCACTATAGCTGGCACGCATTACAGCTAGCACCCTAATTTCTCTTTTTTTTTTTTTTTTAACTTTGGAATAGTTCAATGCGAATTCAAACACTTAATTGCAATTTATGTTATGCAGGATCTGTAAATTTAGACTATGTGTTGCAGCTTCTGTTTTATTATACAAATATTTAGATTTGACATGTGACGACTCGTCCCTACTTTTATTTTATTTTATTTTTTGAATGTGTAATTGACCAAAATGCCCCTAAACGGGCTAAGTGGAAGTCCTACGTAGATGTTTGAGCTATTTTCGTATTCTGACTTCTTACTTGTCGTATTCTTGTAGTACTCGTCGCTACAAACATGTGAGAGCAAACAGGACAAAATCCGACGTGTAACGAAAACGTTATATACGCTTAAATTCGGAGATTTTTCTTCATTTCTTGTTTGGGATTGTGTTGGTGTGTGTGCCATGTGGAACCCCGTTGTCCCCTGCTAAATTTGGAAACCCAAATCAATTTCTCTCTCTCAGACAACTCTCCCTCTCTCCATCATTTCTCTTTTTTTTCTTCTTGTGAAATAAGCACACAGTGCCAAAGCCACATTTTTCTTTCCAGCGAACCGAGCCAAACCACAACCACCACCTTGTTTGTCTCAACGTCAATCGTACAAACCAATTGCCCAAACTCCCCGCCAATCAACGAAAATTGCACACGGAAGAACTGAGCTTTTTCGGCGAGTTTCTCGCCAATTTCAGCCAAGGTGAGACTTCTAACCATCACCATTAGGTTCATCTCGTTGAATAGATGAATTTTCATACTAAATTCATTTATTTTGGTCGTGGTTTGAAGGAGATCCAACATTGAATGTAGACCAGGACTTTCCATTCAATTTCAAACTATTTCCGGCCACTATTCAAACTCCAATTATATACAATCTTGTTATCCTCCTCTCTAACTTCATTTTGACATGCAGATCGTATAAAATGGTTGAGAAATGAGCAAGTTGTGCAACTTTGAAAATTTTTCAGAAACCAGCGAGTTCAGACGGCGGCTCCAGCAACCAACTCAAGGAAGAAGACAGGGAATATTCCCTAACGGTGACAGAATATTCTGTTAACAGCTTTAACATATTCCGTCAAGAATCAAGGTATATTTCGTTTACTCTAATGTCGTTAATTGACGATGTTAGTTAGCACAATCAGTGCGCGTGCCAGAGCGTGTAGGCACGTGTCAACTTGTGTGGCCCCGTGGCAGCACGTGAGACACTTTTTAGCCCGGTTTTGAGGAAACAAAGGGAATTTCAAGTGTTTTCCTTAGTATGTTTAAACTTTGAGTAGTTTATTGATTGGCATAGTTATTCCCTATATAGAAGAGACTTACCACGAGGAGTACAGGGATTGGGCAAGACAAGACGGCTACAACCTGACTACATATCAGTGAGTGGGCTTTGTTTTATGAACTTTATATTATTTATATTAGTTTCCACAATGATTCTGGAAATTAATTTCTATCATGCTATGCTTTTACTTATGAGTTAAGTATAAGTGATGTTACGTTGAGATTTGTGAAACTGTGATGTCATAATCATACCTATTTTATTTGCTCATCATACATGCATTCACTCGGTGTCTTATACTCATCCGGGCCAGGACCAACCTTCACGTGTATGTTCACATTCGCACTGATACGCTCACTTTGGGTCCATTGTAGGTGCTAGCATGTACTAGTCTGCACTAGGCAGCTATGACTTGTATGTGACGCGATTAGCACCAGCTTCACGTGATCGTAGTACTTGAGCGTACATTTATTACACCCAGCATGTTCCATGTAGTTACTTTTTGCATGGGCTTGTGTGTCTGCATATCTTGATGAGCATATCATATTATATTATGTTGAAATAAATGTGTTTCATCCATATCTTTGGTAGTGGTGCCTTTATACTATTTTGACAGTTTTCATATTATACGTAGTATGCTTTTGGGAAACTATACATGTTTCTACAAAGAGGGGTTATGTTTGTTATGAAAAGCAAAGGTTTTAGAAATGATTATTTTTGCCCACTCACACTTTCTGTTTTGCGCCCCTCCAGGACCTAGTAGATGGACATGTGGCGTGCGAGTTTCTGTGGTGGTTATGACATTGGCGTACAACAATAGGAATTTTAGTTCCTGTCAGGTTGTATATTACCCATTCTATCACGGACGAGAATATTCGTAATATCATTGCAGTTTAGCTATGCTCTGAGACTGGTTGCTTTGTATTTTGGGTCCTACAATGCGCACTCTATTTTAAATTTAATTTCAAAGTAGACTTTAGTTTTACATTGTGGCTTTCGTCATCCCTCTTAGATGTCGGCTAACATATCTCGACTTTGATATTGATACGTCGATATCCAGGTCGGGATGTGTAATGACTAATTTGACTATAATAAAATTGAAATTGTAATACATAGTCTGAATGTGCAAAAATGCATAACATAAATTGCAAAGCAATGTCTAATCTGGGTTGAACTGCACATGGAGTCAACAATTTAAAAAAATGGCCTCATTAAGTGAGATGGCATAAGAGATAGCCATTAGATTACTTTTCTAATTACTATTGGTAGGAAAGTAATTTTCTAACTATTTATATGTGTCTGAAACCAATGTGGCATTCCTAATTGACATAAATCTAATTAATGAAATTATCTTATTGATTAGGTCCAAAACAAAAATTGGCCATTGATATATGGCTAATTAGTATTCAATAATTTTTGTCTAAATAACTTTTTTCTTAATACAACTATATATTTATACTAAGACTACATTTGGTATGTGGGAAAGAGAGTCAAGCATGTGAAAATGTTGTCTTTCTCATGTTTGGTAAGTACATGATTGAGATGGAAAAATAGGGAAAAAAGTGAAGCCCTCCACTTCCTTTGGTATTCAATTTCCTTCCCCATGGAAGACAAAAAATAATCATTAATTGCTATATTTTTATGACAAACATGTCCTCATTGACAATTAAAATGCCCATTAATCCCAAAAAAAAGGAATTTCCTATGTATTTTCTCATCGTTACCAAACACATGAAAGAAATTTTACATTTCCCTTCTCCAAATAAAAGACATGGGAAATCATTTTCCATGAATTCCTTTCCACATACTAAACGCAACCTAAGGTGTCGGGGATTGAACTAAGTCACATAATGGGATAACCATAATATTTGGTATCGAATTACCCATCTATGGGAGTTGACAAAAACGAGTTGAATATGAAGTGTTATTATGGGTGTAATTGGTTTATAAATTTTTAATAAGGGCAATGGTGTCCTAAATGTTTATAGTAAATGTTAAATAATATTAGGAAAAGAGGCGGGTTTGCTTTTCCCTCATTTAATTGGAAAAATTTTGACTGGTACATATTGAATGGTCCTGATTAATTTACGATGGGTCCCAAATGAATCTTAAATCATTCAACAGTACGTACCATTGAATGATACGTACCATTGAAGTTTGACCCCATTTAATTAGCATTTATCAATTATTTTCTCTTGCTCTTATTAAACATGGGAAAAGGAAATGATTTCTCATTCCTAAGGGCTCGTTTGGGAAGTGATTTTAAACAACTAAAAGCGTTTTTAGATTAAATATTTTTGGGTTCCAAAAGCACTTGAAGTGTTTCCTACAAGAAGCACCACTTATGTGTTTCTTGCAGAAAACACTTGAAGTGCTTTCCAAGATTAACTTGCATTTTTACTAAGGATTGGTTTCAAAAATATTTTCTCTAAAAGTGATTTTAGTCATTTAAAGAACTTCCCAAACGAGCCATAAGTCTCTTCTCTTCCACCCCAAATGTAACATCCCGTAAAAAGTTTGTTATAAAATAATTTCTGGGGAATACTTTCTACACGTGCGTGTTTATTTCGTACACGTGAGCGTGTAAGTTTACTGTTTTGGTGGGTGCAAAATACCCCCAAAACCCCACTTTTCCTTTTTCTTTTCTTCCCTTTCTTTCTCCCCGTCATTTTCTTTTTCCCCAATTTTTTTTTACTTTTCTCCCTTTTTCTCTCCGTGCGTGCACAGTGCACACCGACGAAAACCCGTCGAATCGAGACGAACGAAAATCACCACCTTCTTCATCTCGACGCCGTGGACTCAACGGTGCAAACCGTTCGTCCAAACTCCCAACCGTTTGACGGGAAACGCAACCGGAAGAACCGGACCTTTCTGACCATTTTCCGGCCAATCTAGACCGAGGTGAGGTTTCTAACTACCACCATTGTGTTCCTCTCGTTGAGTAGATGAATTTTCATAGGTCGTTTGCCTGATTTGGTTGAGTTTTGACGTAGATCAACAAAGCTACAGTGAACCGCAACTTTTGGGGCAATTACAGGCCTTTTCCTGAGCTTGTACGACCAATCCAAAGGTACATCGTGATTCTACTCTTCTCCAGCTTCATTTTGATATGTGGAACGTAGAATTTGGCCTTGAAATGAAGAAGATATGGAGCTTTAAAAATTACCCAGAAAACCGGCCAAAATTCCGGCGACGGCGGCCGGCGCCGGCGACCGGAGTTTTGTATGTGGAAAGCAAGAATATATGGTACTACTAACATAAGATTTGCATTCATTGATGGACTATATAGTTGCCTTAGGGCCTTAAGATGACTATGAACCTTTGATTCGATCCAACACGAGCCTAGTGTTGGATCTCGGTCTAGGAATGGTGATTGATTTTAGTTATGCATTTAATCACATTAAGGCGTGTTGTCTTATTGGGTGTTGGACCCCAACTACTCCAATTTCATGCAAATCAAATAAAACAAGAAAGGAGTACTTTAAAGTAAAGAAGAGCTTATGCTCTTTTACAACATTTGATCATATCAAATTACAACCAAAATCTAATCTACACATTCCCATGGTTCAAACAAATTTGAGACGGCCTTTCACATAGCTCAATTATCGTAGGCTTAGGTTCATAATCACCCTTTCTTTAATCAATTAACGCTTTAACTAATTAAATACGAATGCAATATTTTCATTTGGTTTTTGTATCCATAGAATTGATTTAAATAGAGCTAAATGAAATGAAAATCCAATTCTCATTTAAAGAGACAAAACCATTTTGTTCTCAACTAATTTGGGCCAAAATGCAATAACCTCAACTATTGGGCCATATTGCAAAAACATAAACTTTTGGGGTCACTTTGTAAAAACACATAAGTCCATTACTTCATGTTATTACAACTAGAACCCAAAAATTTCAACAATTACAAAAACTTCATTAAAGGAACAAAACAATTTGTCCTTTAGTGATTTTGGGCCTTTACGTAAAAACGTAAACTTTCGGGTCAAAGTGCAAATACACAAAAGTATCAAAACTTTATGTAATTGCATAAAAGCCCCAAAAGTACTCCACTAAGGAAGTGGCCGGTTTTGGAGAGAAAAAGGGAGTGGAAAAAGTTAGTGGAAGACAAGGTATGGGTTTGAAATAGTGAATGGTAAGGTTGAAAAATTGATTGGTATGGGTTGTAAGAAATGGGTAAGGTGTTGCCAATTTTAAAACCAAAATTTCCATCACCAATCAACCACAAACCAAAACTTTTGTAAAACAACAAACAATTTGAATCAAACCACCAAACTTTTTGTTCTTGCCAAGAACATTTCAAGAACAATGAAGAACATCCATGAAGACCCACAAGAGTTCCATGAACATTTTTCATCCAAAAACACTCCCAAAAAAAGTCAAACTTAAGGGAAATAACATATTACCATAATAGGGCACTTAGGGGTTCCTAATGTCACTTTAAAACACTTTTAACATGACAAACATGAACCCAAAAATCCAACCTTTGGATTTGGCCGAATTTCCCCATGGCACCAAATTTTATCTCCAAAATTCATGCTCATATGAACTACATCTACAACATTTGAGATGGCAAATTTTCCAACAAAATTTACATTCAAAGAAGCAAGAATAAATCTTGTAACAATTACAACATTCAAATCACAAACTATGAAATCACAAAACCCAAAAGGATTCACCAATCTACTAGACTTAGGCTCTGATACCAATTGAAGGGAAATTTTCGGAAAACCAAGTTTATTTGAGCAACATCATTAGCATGCAATTAACAATTAAAGGCGGAATCATGCTTGTATGCACTCAAAAACAAAATTTTACCCAAGAAATTCAAAGCCTAGTAGATATGGTGAACCATGACTCAATTGAGTTGAGAAATCATATACCTTTGTTGATTCCTCTTTGCATAAGCAAAGGCTAATCACCCAAGGAGAGGGCCTTCATTCCTTGCTTGGATGAGGATGGTTGAAGAGGATTCTCCAAGTTCCCAAAATTGAGAACCTCTAAGTTTCCACACCAAGGAGAGCATTGGTGAGGAGATGAGTGCCCTAGAGGAAGAAGATTGCTAGCTATTTTCCTCTAGGGTAGCCGGCCTCTTAGAGAGAAAAGAGAGCTTTGATTCTCATCCTTTCTCCCAAAGAAAACCACTAATATTGAAATGTTATAAAGTTGCCTTTATAGCATCTCACAATGTAGTGGCAAACTTGCAATTAAAGCAAGTTCACTACATTGCACTAAATGGCCGGCCATATGGGTTCAATGGGCTGTTTGGGCCCTTATGTTTCATTAGTCATTAAGTTGTCATACAACTTAAGTCAATGGGCTTGTCGTTCGAAGCCCATTGGGCCTTGAGGCCCAAAACTAACCCGAGGTCTATAACGAACTTATTCGTTTGATTAATTAACATATTAATTAATCCTTGCCATAAATAATTAAACCATTTAATTATCCTTACTCATCTCCATTATTTCATCAATCTCTACCTTACACGGTGTACGATCCATTAGGTTCCTTTTAGCGAGGCAGTGGAGGATTAGAACTCTTTCAAATCAATTGTGAATTGAAACATACTTTCAATTCTCCCTTTTAGTGATTATACACCTTTAGGGCTTCCACAAACCATGAGTGACACCTAGCAGTATGTCATGGCTACCCAAGCTAATCAGAAGAGGTGGAGAACCTATTCAGTTTAGGATTACAATGCAATACGGTCTTTCTCTAATACAATACTCTCGATCACATTGTTTGGTTTGATAGTTTATTCATGTCTACTATCCAATGTGATTCCATTACTTATATGATTACATTGAATATGATTTGGAACGATTTCCTAAATCTTATTCATACTCTGGCCAGAGATTCTTAATCATATCATAGAGTATTCTCCCTCAAACGGTTTGAAGGTTACAGATCCCTTGTTGCGCATTCACTTGCCTCCATGGCTAAGTGGCTTAACCCCAACTATGCCGTGGATACCCTCGGAGGGGTGACTTTGACATAGTCAAAGATCAAGGACCTAACCACAAGACAACTATGATGCCTCAGGTCAAAGGACTACTTTGTATTATCCCAACCATGAGTTCTCATGTGAAATGAGTATGAAAACTCCTCGTTGATCGTGTTCAGTGGACTCATTCTATATTGAGCACCTACATGCTTATCTTGGTGTCAGTTACACCAATGACTCGACTCTAGTCACTCTCCCTGAGAAAAGATATAACACGTACTGATCTTAACGGACTGTCAATGCCCAATTGGCAATCCTATGATCAGGAATGTTTAGGATATGTCTTATGAATGAGAATGGTCTCATGAACCTAACTTGTTTAGATTACATTCTACTAAGCACATATTCCTTGGACTTATTGTTTAAGCATATAACATTTATATGAGACTACTTTAAACAATAACATTTGCCCTTTATATTAAACTAAATTAGTTTAACAATTGAAATGTCCGTAAAGTATCATCATATGATTGGTTTTAGGGCACATTTCCAACAGTCTTGTGGCCAGGATTAGCCTTGACGTTTGGAGTAGTCACTACCAGTACCGCTACGCAGCTTTAGATCCATTGTAGGTACTAGCCTGTTCTAGGTTGCACTAGGCAACTCGAACTTGTGTGACTACACTTTGTGCACAGCGCTTAGCGTTAGACTCGCGTCATTGTAGTACACAGCGTATTACTTTTATACCTAGCCTGTTCCTCGTAGTTTAGCTACTTGGACTTGTGTGTTTACATATGGGCGAGCATGTCAGTAAATCATTATCGGGGAGTACCCGTATATTTTTATTATAGTATTTTGAGGTCCATGCCAGAGGGAATGACGTGTTTTCAAAAACTATACTTGTTTTCCAGCGAGGGGTTAGTAGACTCTTGAAAACAACGGTTTTATCAAACTTTGCTTTTTGACCCACTCACCGTTTTATGTTTTGGGGCCCCTCTAGGACCTAGTGACGGTTCACTTATCGGTGACTCGAGGACTCTCTTCGGCGGTGGTCGACAGTTCTGACATTTCTTCAGACTATGTATGATTCACTCCTACTTGTAGTTAACTTTTATTTTATCCATCCTCACGGGGATGTGAATGTTTTTATACTCCTGCACTATTTACTTTGCTCTGACTGTTATGCATCCTGTTTTATGGGTTTTTAACCCTCACCACACTTCTACTTCCGCACTCTACTCTTGAAATTCTTACTTTTCACTTAATTCTTGCATAATTGGCTTTCGTCACCTAACACGTGTCGGCCAGCACTTCCCGACACCTGGCGTGTCCGGGATCGGGATGTGTCACCAAATCAAACATATATGTTCATAACAAGAATACGTTTTTATATGATTATAAGAAGTTGTGAGGTGTGGACCAAAAGAAAAAATGGAGTCGTGAGGCGTCACTTGCACTATAGTGTAAGGGTATTTATTTATATTTGTGCCAATAATGTCTTATATTGAACTCAGTTAAATAATGAGTTTGATACTTAATATTTAACTTTAAAATAAAAGAGCATAATTGGACATGTTCTATTAAGTGAGTCTTGTGTGCACCAACTCTAGCAAAGATCATGAAATACAAACTCTTTTACCAAACATGACTTACACAATACGATCAAACCAAAAGAAGAAAAAGAAAAAACAGGACTCACACGAGGGAACAAAAATATATCAATCATATATATGGTAAGACATGATATCGTGTTAGTTTGACATCACACAAAACATTACCTATATGTGTTGATTGGATGTCATGATACAAGAAGTCACATTCTTATACCTTATTGTGAGAGGGTTAATTTTTTTTTATTTGTGTTGTAGTTAATATTGTTTAGGATTGTGATTGTGTAAATCTAGAAGTAGAATTCCAATAGGATTTGGGATATTTAATCATTTATGACTTATATTACTTGTGAGGCAAGAAAATCCCACGTGACTAGTATAAATAAAGGCATAAGGCACCAAGGAACATAAGTGAAAAATACAACCATTGAGCTGTCACATCCCGGACTGATTCCGCCGTAGCACGGTATTGTCCGCTTTGGGCCACGCCCTCAGCCCCTCTCTGTTGGTCGATGTGGGATGTCACAATCCACCCCACTTAAGAGGAACCCGGCGTCCTCGCCGGCACATCCGTACCAAACGGCAGAGTGGCTCTGATACCTTTTTGTCACATCTCGGACCGACTTCGCCGTAGCACGATATTGTCCGCTTTGGACCACGCTCTCACGGTTTTGTTTTTGGAAACTCAAGAGCAACTTCCCAGTGGGTCACCCATCTTGGGATTGCTCTAGCCCAAACTCGCTTAACTTCGGAGTTCCAATGGAATCCGAAGCCAGTGAGCTCCCAAAAGGCCTCATGTTAATTAGAGGTGGGCATGTACATATAAGGCACATCACTCTGTTGGTCGATGTGGGATGTCACATGAGCTCCATTTTCTCTCTCTTTCTTGCTGTCCCTCTCTTACCTTCACTCTCTAAATTTTCCTTCAACACGTTATTAGCACGAATCGCTCAAGAACAATGTTTAAGCAATCGCCATAAAGCTCATGGATCCTCTTCTGCAAGGTACTCGGTTTGCAGTGCGTCGTGCATATGCCTTCGTATGAAGATCATGGCAGTGACTTTTTCAGCTTCGCCAATCGGGTTATCCGTCTCAGCTTCAATAGTGGTCTTAAGACTCTTTGCAGTGAGGTGGAGCTTCACATCTTAGACCCACTTGAGGTAGTTTCTTCCAGAGACTTCCAGAGCGGTAAAGTCGAGGTTGTTCACATTCGACATATCATGTAACGAAAGGAACAAGATTGTAGTAAGTACTATGGAAAACGGTCCATAGACAAGGAGTAGAACATTTGGGTTCTATTAGACATGTTTTGGTTTAAATTTTCATGAAAAACTTCGAGTTTCATGGAAATATTGTTTTAAGAAAACTTCGGGTTTCATGACACTTAATCGAAACTACGGGTTCAAATTTATGAATTACGAGTTCATGAGTACCTGCAAACAAACACAATATATTAAACAACAACATATATATAACACAACAGGTAGATGGGCGTAGGGCTGCAGGGCCCACGGTGTGAGTAGATCACGGCCCAAAAAAATTTGGATTTGCAAGGCCCAAAGATAGGTGATGCTAGGCTGCAGACCAGCAGATGGAAATTAGGGTTGGGATTTTTGTCCCGAAATACCGATACCGAACCGAAAAAACCCAAATAGAATCCCGAAAATTCCCAAACCGAATTGCCCCGAATAGTTCGGTAACCGATACCGAAAAAATCCTGAACGTTCAGTATGGGGATTGGGAAGGTCTTCCCATTTATTCGGTAATACCGAACCGAAATAATATACATATATATATTTTTAATTATATATATTATTAATATTAGCAGTAGGATTGGTTGAGATTTAATCTCAACTGTTGGTTTGAATCCAGCCCTAAGTATTCATACTTCCACAGTCCACTTCTTCTCTCTTAACACTCGACTTCTCTGAGTCTGAGTTGAGTGAGTTCTCAGCCACCTTTTTCTAATCTCTCTACTTTCCTTCCTTTCTTCGTTGTCCAGCCACCACGCACCACCACCACCACCACCACCACCACCACCACCCTTCTTCATTCACCTGGTCGTTCCCAACATAGGTTCACCTTTCTTCACATCTCAGCCACCACCACAACCCATCCCATCCGTTCCCTTCCTTCCACCACCCCTACACTCTATCGCCTAGGCCCCAGCCACCATCCTCACGACCACGGTCTAGGGTCGGTCCATAACCACAAGTCCTTATTGATTGGATTGGGTTGGTGAGTTTATACTCTCTAAATTATGAAATTAGGGTTTTAATTTTAAGAATTGGGGATTAATTTTGGAATAGGGTTTTACTTTACTTATGGAGAAATTAGTAGGGCAGGGAGGGGATTAATTTGTGAAGATGTGAATGAGAATTAGTCAATTAGGGTAGGTGATTAATTTTTCTATTTGTCTTTGGACTCTATTGTTTGCAGCTGCTGTTGCAGTTGTTTTCTTGCAGCAGCTGCTGTGTGCTTGGTTGTTTGCTTGTTGCAGCTGTGCTTGCTTATGATTTTGCTGTCTATTTTAGCTATTGATTTTCTATTACATGTAAAAGTTGATTTTCTATTTTAGCAGCTGTTGTGCTTGCTTTTGTTGTCTATTTTAGCTATTGCTTTTGTTGTCTATCTTTGCTTCAAGTTTCTGTAAAAATTGGGTTTGGCCCATAACGATTTGGCCCCGAAACCGAAACAATTTTCAGTATTACTAAAATTCGGTATCCCAAACCAACCTGTTTGGTTTCGGTATTAAAAATTCTCATACCGAAAATTTCGGTTCGGTAATTGGTTTACTCATTTCGGTTTGGTTCCTGAACTGAACCCAGCCCTAATGGAAATGGGCAGATAAGCCTAACCCCAAACTGGCCTGGTTTTGTTGGCAGAAAGCCAAGCCCACATGGGGCTGAAAGGAGAAGAAGCAGGGGGTGGCCCAAGCCCAAGCCCAAAAATTAGGCTGGGTTTAATGCAGGCCAAGTTCCGGAAGAGCCCAACGGGGCTCGAGGTGGATTGGAGATCAACCCAGCAAGGCTGGGGGTTTCGTCGAAAAAACCAACAGCGTAGCTACTGGCGACGATGATCTCATGGCAAAAGGGTTGGGGCGAGCCAAGGTTCGAGGTAGAATCCAAAATTATGACAGAGAAGGGAGGTTCTCGACGTTGGGGTCACTGTGGGTAGCCATGGGTGTGCTGCAGTTTCGCCGTGGTTGTGCTAAGAGGTCGGGATCGTCTTGAAAGATGGCGGTGAGCTCAAAAATGCGACGGGGGTCCAAAACCATGGAGATCCAAGTTTGAATCTCGAGAAATCTAATGAGATTCAACTGAATCTCGAATTTGGTTGTTGGGTACGACTTGATTTGCATCGGAGACTATTCCATGTCGTCGGGGATGGGTGGTTGCACTAGAAAATAGGTGAAACGGTGGTCAGGGTTCAACTACAGGCGAAGCCAGGTCTAGAGGATAGGGATGACCCAAAACGGCATCATTCTGGGTGGTTCGGCTTTAATGGCTCGGCTTAAACGGCTTCAGGCCGTGGCTTAAGCGTAGGTAGGGTGTAAAAACCCTAATTTGCTTTTTTTTTTCTCACACAATCATCAATTTGCCACAATATATATAACATATATAAAATTTAAATGCAAACACAATATTAAGCAGAAGATTATAATTCTTTTAAAAGAGAAAATTGGGTTCATGCATAATGGTGAAGGTTTCATGCAATCAATGTTGAAAAAATATCGAAATTGAAATCGTGTTTTAGAAGTACTTGGATTGATAATGATGATTGTAGACCAGTTTATAGGAGAGAACGCCCTTTAGATTCCTTAGCGCAGCAACGAGAGCGTGATGATAACGTGTTGTGACCTATTTACTGAAGGGAAATAATAGGGAGAGAGAGGAAGGTCAGGGGCAAGGAGAGAAAGCGAGAATAAGGCTTAGGGAAATTGTATGATGATTTTCCTTATGTCAATGCCTTTATTTATAGTAAACCACAAGAAGAGAAAAACTTGCTCTCTAATTAAATACAAACATAATACGATAGAATCACTACATTACATAGGAATCTTAAACCATATCTACCAAAAATTTATACAATCACATAAGATCTAGAATATTCACAACATATCGGTTATTGTAGAGGCTTTAATATTTGAAAGTAAAATTATAATGCAATAATGTCTAACTATAGTATACCTATGAAGCACCGGTTTGGCAAAGTGGTGCCAAATTCCGCTCTGGGGAGCGGAATTGGGAGAGGGAAAGCGGGGATTCGTCGGGATTCGGCCCACAAACGGCTCGGAGAGGCTTGGAACGGCTTGGAACGGCTCCGGTACCGCTCGGATTCGCCAGATCTGTTTTTGTCATGGGTATTTTGTAGCCCGCCTGCATCTCTAGCCATGGTTGTGAAGGCAGCTTGAGGAACAAAAAGATTAAATAGCGCTCGGCGGCCCGAGGAAGAAGACGATCTTTCCCTTCTGAAACGCTGTCGTTTTTTTGTTTAATTGGTAAACCTTAAATGACGTTGCATCTTTTTGGTTTATTAGTAGAATAAATTAATCGGACCACGAGAAGTCTTTGCCTACTTAAATACTAGGTATAATTAATATTTATCAAGAAAAATACAAAATAAAATTTGTATAGAAATTACTAATAATAACTCCTAATAATAATTTTTTTTTAATTGTCGAATCCTTGCCACTGTCAAATTAGGATTCTTTGAATTTTCAAGAATCGCCGAACCCATTCCCGCTCTCGAATCCTTGCTTCTTAGTAGTATACTATCTCAACAGTGTAATTTACCATTCACACCGTAACGGGCAACCTTGGTATATTAATACCAACATCATTTGGTGTAATTAAATATAACATTAAGATAATTATGTAACCTTGGAGTGTAAGTTTGAACAATTACAGTGTAACCTAACGTCTACACCGTAAATGGCAACCTTGGTATGGTAATACAACGTCATTTGGTGTAATTAAATATAACGTTAAGTAATTATGTAACATTGGAGTGTAAATTTGAACAATTATAGTATAACCTTACCTTAGACCTTGTATGTTGATGTCATGTTGTAATACGATTACGATGTTGTGTAAGTTCATAACATTTCCTAGTAATAATATACGTCTATACTGTAATAGTACGTCATTGGTATAATAATAAATGTTAGGTTTGTAATTCAATCACGTTGAAGTACAAAAACTTAACTTTACAATATAATAGAACATTCACAATGTAACTACCAACCTTGTTATAGTAATAATCACGTCATTCTTTGTTATTAACTTGAACCTTATCAGAATTATGTAACCTTAAAGTGTAATTTTAAACCATCATAATATATCTTAAATGATTAATAAGGTACCGTTAAATCTTCCTATTACTTATTACTTATTACTTATTATTATATTTTCTTTTCGAAATTGCAATATGTAGGAAGTCGAGAAACCCCAAGTGGTCTTGGGATGTTTGCTCTAATTAAAGAGGAGGCCGGTGGATGTTGGATTGGTGGTGAACCAGAGAGCTGTTCGTTGGTACCGGTAGTGGTAGTGGTAGTTTATGGTGTTGAAGTTCTCGGAATCTTAACGTGGCATTGGTAGTTTGATAGGGAGAAGGAATGCGGTTATTCTCCCTGTTTGGTTTCAAAGGAGAATGGAAAGACAATTAACACCACAAGGTCATTTAGTCTTTTACATTTAAAAGGGGTAAAAATTTAAAAAACTTGAAAACAAAGGCAAAAGTCTTTTTAGGTCTCCTAAAAAAAGGTAATTTTCAAAATTAGACATTTCAAGCTTTTTAACCATTAAATTTTAATTTTTAATTTTTATATTTTTAAACAAACATTCAACAATTAAAACTTATTATATATATTTGTCTCTCCTTGATACTAACTTTTCATACTTTGGCCATAGGCGCTTTCTGTTTTTGTATGAGCTCAATGATTAGCGGTAGTTCATATAGGCATAGAGCTTTAGTGTGTTTCACAAGAAAAAGAAAAAGAAAAAGAAATACTTGTGTCATAGTCTTGAGGAGCTCCTCATATCCTCATTCGAAAAGGCTTTTATTTTATTTTATATTTTATTTCTTTAATTTGTTAAGTAATAACTAGCACTAGGTCCACACACTAGGAAATTTCTACGATACATGCACATATCTAACGGTCAGATGTGAAGAGAAAATAATATATGACCTTTAAATAATAAATGTATGTCATACATGCACTTACTATAACCAATTTCACATGCTATGTGTGTGAGAAATTAAAAACATTTTGACAAAAAAAAAGGAGAAATTAAAAAGATAAAGAAGTGGTGGGAGAGGTTATCTTTCTCTACTTGAAACGTGGGGATATTTTTTGTTTGGAATTTGCTTTGATGACATGTGGGTGAAGAAAGAAAAAAAAAACGACAAAAAAATTTTTGTGCGAAATTACTTCATTTGGCTAGGGTTTCCCCTTTTAAGAAGTTCGTTGTCGATCTAGGCTGTTGGAGATATTAAGCATAAATCTTTTTTACAAAGTTGGGTTATGTACACATTGCAATCTTAACCCTAGCTCATACAACTTCTACTTCTCACTTTCCAATTTCTCAACTTTTATTTTCCAAAACATCATACGGAGTTCCCTTCACGCTAATAATTTGGTCTATTTGGTCACCTATTGAACATCATTCGGAATTCCAATCCGTTGGGAAGTCCAAGTTCAAGTCTATTCAAAGTGAGGCTTTTCTAATTTCCTTAGTCAAATTGAGAGAGATCTAGAGAGACTTCAAAAACATATTGGCATGCTTGTCAACTCTTTTCTTTTTACTATGTTCTAACGGTCATAGCGTCAATTTTTAATATGTTCACAAACCCAAAAAAACACTAACATTTGTCCGTCGTGTTAATTACAAATCCCATATTTATAGAGTTCAATTCCATCAACGACTATCAATTGCTTTGTCGAAACAAAAAACTACATAAAAATAAATGACCATTAATACCAAAAGTTCAAGGCGAAGCCAATAATACTCGTGGCTCAGACAGCTTATTCACAGGTCACAGCCAATTGATTCTTCAATTTTCTTCTCCTACAGACATAAATTCCCTAAATATGGACCCCCAACTCAGATTTGCTACACTCATCTTACATTACATATGATATTACAGATATACCTACCGACCAATCCCACTTGGCCACAAATCAAATGATGTATGTGGTCTCACTCTCACTGTCATATATATATATATCATTCTCGTTTCCTTAGTACACATGGTTTAAGAAAATTGTGATCACCCACCGTTTGATTTTAATCCAACAGTAAAAAAAAAGTATAACAACAAAATTAAATGATTACATACCGTTAGATTAAATTCGAACGGTAATGTACTAGAATTTAGTAAGAATCAATTTGTATCGAACGGGTTTACCGCCACGTGGCGTTCCAATCCAATAACACATTGTCATGTGGAGATAAACTTGCACTTGGCAATGTATTATTAGATACAGGAGGTGGTGAACTCGTTTCATGTAAGTTCTTCTCCAACTCATGACTTGATAGGCAACCTCATTGTCCATTATATTTTCGGAACTTTCTTGCATATCATGGAATATTTCGTACTCTGGGTATTTTAACAGTTAAATTTTTGTTTTAAAATATAAAAATCAAAATTTCGGTTAAAATTCGAAGTATAAGATACTCTGGAGCATCCAAGAATTTTTTTATATTTCCCCCTCCACTAAAAAGATATTCGAATATATGCAGAGAGAAGGTTCGTGGCGTATGAAATTATTATGCAGAGAAGGTTAGTTGCAATAAAGAAATGGAGAGCAAATGATGTCTCCTCCACTGGGCGGGTGCGTTAGAGCTTATCAATTGGCACATGACTGTAAGGACTACGTAAATAGAAAATATTCTTGGAGAGATTTTTCGAATTACCACTTGAACTTTTATTCGAGTTGCCATTTGCCACTTGAAGCAAACCAGTCAATTTTTTCTGTCAAAAATGAAATACGTGGGATGCAAAACAGAGGCCTTGTTTGGTATTTTTTTTTTTTACTAAAACTGATTCACTTTAAAGTTAAACAGATATAAAATGTTTGGTAAAAATAAAATATACTTCTTATTTTAAAAGTTATGGCATTTAAACAGCAACTTTTAAAAGCAACATGGAGGTTGTTTTTAAAAACTGCTTTTATAAGCAGTTTTATTTAAAAGCACATTAACTCCAAACTGGCCCTCAGTTTCTCCGACTTAATCATAAATAACTTAATAAACTTTCTCCCACTCAACTATAAATTGAATTTCTTTGATGCATGTGACTTTTTTTGAGTAAGTACGTGTGATACAAAATTGAATTTGGCCTACTCAACCATAAACAAACTAATAAACTGAATTTATCCGACTCAACTATAAACTAATTTTTTTTTCTGATGCACGTGACCTTTTCTGAGTAAGTACGTGTGATACAAAATTGAATTTCACCTACTCAACCATAAACAAACTAATAAATTGAATTTCTCCGATTCAACTATAAATTTTTTTTTTCCGATGCACGTGACCTTTTTTGAGTACGTATGCAATGCACTTGAAGTAAATCCTAAATTGTATTTTTGATGTATTTTAGTAACATATTTTAGTTGTATTTGAGGTATCGTTCTTTCATTGGATGAAAATTTGAATTTCTCTATGACAACCATGAAAACACTAATATGTACTTCTGAATACAGGTCATGTGTGTTGCACATGCTTCGTTTTTTTAGGAAAATGCTTGTGGAGTTAATAGTAGGTGGTACATTGCAACTAATTTTTAGTTGAGGAGGGACACATTACTTCACTTTATTTTTCTCAGATGAAAAATTGTATTCGAGCAAACATTGAGATTTTCTAATATGCTCCGGAGACTGAGATATTTTATACAGTGAGGTTTTTTTTTATTAGAACTTAGTCAATATTGAATAACAACAAAAAATTCTGGTGTAATATAGTAGAATTGTCGAAGTTTATACGTGGCCATTTGAGAAGATTTCCAGTTACCAAATTGGAATGTAAGAACACGTGTCAAATGAATGTAAACATTATTTTGCTATTATTAAAAGGTTGCATATTTTTTACTTTACTGAAATCAACAGGTTTTCCTGGTTTCCGGTCAAGACAGAAAAAGGGAACTTTTGAAACAAGTGAGAAGCCGATGACTGGTTTGGACTTTTGGAGGCTTTTTGCCGTAACGGACCGGTTCTGGAATGTCTCTTCAACCAGGTTACTCTCTATCTCTCCTCTCTCTCTCTCTCTCTCTCTCTCTCTCTCTCTCTCTCTCTCTCTCAATGTCTGAAAAATGTGAGTTCTTTGATGTTTTCTTAATAGTGTTTCAGAAAAGCTTGAGAAGTGCATGGTGGTTCTGGTGTGGGTTTGCTCTAGTTATGCAAAAATTATGAATCTTTGTGTTTTATGGGATTTATGCTTATAGATGGGGTTTATTTATTTATGTTGTTTTTTCGCCTTTTTTTCTTGGGGTTTTCAATCTTACTGGTCAAGAACTATTGTGGTTAGTTTTGAATGCTAAGGTATTAACTTTGTGTTGGAAAACATATAATTAAGGTGGTGGATGATTGATTATATATGCCTTGTTTGAACTGTAAATTTATTTCTGGATTATATTTTGTTGCCAAATTTGAGAGATGGGATTGATTTAATGATGTTATGCTCCCAAAAGAAAGAAAACTCATGAATTTTACCAAATGGGATTTAAGCAAGTTATCTAAATTTGATCAGTTTGTGGTATGCAGGAGGTGATTGATGTCGATTATCGAATGTTGCAGTTTGAAAGTAAATGAATTTATATTTTCTCCAACCATGTTGTCCACCATGAGAGTATGTCTAGATGATTTTGGATGTCGATTTTGAGCACGGGTTTTTCGGACTAAATGATGATAGCTTTGTTCTAAGAACCACGCTAATTAACATGCTGAATTTTTGTGACACTGAGAATTGAGGATACCAAGGTTGTGTGGTATGGACACAGCCAACAACAATGAGACTAGCCAGCCTTCAATCCGATTCTGCAATTCTTACAGAGTGGCGAGCCTTTTCGTCACAATTCTGGAAGCAACCCAAGTGGCAGAATTGAAAGACCGGTATATTCTGGGTGAGGAATTAGGATGGGGGCAGTTCGGTGTCATTAGGGCATGCTCGGATAAGTTTACTGGTGAGGTTTTAGCTTGCAAGTCTATTGCCAAAGATAGATTGGTCACGCACGATGATGCGCGCAGCATCAAGCTTGAGATTGAAATATTGTCTAGGTTGTCTGGGCACCCGAATGTTGTCAATCTAAAGGCAGTTTATGAGGAGGAAAATCATGTGCATCTGTTGATGGAGTTATGTGCTGGAGGGGAGCTTTTTCATCGGCTTGAGAAGCAGGGAAGATTCTCAGAAACTGATGCTCGGGTTCTTTTTAGATATCTGATGAAAGTTGTTAAGTATTGTCATGAGAACGGCATTGTTCACAGAGATTTGAAGCCGGAAAACATTCTCTTGGCTACTACTTCTTCATCCTCACCAATTAAGTTGGCAGACTTTGGTCTTGCAACCTACATCAAACCCGGTGAATTTTCTTTTTAATCTCATTTTCTTACCCCATGCCTTCTGTTTAGATTTTTCTACAAGGCTTAAGTATTTATCGTGTTCTGATCACCCGGTGTTTGTATCAGCAGGGCAGAAATTGCACGGGACTGTTGGAAGTCCATTTTACATAGCTCCGGAAGTACTTGCAGGCGGTTATAATCAGTCTGCTGATGTATGGAGTGCTGGAGTTATCCTATACATGCTTCTTAGTGGGGTGCCTCCTTTCTGGGGGAAGACTAAATCAAGAATTTTCGATGCTGTAAGGGTTGCAGATCTGTGGTTCCCTCCCAATCCTTGGGGTCACATATCTGCGGCTGCCAAGGAACTGATCGCTGGAATGCTTTGCGTTGATCCTTCCAGGAGATTCACAGCTGCACAGGTTCTAGGTACATCATTGCGTCATTGTTATATATTGTAGCTCGTACCCCGTACATGTAGTAATTACTAAAACATTCTATATCAGTTCTCTTTATTGAGAAGCTAAAATTGTGGTTAAGGATATGATTCAGATATATTTTATGATAATTGAGGCTTTCCAAACACTTTAGATTAGGCCGTTAAACCTATCCCTTGGGGGCGATCACAATTATGCGCATTGAAATTATTCATCAATTTTTGAACTTTTTTGGAGAGGGAATTTATGGTTATAGAATTTTGCGTGCAAGTCATTAATTCACAAGTTCGTCAATCTTGAGTTGTAATGTGATGTCACAGTTCATTGTTTCGGGTAACTAATCCAACCCAAAAATTTAACCCCCCTCCCCCTGAAACTCCTCATGAAAAGTAACCATGCATGTCTTTTAAGTTGTTCGAATATTGATTTAGACATGTATTTCAAATTTTGTTCATAATTAGGTTTGATAATGCAGCTCATCCATGGATGGAAGATCGTGCGCATGCGAGTCAAGAGACGCACAAGCTGGACAATCAAGTTTGCAGACAGCTGGAAGTGGGTGGAGGTTCTTTCTCTACACCATTTATCGATAGGAATCAGAACTATAGCTTAAATGAAGGCTCACCCACAGCTGGTGATGTAGAACTGTGGCAATCACCTGCATTCACATGCAAATCATCTTTCTCGGGTTTCCTTGTTGACAATGGTAGTTTTTTCCCTGCATCTGGAGGTTTTCCGTTTAGCAGCTGCTACGAATCAAGTCCAGTGGAGTTTTCTTCACCAGTTCCATCGATGCCAAGCTTTACCTTCTTCAGTCCAAGTTCTTCAGTAGAGCAAAGAAATATATCGTTAAGATTTAAAACCAACATGGCGACATTAGAAACAGCGTATGGAGGTATACATTTCTTATTTCCTGCCTCGTTTGTTTATTCGAAGCTGACTACAAATTAGTTACATTGCTGCTAAATGACTAATCAGCTATTTATCTGTGCTTAAAATTCTGAACCGGGTTCTTTCTTCCGGGAAACGCAGAGTCAAGTGTGGAGAAGCTAGTCGTGCTGACAGATTGCTCATCTGATAAGCGTGACGGTGGAGAAGTAGAGCGCAAAGAATTCTGGAGGGGTGGAACAAACGGGTCTTCTAGGGTTGCTGGAATCCACAGCAAGAGGAACAACACGATTGAACTTGGCGAGCTTGATCAGCTTAATCTCGTTGTGACTGAATCAGTCATCCGTTGGGCGTCATGCACGCATATCCCTACCGCCCCATCTCTCAGATTGTCACTCGTCTGCTAGACCGGTTGAGCGTCTGAAACAGCCGCCGTTGAGGCACGCGTAATTCACACCATATGTTGATATGAGTAATGTAAAACGAGAGATACACAAAAGTGGTGTTGTGTTAAATCAATCTCAAGAACTCAACTCTGGCGATATGTATAGGCCTGTCTGCCTTCAATTTTGTGGTGTTATTAATAGAGTGGTGATGCTTTTCTAATTCTTTAAGTAATTGCTCGATTATATCCAGTTAGTTATGAGTTTCGATCATTCAGCAACTACCTATTTGTCTGCTGGTTTTTTTTCTTCTTTAATGTTGAAAGACGTCTCAAGTTCGACTTACTCATCCCGGATAGATTAATTTAATTTATTATTTGCTTACTAGAAACATCAAAATAAAAATTAAAGCAGGCAAAAACAAAAATGCGTTTGCCGGGAGTCGAACCCGGGTCTATTGCTTGGAAGGCAATTATCCTAACCGTTGGACTACAAACGCTGCACATGAGACTGGCCGCCAAAAGTTTATATCATGGTTATCACCAATGTTGTTTTTATTTTTTTCGGTTCAGTTTTCTTAAAAAACCATACAGTCTTATCATCGATTAGTATTGATGGGCATTTGATCACCACCGGGTGTTGGATGTGGTGGTGGTTAAAACCTAGTTCCGCCACTGGCTGCGGTGGTGGTTGTGGTGGGTATCCAATGAGAGTTTCATGATCAAGCATTTATCTCCAGTTTTTTATATACATATTACAATCCCTTGCTTTCTTCTCTCCAGTTAGCAAGTTATAACATTTTGCAGAATGGTAGCAAAAACCTTGCACATGGACAAGGTTATATAAGTAAAAACCAGCAACGTGCATAACAAGTAAAAGGCGAACATCTCAACCGAAAAAAAATGAAGCACAAGGGGTACAATCAACGATGAAAAACGGTGAAAAATTGATGCATATATGATCCAACAATTGTCAGGTAAATGGGATAAAGCGAGTAACTAAATTACAACTTTGATAGGTAAATTACCAGATTGGTAGCTTCTTACACACTAACTTTATTGAGTCTAACATCAAAACTGACCCTGCTCGATTCGGAGCCTCAAAAAAGGAGCCAGCTAAAGAAGCTGCCGTTGCAAAATTCAAATAAACAAAAATAAAAATACGAGAAAAAAATTAAATCCTTTCTAGTAGTACACGATTACATTGTTGTAGCTCACGGTACTGCAACTCGGTTTCAGGATGCAGGGGCATACGCTTGGATTGCTGTGGCCAGTTTATCTCTATCCTCCTCTGTTTTCAACCTAATTAAGAAGGTACGTGCCACGACACTATCATTTCCATCACCTTCGCCCTACAAAATCCAAGAGAAATTGCACACATTATCACATGACATGAATTACAAGTTACCAACATATATGCTTCACGGACTACCTTGTATCATCCTAAATTACGTAAAAGGCAATTAAGCCCCACTACTGATTAAGACCCGACCATATTTCTTGTTCTAAGATTTAATAAACACACCAAATTCTTTAACCAAGCCCACCATGACACAAACAGCCATTTCAAATTTCCCTACAAAATGTGTGTATTTCTCTCAGATCTATGACGATAAAAACTAATCAATGGATCAAGTAACAACCCCAGAACCCCAGAGAAAAACAATCAAAAGTATTTTGGCAGCTAAACCGCTTATTGATAGTTAATTGATAGTCGTCCAACCCTGCAGTATTTTTTTTTCTTTGTACAATTAAATTGACCAAAAATTCTAATTGAATATCAAATACCAGCATTGTCTTACCACAGTATGAAATATTGCAACAAGGGAATTCTTCTGTACATTCGTCTTAATGCCAGAATATAACAAAGCATTAAGCTGCACTCTTCCCACCTGCCATCAGTAAAGAGAACACAAAGTGAAACTTCTGCTGAAGACATACACGACTTCTAAATGCAACAACGAAAAGGGACAACAAAAACAGAAAAGATTTATAATCTTTAAAAGAGTGACGAAATGGGAATAAAGCTATAGAAATGAAGATTTTCTTGTTCTCTCAAACAAGAGCAAATATAATAATTACATCCCTTTGTTGTCAACATACCACACTTCTTAAAGCACACAATAAAAACTAAAAGAGCAAAAGTTAATCTGTCAGACTGAATATATAATACTTGAAACCATATGTCTGAAAGGAAACATACATCATTTCGAACAATGATTGTTGGTTTTGATTCTTTTGTACCCTTGCTGACACCCTCTTTGCATTTAATAGATAGCTGCCCTGTGCCTTTATCTTTCCATGCATCTTTATCTGCTGGATCACTTGACTGGAATATCCGGAAGAAAAAGGGTATTGAAAAAGTCAGTGTGAATGTGGAAGTTACAAATGGCGCTTGGCGCATACAACTTGCTAGATTCTAGAAAGAATACAGCGCATCTACCAAGAAGATGGCCAAAACATTGAACAAAGCGCATCTGTCAAAGGCATCATACAAATGTGAAATAGACGTAAATTGCATCACAAAAGTTTTTTTATCTAAAAAAAGTTATCTCAGACCAAAAATACAGCCTAGCATTTGAGCATAAGAAACAGATAACATGCATAATTATTTTAATAACTTGACATGAGAACATACTAAAATTCCTAAAACGGTACCAAATGGCACATACAAACACTTATAAAAGGTTCCAGGGTTGGTATGTAACTTGATCAATCATCATGATGCATGTTAGCCTGGTAGGAGCAATGGAGCATGAAATAATGACTCAATTTCTAAAGGGTGAAATGCATAACTTAACCCTGATGCAGCAATGCACATGTGTAAGTCTACCAATGTGTATTGTTTAAATGCTATATTCTGTACATATGGATATGCCTTGCATGATAACATCTCCATATAACTCAAACTTGTAAAATCCAAAAGAAGTATCAATAGACTAATACTGGCACGCATTTTTATAAACTTTGAATAAAAAAAGATCAAATACATGAAGAAAAAAAAAAGATTCAATTACAAAATTTGAAAATTAATGAAAGTTAAGGGGTTTTTTTTTTTTTTTTCTGGTAGAGAGTGAACAAATTTACAATGCTATTTATGAATGTTATCTTAATGAATAGAAATTTTACAAAATTTTATACGCACATACCTTCACATAAAGTTTGCACTTGACTTCATGGACTACAACAACACCCTTCTCTTCAGACTTTTCCACAGATGGGCTTTCAGGTTGCTCCAATTCATTTTCTGAACCAGACCAAGGACATTCAGTACTTACAAAGAATCAAGAAGACTATATCGAGGATAATTCCTACAATTATCAGCAAAGGTAACCTTCACCATTAAACTTTAACAGCTATAAACATGGTGAACAGTGTGTAGTACACGATGCAAACTCTATATGTCCACAAGCTTGGACCATGACCCTGACATGAAGGCACAACTATAATCACGTCTTGCAACATAGACCCACTAGTAGAAAACTAAAAGAAATGCACAGTGGAGAGACAATAAATTCAAATTTAATGACCATGAAGTCATAGACAAATGAACTTCCTTACCTTAAATTCTGAAAATCAAGAAAAGCTTTTTCATACTCAGGAAAAATCCAACATGACAGAAGCATTTGAATATAATATCTAGTTACCCAAGTTGCAACAGAAAAATTATTTAGTTAACTCCTGACTTTGCAAGTCAAGGAAGTGCCTTTATTTGTTGATGGTCTTCAAAACAAAAACAAAATAAAGAAGGAATAAAAAAATAAATCAATTGTCCCATATTTCCTAAGTGAGTTGTCCTGAATGTGTCAATTTCAACCCCATACTACTCTTTTTTGAATTGGATGTCTACGAAACATGGTAGTGTTGGAGGACTCAACGCGTACGATACAGGCATTTACTGATGGGTCAACAGGTGCACCAATTTAAAACATACTTAGTTCCATTTTATGTTGCTGCCATAGCAGCAATTGCCTTTTAAGGTTTCAAATTAATTGACAAATTAACAATTGAATCAATTGCCAAGCCCTTAATAAAAAGGAATAAAAAAAGAGGTGGTAATTAGCAATCACAAAGTCTTCTAACAAACCCAATTTTAACCAAACATCGGAAGCTTAAAAGCTTCACTCAGAGAAACGTTTCTAGATAACAAGTTGAGAACTCATTCATCAAGACAATAACTATAGTTGGAAGCTTAAAGGATATGAAATAAAAGTATGGCATGGAATAAAAAATACATGAGGAGTAAATTGAGGGGGAAAATTAACAGAAAATAAGAGCAGTAAAAGGTAAAAGAGCAAAAACTTATTGTCTCACCATCATCTGCTTCATCTTGCTTTGGGGGAACTGAATTTTGAAATCCTGATAAGAAATTACCAAAAAGAAAATAAGGATGTCAAATATACATCAAACTCACAGAAGTAACACTTCTCTACTAGAAAGAGTACGGCTGGTAGATATTCAAGGGTGCCATTTTTCCATAACATTCCAATTAGCGATAAATCAATGACAGGCAGAAAGCAAGTAATAAGTTAATTGTGAAAATATATCAAGCTAGTTGCAACCATTTTCAACAGTAGATTTTAAATTTTAAATTTTTTAGGAATCTACAAGTTTATCATAAAACACTCTGGAAAGCACTGTAGAAGTTGAGTGTTTTCTCCTGGTCAGCATACCTTAAAGTACGTGTACTATGTTCTTTCTGTCCATCAAAATTAATTCAATATAATTTAGGGCTGAAACATTTTTGTTCTACCATGTAATCTGAATTTATAATCAGATCTACTAAGGCACATCAAGAGTCCAGACCATTTATACCATAAATGAAACATGTCGTTAATATGATACCTACCAAACATGGAAGGGGGCTGACTGTTGGAGGACAACCCAGGGCTTTGACTGTTGGATAATAATCCAAAACTGGGAGTGTTAGAGAACGCCGTATTGGAGGACAACCCCGAGCTTTGACTGTTAGAGAAAAATCCAAAACTGGGAGTGTTGGAGAATGCCGCCGAACTTTGACTACTAGAAAATATTCCGGAGCTTTGATTATTCGAAAATATCGCCGGGCTTTGACTATTGGTAAATATTCCGGAGCTTTGAGTTTTCTTTTGATCTAATCCAGAGCTCTGACTTATGGAAAACATTCCAGAACTTTCAGTATTGGGAAATATTCCAGAGCTCTGACTTATGGAAAACATTCCAGAACTTTGAGTATTGGGAAATATTCCAGAGCTCTGACTAGTCGAGAAGACTGGCGAGCTCTGGCCGCTGAATATTCCTGAAGAGCTTTGGCTGTTAGAAAATTCTCCTGCAGAACTTTGGCTGGTAGGTGCTACTCCAGTGGAGCTGTGGTTGTTGGAGAAGGCACCTGCAGAGCCTTGGCTGTTGGAGAATACTCCAGAACTCCATGAAGTTGTAAAGCTAGCAGTTGTACCAACTGGTGAAAACAGGGGTTTTGTCTGAATTAATTCCGTCTCACTATTCGCGGACTCGGGAACAATTTTCTTTTCAGCAGTAATACAAGATCCTGCTGCTGTGAAATTTTCTCCTTTTGCAGCATTTACTTTAAGCCAGTTAACGATATCACTGAATTTCTCCTGAAATGAGAGGGTGAATACAGAAAATATAAGTGGGACAACACTAAATTTGATAAACATTTTATTTTTTGGTACAATGGAAAGAGACAACGCCAACAGCAGAACTCAAACAGAAACAAGACGGGGTCTGGCTAAACCAGCCCTATCGTCACCAAGAATATCAATAATGCCAAGACAGAAGCATTCATTTAAAGAGAAAATGAGAAAGGAGGAAGAGTGGGGGTGGGAAGAGATAGAGAAACTAATAATGCTAAGACAAGAGGGAAAAAAGAGTATGCAGGTGAAAACTTTTGCCATCCCCACCATACCATGCCAAAGGGAAATAATTAGGAAGAAAATAGAGGTCTTGAACAAACAATTATTGAATGAACCAATCCAATTGGCTTCTGTGAAAAATCTTTATTCAACACCTCGTCTGATTGCTAAGAATGTAGAAGTACCTAGACGGGATACATATCCTTTAAAACAGATATAAAGTTGATGAGAATTACCATAATGTTTGAAGCATGAGCTAGGTAGTCACGGACACCATCTTCCCAAAGTTCATCAGGATGATTCTTTAGCTGTGTTTGTACCCAACTGTACAAAAAGAGGCATATTTATAGCAAAAACATTATCTATTCTTAAAGGTCCAATAAACATAAGACAACTGAATGCCATGTGTCTGAGTATCAGAAATAATTTTTGAGAACAAATAGGAAATTCAAATAATATAGAAACTTCAATATCATATAAAGAATATCAAGTCATATTGAGATAATGAAATGCATACGTCATTTATGATAAAGAAGAATAGTGTCAATAAAAAGAAACCAATTTAGTTGGCCGCCTGATAAGAAACTTTGGCGTAGCCATATACAACATGATGAAAGTATATAGTTGTAGAAATAGAAATAAGGTGGACCTTGCAAATTGGGTGTTCAGAGCTCTCACATGCTGCCGAGATGATGCAGCCCGCTGTGCATCCAAAGGAGGTGTATCAGTCGACTTCTCTTGAGAAGGCTCTGCCCTATTAGAGTCAAATGAGGATCCCGCCATAATCCTTTTATTCCAGAACTGCATATTGTTGAAAGAGAAAATATAATAAACATCAACATAGCAACTGAATTTCCAAAATCTCTACCCCCCACCAATATAAGAAATAGTATTCCCTTGAAAAAATTAAAAGTGGAAATTTAAAACCACCAATAAACCCTTTGATGTCTTGCATAAGACCCATAATCACCGATAATATTTGTTTTATAATATTTGACGGCTATTGAGCCTACATTGAGAGGCAATTGAAGATAACAAATGTCCATCAAACAATGCTTGCCTAGAAAGTGGGTTTTCCTCCCTTTTTTTAGTGAATATTAAGATTTCATTCAAAGACTACAGTTCAGTACATAACTGAAACACAGAGTATCTAATTACAAACTGACAACAAACCAACTAACCAGATGCCAAAAGAAATAAATTAACAACAGAAAGCCTAACTTATCCACTTCCAATAAATACAGATATACACCTTCACTATCGAAAGGGGAAACTTTAATTACTTCAAGTCGAAGCTAATAAGAGCGACCTGACATCAATAAAACCTGCTCCTTGTTTGCTTCTACCGTAACTTCGCCGTCTACCCTTCTCCTAAAGCCCCACTAAAGAGAATGGCAGCCTAATTGCCTGTTTAAAGTCTGCATATCTCCCACATCCTTTGTTTAAGTTTAATTTACTAATCCTGCTTTATTACTTCTTCTACTCCCAAAATCCTTGGTCAGCTCAGGAATTGACCAAAATTGAAAAAAATTCAACAAATAATCCCACAATCCCAATCTGTAAAACTAATAAAAACCCCATAACCCTTTTAGATTATATACTCCTTAATTAATAATATAATGCAAAATTGCAAACACTATAAGCTAATTACACCCCTAAACAGCTCGATTTATCAGCTTAAAATTCAAACCCTTTGGGATTTATTCACACAAAACAAAAAAAAAACCAATACGCAATACATTTAAATCCCCAAAACAGAAGCTAGAAATTAGGGTTTTTCCCCAACTTTTCAATAAAAATTGCATAAAAACAACAAAAAGGTGAAATTTTTGAAAGGAAAAGTGGTACTTACAGCCGAGTCAGAGTTGGAGTCCGATACAGAAAAACGTTTCGGACCTTTCATCATCATGATTCGGGCTTTCCTGGTTCAAAAGCGGAATAGGGTTCTTCACAATTTCTCTGCTTTTGCCTTCAGACTAGCTACACTGCAAGCAAAACGAGGAAAAACAGAAAAGCCTTTTTCCATTTTTTAGTAAATTAAAAAATAAAAGGAAAGGTGATTAGAGCCTTTGGATCAGGTGGGGAACTAATTTTCAATTTGGACCGTTGGATTGGTTTCCCACTGCAGTATTATTTCACGTGGGTCTTTGTATCGATTGGGATTTGGGATTGGGAACCTACTTGGCTACTGTCCTTTTGTAACGAACAATGATTGGAAAGTTGGAGTTGTGTTGTGTAACCAATTATAAAATTGGGTGGGAGAGTACGGCATAGAGAGAAGAAAATGACTCGGGTGTATGAGAATTATATGTTTTCTTTCTGGTTTTGTACTTTTATTTATATTAATTATGATGGCTATTTGACAGAAAAAAAAATACTAATTATGATGACTTTCTTGCCTTACAAGTAACATAAAGCCTACACAAATTTGATCTCTAAATCCTATTGGGATTTTACTTTAAGATTACACAATCATATTCCTATTTAATAATAATATAATGCACAACACTCCCCTTTGAGTGTATAACTTAAGAAGCAGTCGCATCAGGTCTTCATGATTAGGAGATAGCCGTTGTTGTCATCAATTCTTGGTAGGTACAAGTAGTTGCTAACTCGAGTCTTATAGTAAGGGTGCATATAAAAAAGAAAATCTCACAAAAACCTTGCACGTTTATCCATTAGACTTAAGGAGAAAAAAATGAGTTAATGCAAGATGTCGATGTTTCAAAAACTTAAAACATTCACAAGGGTATGACCAACCTAGGATATGTGCATCATCAAAACCTCGCCAGGTTAGCAAAAACTCAATGGAAAAATTGCTCCTGATCATAGGGAAAAAGAGTACATTACGATCATGTGGGTATGCTTCAGGATACTCCTTTTGAGTTCGACAAAACACCCAAGAGAACTACCAGTGTTGCAAATCTGAAAGTTTACGCAAACCAATTCCATGAACAAGCTTCTAAAAGGTAGACTTCGGCAGTGACTTCGTGAAGAGGTCGGCAAGATTGTCTTGGGATCATATATGCTTGACTTCGATCTTCTGATGCTTTTGTTGCTGATGAGTAAAGAAAAACTTCAGAGCAATGTGCTTGGTACGGTCGTCTCTGATGTATCCTTTCTTTAATTGGTCGATATATGAAACGTTGTCTTCATGGATCTTCATGGATTGTTGTTGGAACAACAACAATGGAAGAAAAACTACACGAGGTTCTAATGTGATTAATCACACCCCTTAATCAAAAGCATTCACGCGATGCTTCGTGTAGGGTTAGAATCTTAGTGTGATTTGAAGACGTAGCAACCAATTCTTGTTTGGTTGATCTCCACGATATTGATGTATCTCTAATGGTAAAGACATAACCCGTTTGAGAACGCACCTTGTGTGGGTCAAATAAGTAACCAGCATCAGCATAACTAACAAGGCGTACATCATCCCAATGATCAAGGGGGTTGGATTCGCTCGGCGATGTATAAAGATAAAACAAACCCATATCAATTGTACCTTTAAGATAACACGTGATATCTTTAACACATGTCCAGTGTCTACGTGTAGGCGCATTGCTGTATCTTGCCAAAAAAATTCCCAGCGAAGGAGATGTCGGGTCTACTGTATTGAGCCAAGTACAATAAAGTACCAATTTCACTTAGGTAAGGAACTTCAAGTTCCAAAATCTCATCATCCTCTTCTTTAAGACGAAATGGATCTTGTTTTACATTTAGAGTCTGAACAACCATGAGAGTACTCGAAGATTTTGCTTTATCCACATTAAAATGGCCCAACACCTTTTAGGTTTAGTTCGATTGGTGAACTAGCATACCATCCGAACAATGCTCTATCTTCTGGCTAAGGTAGTATCGAGTTTTTCTAAGATCTTTCATCTCAAATCCCAATTTTAGGTACGCGGTAGTTTTCTCAAGTTCTTTAGGAGTTCCTATGAGATTCATGTCATCGACATAGACTGCAACAATCGCAAATCCAGAATATGAATTCTTAATGAACACGTAAGGGCATAACTTTTTATTTACATATCCCTGGCTGATCATGACGTAGCAGGAAAATAAGATAGAAGGATAAACAAGCGTCAAATCCGATAATATAAACTGAAATCCATCAGTATTTCGGAGTCCACTAGAAAATAGAGAAAACTTTGAATTTGATTGATAATGAAATGAATAATTTGAATTACAACTCCAAGATAAGCCTTTATATAGGCATCAAACCCTAATTCTAGTAGTAATTGGAAATCTAATAAATAAAGGAAACATAAAAGAAAATCATAATTGACTAGAGAAAATGAAACCTAAACCTTATGGGACAAGGAAAGATAAAATTATCCAAAACTTAAACTTTCCCAAAACCTATTCAAGCAACCCGAATATTCCAACGATATGCCTTTCCATATTGTATCACAAAATACTTTATGGTTGATTGTGAATTTTCTTTCTTGCGCCGTCTCTTGCCAATTGTCCACCATTGTCTTTTTTCTAATTTTACCCACTTTAATTGACCTCTATTTTGTCCTACATCAGATCAAATATTCACTAACACGGTTATACTACATCCGTCCAGATTGCTTTAACCTGTATAGCGAACGCCTCAATCTTATAGAGCGTGTGTTCCGTAGCTGAGAACTATTTGAGCCAGTCAATGCAAGTCCTTATGGAACTTTCATATAGATATCCGTATCTAAATCCCCATACAAATATGATGTGACTATGTTCATAAGCTGCATATTCATTCTTTTGGAAACTACCAGACTAATAAGGTAGCGAAACATTATGACGTCCATTATGGCAGAATAAGTTGTAGTTAATTCCAGGGCATTGAGAGAAGCATTGCGCTACAAGGCGTTCTTTATAATGCACTATTTCATTCTTCTCATTACGCTTCCTTACGAACACCCACTTGTAGCCAACTGGCTTTACATTAGGTGGCGTTGGAGTTACAGGTCCAAACACTTTATGCTTCGCTAAGGAATCAAATTTAACCTAGATTGCTTCCTTCCATTTTGGCCAATCAGTTTTACATCGACATTCATCAACGGAAAGAGGTTTGATGTCGTCGCTAATCAAAATCTCAGTAGCTATTGCAAATTCAAATGCATCGCCGAAGATAATCTCATTTTGATTCCAAACCACATCTAAGCTAGCATAATGGACCGAAATCTTTTGATTCTCGAGAGGTGGTTGTGTATCATCAGAAACACTACCATAATCTAAAATAACCTCATGCAATGGATCAAGTGAGACAACGATAGGATAAGAACTAGTTTGACTAGTTTGTGTTATGTGTTTTCGCTTTCTAGGATACGAATTCTTCGAACCAAAGGGTCTCTCATGCTTCAGGGTGGGTGCATGTGATTGGCTAACTGACAGGGTACCTGGCGACCCAGCAGGGGTGAACATTCATCTAATAGGGGCGACACGTACTTCAGGGACATTATCTTGGCGTTTGTTAGGCACATTTATCCTTGCAGACACATTTGTAGCTAGTACATGTGATCTCGTCACTTTAGCTAGATCAGTGAAAGCGTCTGACATTCTTTGGACAACACTGTGAAGATCTAGAATTCTTCGCACTTTAGTTTCAGATTGGGCGGTTCGGGGATCAACATGAGAAAAAGTAGGTATCGTCCACGCTAATTTGTGCCGTTCTTCAAGAATGTTGACTGATTATATCTCCCCTTAACAACGGGAAGACCGTCTCATCGAAGTGACAATCCACAAAACGAGTGGTAAAAGAGATCGCTTATCAAGGGCTCTAAGTATCGAATGATCAAAGGAGAATCAAAACCGACATAGATTCCCATCCTTCTTTGTGGGCCCATTTTAGTACGTTGCGGCGGTGCAATTTGCACATAAACAGCTCACCCAAATATGTGTAAGTGTGAGATATCAGGCTCATACCCAATAACCAACTGTAACGTGGAATAAGGTTGGGTGGAAATGGGCCGCATGCGGAACATGGCTGCGTGGAAGAATTGCATAACCCCAAGCAAAAACAGGTAGCTTGGTGCGCATGACCAAGGACCTTGCTAATCATGATGAGATTTCTTTCCTTACAAGTAATATAAAGCCCATGAGGATTTGATCTCTAAATCCTATTGGGATTCTACTTTAAGATTATACAATCACATTCCTATTTAATAATACAATGCACAACAAATTGCAAAATTATGAAGGAATTTTTCATAAACATACTTCGAGTTGATTCACAGGGCTTCATATTTATAATCAAAATCATTAATATTTTTAATTACACACTAAACGATATCCTATTTAGTCAATTAACTAAACGTTCTCATATTTTATTATTTTTTTACAGTTATAATATTTACATAATGATTATAATATAACAACTCTGGTCATAATTACGAAGTTTTGTAAATCGACCATGAAGTGTTTTAGAGGAATTTCTTCACAATTTTGTGGAGCCAAACATTGTTACTTTGTAACTATAAACAACTCCAACTCAATTTTTTTTTTTTTTGGTATTACATTTTGGCAGAATCAGACATATCATAACTATAACTACATACGTTGAATTAAATTATGGTTTATCACCTGCTATTACCTTTGTTAGTGGTGAAAATACTTCGTTTGATAAACATGATTGGATTGTAATGAATAAGACACTATTTTCATATGGAAACATGATTACTTTTAAATTGGATTTTTGTTAAATCATTTTGTAATGAATAAGACACTATTTTCATATGGAAACATGATTACTTTAAATTGGATTTTTTTGTTAAATCATTGTAATGAATAAGACACATTTTCATATGGAAACATGATTACTTTAAATTGGATTTTTGTTAAATTTAAAAAAAGGATAGTACATTTTTACCAATTATTTTGGCTTCAACTCATTATCTTTTGGAAGAAACTAACTCCTAGCCATTAATTCTCTGTGGCCCCTTCACCATTCTCACAATTGGTAAGTGCTTTTAGAGAAAATGTTTTTGAGTTCCAAAAGCACTTGAAGTGCTTTTTCAGGATTAACTCACATTTTTACTGAAAATTGGTTCTAAAAACATTTTCTCTAAAAACGCTTTTAGTCATTTAAAAACATTTACCAAACAAGCCCTAAACTAGCTAACATTTGCCTTGTCACTCTCTCTCCTTTCCTTTCTTTTACCCTTGGGGTGTATGCAGAACTAAATTCCAAAAAATAAAATTAGAAGAAAAAAAGGTTGAAAAAGTTTTTCAGAAAAAAAAACAAGAACAAAGAAAACTGCAGCCCTCAATGCTCAAACCAAGGGCCTTTCCTCTTCACTTTCATTTGCTGTTTTACCCTTCCCTAGTTTGAAAGATTTTGCATGCTTGGCAACAGTATGCGAGATCACACTCCGACCGGGAACTTTGTTTTCGGGCAACATCTTCATTATGATTCCCATGGCTATCAGCAGCAGCCCTGTCCCGTGTTGATCCGTCAAGGGCTTTGTAAATATCATGTATGACAGCAACAACGTGACTGCCTTTCTCGCCGTTGTAATCTGCATTGCCAGAACAAAAAGTAAATTCACCGGTTAAATGCGTTCATCGATTTCATAATGTAGATTATAATTACGAAGATTAGAAGGCGAAAATTACCATAGCAGTAGTGGCAGCTCCGAAAAGGGCAATGAGGGATAGAACGGATACTTGGCCAACATATGTGGCCAGGGCTTCAAACACTAGAACCCCATACACATAAGGATGCTGCAAAATCATCAACAGAAGCATATTAACATTAAGAAACAGTTTAGTGTAACAACTTAAACACTTTGCGAAGTTCATGTGGTACAATTGTGATTGATTCATATTTTCTTAACAATTTCCGCCTTAAGATCATCAAACCCTAATCATCGGTCCATCCATCTACAAATACCACTTGATTCATACATCGTGACTATTTAGTCAAGCACAACCGGCTCTCATACCACTTGTTAGGGCTCAAGTCATTAACTTTAACCTTATACTGATATCAGTGGAGTGTAAACTTTTGTCTCAGAAAACCTCAATACACACACACACATATATATATGTGTGTGTGTGCGCATATATGTATGTATGAAAATGTATGGTCAATTCTGGAGAATTCCAAGTCAATGGTCAACTATTAAGTCATGGATCTCCATGATGAATTCCAAATTAGACCGGCATGGTGGACACGTTATTCATGACTTGACTCAAATACAACTCTTTGTGAAATATAAAAATTAAGCAAAGATTAGACATTACTAATTGGTAATTACTTACCTCAGAACAAGAATTCCAGGCCTTAACCAATTCTCCCGTAAGAATCATAGGTGGAAGCAAAAATGGCAACCCAACTACTGTTGAGCAGAACAACATCTCTGTCTGTAACAAATAAAAAGTAACAGAAAATTACAAAGACGGAGAGGTAACTTTTTCTTTTAATCCAAAGTTCTACAGCATTTGAAGAGCCATTAAAGAATTTACTGGCACTGAAGATTTTACCTGTGTGGTATCAGGATTCAAGGTAAAAATTGCTTCTTGCAAATTACCCAAAAAGGCATCCATGATTAGAGCACCAGATATCATTATTACACCAGCCATGCTAAAATTTGGAGATGTTTTTGCATCTGCTAGGGTGAAAAGGATCAAACCAATTACTAGGAGCGTCGCCGAGATGTATTCCTGAATCGGGTATTTCCTTCTCAATCCAGGAACAAATGCACCCATCAACATCACCGGTAGTACCTGAATTTTCGACAAATTGTTTATAACAATCAGCTCTAACTGAAAAGGCTCACAAAGACCAAAAGCAGATTATGTAAATTTAATATCAGTTTTACCTTTGTGGATTTAAACATTATCTGAGCAGGGTAATTAAGCCAAGCCAAGGATCCCTTTGTCAATCCTTGAGAACCCATAAGAACGGCTGAGAGCTTCACATATGTCTTCCATGGATTCACCATTTGCTTGGTGGTGAAGCCTTGAAGGTACATCAGTGTAATATACACAAACCCTTGTACAAAGGTGAAGTACCATCCATAGCTGCAAAATTAGAAAAGATAAATAATTAATGGCGTGTTTGGAAATGCTTATCTAGTAAAGAATTTTGCCGCTGTTGCGTGATTTTAACTTTTCTACCAAATATTACCAGAAAGCACTTCTGGTTAAAATCTTTTTACCCATTCTAAAGCACTTCCAAACAGAACTTTATTTCAAAAGGCAATTGAAACAAAGAAAGCATGTCATCACATTATGGTTAACTAACCTGAATTGGAGACGATTATACACGTATTCCTGCGATTAACGAAAACATGTTAACACAAGAAAATAAAGGCTGCTTTTAAATTTGGCAAAAACAAAATCCATGAATATTAATTAATTATTTCTAAAGTAGGACAAAAAGGAATTCAAGACCTGCCACAGAGAACCAGAGAAATGACACTTGAGAGGCAAAACAAGAAAATAGCAATGAAGGCTTGTTTTTACCAAAACATTCTACCAAACTATTGAAAAATCAAATGACAGAAAAAAAAAAATTGAAAAAATTAAGATTTTTCTTTAGCCTTAATTTCATGAAGTCATGACCACTGCACCATTCGGAAGAACAAACAATTATATGAACAAAGATTGTAAATGGCAATTAACTTTTTTTTTACCACATATTCATACCAATCAAATAGTAACAAAATAAAACATGACAAAGAAAAAAGAAGCAAAATTAATAATACAAAACAGTTAATAGTAAGTGATTTTTGCACGCCTTTTTAATCCTCTATGCATCGTTTATTTCTGACATTTGAACAAAATAATCAAAGAAGAATACTAAAGTATCACAAGTGTGCAGAAGGAGAAAAAAAGTGTGCGGAATTAATTTCCCTAATTATATCTTAGAATGAAACAAAAACTATGAACAAAAATGATCAAGTAAATATAAAACAAACCTCGCAGATGCCATTGACAAGGTAACCAAAGAAGAAGCCAGAAGAACAAATGAGGAACTGCTGCCACCTCGGCCTATTAGACAGTGAAATCCCAAACAAGAACCTCGCTTGCTCCTCGTTCTTCATCTTCCCCACAATCCAATCAAAACCCAACAAACTCCAACCTCTGATTAATCACAAATCCAAGAGCTTTCCAGCTTTTATACTGTAAAGCTCAAGTTTTTATGAAAAGGGTCGGTTTTTTAGATGAAGAAAAAAAGTATAGGAGAGAGAAAGAGAGAGGAGAGGAGAGAGAGAGTTGATGAGTTTTCAACTCTCCTTCTCTTTCTCTCTGCCTCTTCGAAACGGAAGGTGGCACCTGGCAATGAGGCTTTCGAGGGCTTTGAAAAGAGGAAGGTTTGAAGGATTTTTCCACACCAAGAATCACGGTAGAATTTGAAGAATTTAAAGAGTTTTGTGTGCAATTTGATTTGTCAAAAGGGAGAGATTTGATGGATTTGGGTTGGTTTAGTTTTTGGTCACTGGTCTGTTATTAGTATTTGACAGAAGTGTACCTGCAAAATTTAACCGACCGTTACCCATGACCGTTACCCATGGGGTTGCATTTTTCATGCCACTTTGCCTAAACAAATGAGGTGAAACTTGATTGTATTAACTGTAATATCACGTGAACACTTAATAAATTTTGAAAAATAGTAATGAGAGGCCACATGAAATTTGTGTGCCAAATATAGTTTTGATTGTCACATACCATGTCACCAAAAAAGGCAAATTGAAATTCAACACTTAATACAACACTTTCATATTTAGGTTTTCGTAGTTGTTGCAAAGTCATTTTTAAAGAATTTTGACAGTACAATGAAAGTCTTACTAATCATGAAGAAGAAGATAAATGGAGGGGTCAGGTGAGAGTAATATCTAATCATATAGATCGTTATAGACTGATGTAACATGAAAAACGATGGAAGAATCAAAATACATGAAATTTGATAAGTGATACATTTGATTTTCATGTGTTGAAAAAAGTCACCATAACACAATTCAACTAGAAAAATCTAGTTTAAAAAAAAGACATAGATATAAGTTAGTGTGTTTGTCCCCATTGCATTTAAGTTCAAGTCTCCACTACAAGCATGGGCGAATCCACATAGGGTCTTGGGTGATCCCAGGACCCACCGAAGGTCGAGAAAAACACCCATGAAGGTCCTTTGCGGACCTTTCAAATATCTGGTACGAGTCTTTTTTGTGTCCACCAAGTGTTTGATGAAATGTCTTCTAAACACATCTTAGCAGAATTTGGCAGGACACGTCGACAACACTCGATAAGGGCTCTCGACAGAACTTGGCAAACTGCTTCGACAAATGTTGACACATATCGACATGAACACATCATGGTTTGTGATAGCAATTTTACCACACTCAAATTTTAGGCAAAAATTACAAAAAAATACTTGCAAGAGTACAAGGTTGTTGTAGTATAGATAACTCAAGCAAGGTCGTTTTCACAGGGATTGATGTAAATAACTTGTATTTAGAACCAATTCTTAATTAATTATTTAATACAAAAAGTAGAGATTTGTAATCATGAATTTAAAATAACAAAATAAATAAAAATAAATGAAAATTCGCAGGAAATAAAAACCACTGAAAATAAAGTTTGTCAACAGCTCTAGAGTTCAGCCATCACCAATAACAATCCTATATAGTTCTACCAATTACTTATGAATTACACATGCACTTTGAAGGTTAGGTTTTCCTATTGCATATTCTACTAGTGATATTCTAGCTAGAACGTATATCTAACATGCAACCTTTCTGTGATATTCAGATCAAATATGAACATGCAAGACTCATTAAGTTTTGTGAAAACCTTTTTTAAAATCATGCAACCCTTAAGAGCGTGATATTCGCCTAAAGTGAACTTACAATTATCAATCACAAGAAGCCCTAGCCAATTTAAGGGTGATATTCCAACATAAATTGCATCTAATTACTTGTCTACATATCCTAATGGTGATCAAACATTAATATAAATAGATAGTTTAAATCGGTGATTGACAATTCAAAGTAGCATGCATAATATCATAAGCAATTGAAAAGAAACTACATATTCATGCCAAAGGCTCAAGGCCTCACCCTAGAAAGAGAATTAGTTACACATAATCATAATTGAAATCATAAAATAAATAGATAAAAGTTTAGAAAGCACCGTTGTAGAAAAATTGAGCCAAGTTCTCCACAAATTAATCTCCAAATTCGTTCTCCCACTTTAACCCTAGAGACTCGGCTATATATACTACTAGAAAAACCAAATCCTACTTAAAATGGGCTTCCCCAAAAATCAGGAAGCAAAAAAAAAAAGGATTAAGTACCTAAAACTCTCCAACCTTTTAGTATCATTCCAAATTGGTCTTAACCTTTTTAAACATTCCAAACAAGTACTCAACCTATTGAAAATGTCACATATGTTAAGCCCCAGTTAACTTTTCTGTTAAATGTACATGTGGCAACAACGAGTTCGACTTTTTAGCTTACTTGGACATTAAATAATAATAAAAATAACTTCAAAAAAGAAATTAAGATCGAGAAAAATCAAGCTCCCGCCACCTCCAAGCTCAATCTACCACCACCGAAACCCCATCCAAACCTTATTCAAAACCCACCAACTGGGTTTTTCATGGTCAACAATAATATTAGTTGCCTCCAAATCTAAATTTCAAACGTAGATTATGTAATATGGAACCCTATGATCAAAATGGTATTGAATTGAATTGAAAATGGACCCAAATTGCTTTACATTATGAGGGTAATCTCCTTCTGCTTATGCGATTTCCTCATTCACCGATTCTCACCTCATAAAGATTCTAGTTCTTTTTTGTGGGCATTGAAGATGGTGGTGGCCGCATCATGGCACTCCATATACCATTGCAGCAACCTCTATGACTTTCTTCTTCGTGTTGGCAACTTGAGTTGTAGGGTGGAGTTGGTGGTTGTGCTTTGGGTTTGGAGGTGATGGCCTGATGGGGGTGGTGGTGACCGTTAGTGGGTGAAGGGTATGCTTTCATGACCTTGTACTAGTACTAATATATTATATATTAGTATTTCTTCTAATGATTTTGGAGATAAAGTAATTCCTAGTTAATTTTTAACTGAAAAGTTAACTGAGACTAAACAGATGTGACATTTTCAATAGGTTGGATACTTATTTGGAATGTTTAAAAATGTTAAGACCAATTTGGAATGACACCAAAAGTTTGGGGGGTTTTAGGTATTTAATTCAAATAAAAATAAATTAAATTACAGAATCCTTTTCTAACAAGGACTTGGACTGCTGTAGAAAATCATATTTTTGATTCACCAAACCAGCTTCGAATTAGCCCCATAATATGTCGTTGGAAAGCTAAAAACGTCCTCTACAACTTTGTAGAAGAAACTTCGGCCCAAAAACATCATCTTGGATCACTTATATGCCAAATAAGTAAAAAACGTGAATATGTCCGAATTACGCAATCCATCTTCAATTATTCTTCACGATCAAACGGCATAGAATTAAGGCTTGAAAATTTGACATAATCTTCTTAGCTCCAAAACTCCACAATTTGTCCATTTAATGCGCAAAGCCGATTCAATCCATCCTATGATAAAAACATATAAAGAAATATCAACATTCTCTAAAAAACAAACATAAAAGCTAACTTTAAATATTATAAAATATAATATAATATCGACAAATTAGTTCGACAGATGACGACAAGCCCACAAAGTTCTCTACGAAATTCCTCAATGAAAAAATTGAAGAAAATAAATTGCGAGCTTTGCTCCTTGTTTCATCTAAATAAAAATCGGATTGTTTACACTAGAATGCCCCAAGATTAGAATCTTGGATCTGCTATACAAGAGATTTGTAACTCAGTTGGTTAAGAATATCTACCCATGCATACAAGATCTCGATTTCGATTGCCACAATAAATATAAAAAAGGTGGTGCTATCCACACATCTCTTTTTACCTTTCACACACTCCTCTAAATTTTTTGTTGTCGGATCAAATGAATTGAATAAGATCAAAGTGCATAAATTAACAGGGGGCGTATAGATAGCACAACCCATATCATAACTCTCTAAAAACATTATTTCTTTTAAAGAAGCTCAAATATCCCAAGTATATACACACCTTACTACGCTTAATTACTATATACTTAATTTCCATTGATTTATTGCCATTTTCTAACCGCTTTCCTTTTTAAGTTTTCTCCAGTTTTCAGCATGTTAGTGTAGAAACAAACTTCATATGAGACTTTTGTTTTGTTGCATAGAAGTATATGTCACGCTGACTGCTTTGTTCTTATGTGATGCTAATTACTTGGACTTTTCATGAGTATCATCATAAACTCTTGTATAGTAAACTGTGATGCTAATTACATGCATAGCATCTACTTTTCTTTTCGCTAGACTTTTTCCCCTAGAATTTGCCTAGTTCATTGGAGACGATTTCCCTTTGAGTTGTTTTTTAGTACAGAGTTGTGAACCAGTTAAAGGAATATTCTATGGTGTTTCGGATATTTGGGATTTTTTAACATTTAAATTTTGTGTTAAAAATACAAAAATTAAGATCTAACGGTTAAAAAGTTCGAATAATTTGATGGCATGCCATACGAACTCTCTAGTTTCATTTCGTAATATTGAATACAACTACCTTTTATTATTTTTTAAATTAATGTCCACCGTTAAATTAAACATGAATTAATCACAATCGCCCTTCATCTTGTAGTACTTGATGATGTGCATCACTAAATTTTTATCGTAGTTTCCTGCTTTGAGCTTGAAGTTACATTTATATATGCAAGTCATTTCAAGCCAATGACCTGTCTTTTGAAACGACACCGTCTAACTAGCTATATAACTAAATCAAGTAATAATTCTTTAAGCAAAGAAATCCAAACCTCAGCCTCCAACTCCAAACCCACCTCCTGTTTTTCACAATCTAACTCTCTCCGACTCCCCCACTCCTTTTCCATATCTTTCAAGTAAACTTTTCTTCCATCTTCCACCTCCCATCCCAACAGCAACTCCTGTGACTCCCCATTTATCCAATCCTCCGCCGCCTTCACCGCCTCCTGCATTGCGGCGATTTCGTCACTGTTTTTCTCCACGATCGCCTCCCTGCACAAATCCATCACTAACTTTTCTGCCTTCAAACTCACCAACTTATTTGATGTTTTTTCTTCAGTTTTGTTTACTTGATCTGCATGGTAATTTGCACCGAGTATTGGTGATTCGGGTGCTTCATCTTCGGCCTCTGAGTCCGACATCATCGCATTGATACGTTGCTCTAGGTTCACTAGGTCTAGTTGAGGTAGGTTTTCGAACCGTCCGATATTTTTCATGAGTTTTTGTTGACTACCTGCACAATGATCAAAATTAATCAGTAAAAACAAGCACTCAAAAGTACTATTATAACCAGGAACGAAGCCAGAATTTCGAAATTGGGTGGCTAGACTTACCTTACAAGCTAATTATTATTTTTTGACTAATAAAAAATGTTTTGCCAAAATTCTAACCAAGTCTCATTGGTCTCTTTGCAATTTCTCAAGTACACAATTTATTAGAAAGACATTGATGAATTAAACTGCACAAACCTACACAAAATGAAAGGAAAAATTGTATACAACAAATCTATTACTTGTTGGAGTTGTCTAATTTTGCGAGACAAAGGTCACCATAAACATGATTCTTATTATGCATTGAGGTATGTTGGATATCAGAATTGACTTAAATTAAAATTAAAACATTTATTATACTCTAAATTAGAGACATGATTGGTGTACTGTTCTAGCACATTATAAATGCCATAAGGTTATATTGGAGATTTAAGATTTAAGGAAGATTTGAGTAAACATGGGTAAAGTGGTTATCAAGTGCTCATTCTCTTTCTCCATCTCATGGTTTCTTAATGAAAAATGCTAGGGAGACCAAAATTTTTAAATCAAATTTGTAAATCAAATGACGTGGCAATTAACGGTTGGTCTTCTTTTTTAAAGTTATTAAATCATAAAATTTTATTTTATCGCCACATCATTTAGTTTACAAATTTAGTTTAAAATTTTAGTGTCCCTAGTATTATCCTTTGTTAATCCACTTGTCAACCTCCATCTCATGGTATATGGACAAAATTTGATTTGTCTTAGCCCACAAAGAAAGAGTTTAAATTATGTGCATGGGCTATGTTGGAATCAATATATAGATAGAAAAAAACAAAACTCATACGGGCTGTAGCCCATGTAGCCTATACCGTGGTTTCATCCCTGATTATATAACCCATAAACACTTTTAACTTTTTTTGTCAATCATTTTCACTACGTGTTTGATAATTTGAAAACAATTTTAGCTTTTTGAAAGCAATTTCAAACAAGCTCTAAGTGACTGTTTTATGTGTTATTTGTGTCCAACCTCATCACGTGACTGTCACATGAAGTGAAAAATAGACATACATACGACTCAAGGGTAGAGAGAGAGGGGAAGGGAGGGATAGACCTTGCATGCGGGCAAGCCTATGACTGAAGGGTGAGCGAGTATGGTCATCATCTTCGTCTTCAAATGGACAATCCAGTATGGACACCGGACTAAACTGTTCCTTCTCCTCTTTATTATTCAGCCATTCCACCTGTGTCATTGTTACAAAAACAATGTATTAGATATTGTGATATCTGAGTTGACAAGAAAAACAAAAGAAACACGAAGTGATTTTCGCACTCTTTTTTCGGTATTGTCCACTCCCTTAATTCTGGTTTTTTTTTTTTTCCAACACTCACTTAATTCTGTTTATTAATTCTCTTTTTATTCAATTTAATGAATAGAAAAAAAGAAAATGGAGGGTACTTTGTGAGTTATGGACTGCAAACATGGTTAATACAGCAAAAGATTGGGCTGAGGGTCAACATTTTGGTCCTTTATCCTTTTCCCTTTTAAATAACATAAAAGCATTTTCCTATTAGAATAAAATAAGAAGTTAAAAGAAAAATTGTAACGAATGAACCAAAAACTCATGATTTAAGAAGTTACAAAACTAAATTATTTTGAATAAAAAACATCACTTTTGTCCTTGACCAAGTTCAACCCAAATATAAGATATTGGTTTTTGTAAAATTCTTAAGTCAATTGTTGAATATTGGTTTTTGTATATAGGAAATATCTATTGCCAATTTAGTAACATATTGTTAGGGGTCGTCAATGGGCCGGGCCGGGCCAGCCTGGCCCAAATTTAATGGGTTTGGGTTGGGCTGGGCTTAAATAAGGTAATAGAAATATATGGGTTGGGCTGGGCCGGGCTTTTTCAAAAATTTTAAGGCCCAAGCCCAGCCCATGGGCTGGGCTTTTATGGGCCAAATGGGTTGGGCGGGGCTAGGCTACATGGGCGGGGCTAAAATGACCTTATTAAGAAAAAGAGTTCGAGCCAAGTGACTTATGACTTCTTATTTTGAGTAAATTTATGTAAATTGGGATCTAAAATTGGCTTTCAAGTTGGGCCTATGCGGGCTGGGCCGAGCCGGGCCTTCTTGGGCTCAAATGGGCCGGGCCTATGGACCAGGCGGGGCCTCAAACACCCTTGCCCAAGCCTAACCCTCTATATTATGGGCTGGGCTGGGCTGGGGCTGGTGGTGGGCCGGGTTGGGCTTTTTTCTCAATGGGCCAGGTGGGCCCCCGGGTCCCCATGGGCCACTGGCCAAATGAAGACCCCTACATACCGTAACGAAGGAGATAATAATAATAAATTGAACAAATAGTCTAACCCATAGAAATTTATTAATAAATAGTACAATCAATATATAAATAAATAGTACAATAAAAAAAATTTAATTAATAAATAATCCCTACCCAACAGACCAGACAATTAAATTCAAAATTACTCACATTTGGGATAAGATTTTGCCTATTGTATCTGTAGCTAGAAATGCTTTCTTGTTTGATTGTACGGGTACAAATTGTGACCGTGATCACTTTATTTATTAATTAATTTAATTTCTTGAAAAAAAAAACAATAAAATACTATTGGCGGCTAGAGATGGACAATATAATCCGCCAACCCAACCACAAGACTAGACCAAAGTTACCCAAAACCCCCCACTGAAACTCCCAAACTACCCATGTCAATACTTACTCTCGCGGCTCGCCCACCAACCAAAAGCCTTTCCATTTAAACGCCTGCGTTTGTTGGACAGGGGCTTTATAGTAAAATAAATAATTAAAAGATAGAGAAATAATCTAGTATCTTGTGTAGCATGATACCAGGTTGCCTCGCGCTTTATGACGCCGTAGATCCCGCAAGTCGCGGGATCGTAGGCGTTGAAATTCTCGAAGTAAATTTTAATCTTACAGCTTTGAGAAGCAGCTCGTACGATTTCCCAGATATACCGCACACGTGAGGATCCACATTTTCCCGCTTACCTCACAATTTCAAAATTCCCAAAACATCCTTGCTAATACAGCCAACATTTTGCTACTTCTATCAAATACTTTGTGGTAATTACATTTTTTTTTTCAAAGTAATCTGGCCTACTTCTAGCTTTTATTTTGGCAACAGTCCCTCTACATTTGGAGGACTTCCACGGCTTGGTTTAACCGTCACTATGACGTTATAGTTTAACGATATGATAAGTTTCTTATTACATAATATGAGACGTTATAGTTAGACGTTATAGCTTAATGACACGAGACGTTACAATAGTGATGTACTTATGTCATGAAAATTGCTCCGACAATTTACAAATCTTTACACTCAAGTCTCATCATCGACTCTGTTAACGTTGATCGTAATGCAGATATGGCAAGAGTAAAGTAAACCACATCAACACACCATCTTGTCCCACATCGTTGACAAACTTAGTAGGAGTGATGTGCATGAAAAAACTTAATAGGAGGGACTCAATAGCAAACATTTTCTCATTACAAAGGCCGTTTTTATCAAGTTCAAAATATGAGTGTAGTTTCAAAAATTGTTATTAACACTCTAAAAATATTATCATGTACTCTGCGCTATAAAAAGGCAAGAAAAAAATGCATTTGACTCTTTCCGACTGCCAAAAACAATTCATTAAATTAAAATATTATTGAACTACATGGATTAAAAGTGTGATTTAGTTGTTAGATCTATCAATTAACTAAATGAAATTGACCACTCACCAGCCGACAGAGAGGGACAATCCATGAACTATTATACACATGCGAAGCATTAAATAATAATAAAAACCCATTTGGTTAACGTACCTTATCGTTTTGAGGTGAGCAGGTGGTGGTTGTGGTGGTGGTGGTTGGCCGTGCCATGGGAACGGAATCCTCACCCACTTCCCCGCCAACTCTCTCGCTGACTTTGTCTTTCACTAAACTCGTCAGTTTGACCTCTACGACGTCGTTTCGGCCTGAACTCTGGGAGCTTAAAGAAAACTCGCTCTCCCCCCAACTGTTACTGCTGTTACTGTTACTGTCACTTTTACTTCCACTGCTTCTGGTACTGGTTGAAAATCTGGAGACTGTGACTTCGGTTTTGGCTGTGGTGGTGGTGGTTTGATTGGACGGCGGAGGTTGATCCTGGAGAAACTCACGGAACAATCTCCACCGTCCGATGTCATTCTCTTCTTTCTTTTCTTCCTTGCTCTGTTTTTTCCAGAATCTCTTTCTCCGCAGCCGCCGCGAAAGGCTTCTCGGAAGAAGCAAGACCACTCCTTTCCGTACGGACGGGGAGGAAGGGAGGCTCTTGACTGCGTTAATGACGGCCTCGCAAGCAACGGCGGCTCTGGAGCGGCTTCGGCGGAGGACTGCATTTGGAGGAGTAATCTTACTGGGGTACTTGTGAGTGGGCGGCTTGGATGAGCTCTTGAGGTTGATGTCGAGGAGGAAGCGGACAGTGGTTGTGCAGCACTGGCGGCGGGGGAAGGATTTGAAGCCGTTGGATGAGCAGGAGCTGACATCGTCCATCAGAAAATCTTTCAGCAGCACTGGCCTCTGCTGGGTCGCAATGGGTTTTCTAAAATCCATTCCGATATTTGAAAATTTACGAAAAAAGAGCAAATGGGTAGTTTTTGAATAGAGAAATAAAGATGCAGTGAAGCAATTGAGGGAAAAAAAAAAACAGACAGCTCTGTTTCTGAAGAGCTAAAAGCTAAATGGGGTAGTGAGTTGAAGTGGGTTGTATAGTGGGGGTGAGGGGAGGGAGAGAGAGGGAGGAGAGAGAAGGAGAGAGAAAGAGAGAGGTAGGTTCTGAAATGTGAGGTGAAGATCTCAAGGTGGGAGAGGGAGACAAAGGACCCAGAAGAGGAGAGAGTTGCAGCAGATGAAGAGGAAGAACAGAAGAGAGAAACTGAAAGGAGGAGGAAGAAGGAGCTGGGATGGTTCTTGGGGTGGAATTTGAATCCAAGATTGGAGTATTTTAAAAATATAAAGATTTGAAATTTACAGGGAGATTGAATATTTTTTTGATGCAAATTACAGGGGGATTGAAATCATTGAATAGTTTATGGGAGTTTAGATGTGGAAATTTAATGCGGTTTCTGTTTTAGGTTTTGGGGGTTTGGACTGGTGTATGAGACCATAAGTTGACCTGGCAACGATGTTTGATTTGTTTATGGTATTCTTCTGTCTTCAACCTTTTCACACGCTTTGCCACGTGGCCATGCATCTTTCAGCCTCTGTCTCTCCTTTGTTTTTGTCTTGTTTCTGATCTCTTTTCATGGGTGTCAGTGCAATAGTGCATCTAGGGTTACAAAAATCACCAAAATGTTGGCCACCACTAGAAAATCACAAAGTTAATTTTTGTTGCATTAACGTGAAGACGGAGATGCGGAAATGGGCGTAGTTATAATCTGGAGCTTGAATTTCTCGTAATTCATATTACTTTCAAGTAGAATGTCATCATTTTACAAACTTGAAAGTGAGATTCGACTTCAAAGAAATCATATTTGGTGGAGCTCACTGAGGTTCAGTAATAAGAAATTATCTACTTTTTAGATCTATTATTAAAATTAGTGCGACTGAGATCATTGAACCGTTGATCATTGTCAAAGTTATTTATGCATTTGTTTGAAGCATTGTACTTGTTTATTATCCTTAGTGTTAACTGAATATCTTTCAATTTGAGAAAAAAAAAACATTTCCAATTTGGTTAATTCCTTGTAAGGTTATTTTACTTAATAGAAACGTTAAAAATTAACGGTTAGGATCTTCAAATTGCAGTAGTAAATTTATATTACACATGGGGACGGGTGCGTACAAAAAATGTTAGCGAGGTACAATATATAGTTACATAATCTGGGAAAGTTGACGTTGAATTACTTATAATTATTTGGATGATGATCTTCTTCTTCCTCTTTTTATATTTAATTACATTAGAATGTTATGAAATCTTGACCTATCATCAATTCATCATAATCCTAGACCTTTGACATAATCATTATCACATGATATATGTACCTTGTGGTCGTCACAATGGAGCAAGAATGCAATGACTTTGACTTTCATGTATCAAATTGGAATGGGGTTTTGAAGAGGACCAACCATAAGGCTATCTCCAATTCAAATGTTTCAAATTCTAAAATTTAGCCTTGTATTTTAAACTATTTATCTATACGTATGAAGTTTGTTAGTTTTTTCCTCAAACTCAAAGGGACCTATAATTCCCACCCCAAACTTTACAATTTGTTAAACTTTTGTATTTCCTTGATAATTATTTTTTTGGAAACAATTTTGGAATTAATTTTTGTATAATCTATGTTGTTTTATTTTTACGAACGTTTCAATGTAAAAAAGTTCATCAAAATCCGAAAAAAAAAATTGTTGAGATATTTTTGACTTCGATTTCATTGGATTCCATATCACCGTTAAGATTGATTAAACATATATGAGCCATTAGATTAAAAATGTATACGTTGAAAAAAAATTCAAAACTGACCGTTGGATTTCACGGTCACTAAATCTGGGCCACAAATTTTGTACCCGTTGGAAAAGAAAAAGTGTGGGTGCGCCACACTGGATTAAAACCCACAAACGCGCATGGGCCATTGAATCTCAACAAACAACTCATCTCTGCCGTTGAATATGGGCTTACCGTGGACCTGCCCACACTGGATTCATGCCCTGCCTTTTCTGCTAGCTGGGGCCCGCAAGTCTGCCCTCCCCCCCTTTCTTCTCTCTCCAGTTTCATTTCAATCCCAAATCCCCACCCTCAAACCCAAATTCCTATTTTTTCCCACCCCCAAAATACTTCCCTTGGACAAGATTCGGACCCAAAATTTGGGATTTTTCCCCCCTCCCCTTGGAGATAACCTAATAGTTAGCAATTACTGGGTACATGATATTAGAGTGAAAATATTCTTACAGTACCTCAAAGTATAGTACACACTGTTGAATGTAATGACTGTATTGTGTAGTAAAATTCAAAAAATAAAATAAAATAAAATAAACAAATAAATCTTATACAGTTATAAATAATATTGGCATAATGTGATTGTGTAAATTCTAAGTAGATATGGATTAGGATACTATCATAAATCTAGTGTTTCTATCCTATTAGGTATGTACTTACTTGGAGATCAAATGTATCTCTCTTTGTGGTTTATTATAAATAAAGGCACAATGCATGAATGTCACATCCCGATCCCGGACGAGCCAGGTGTCGGAAGGTGATGGCCGACACGCGTTAGCGTGACGAAAGCCAAATAGAAAATTAAGAATAAAGGATAGAATATTGAATTAAAACAATAAGGTCAAAGTGCACGGAGTGTGCGGGCGGAAGAAATAATAGAATACACAGTAAGAGGGATACAAAGATATACAAACGTATAAAAATCCCTACATCGTCATACCACCGCGCCATCGACGTCGCAAGGCTCCCAGCCAACTAACCTGGAGGGGCACAAAATATAAAACGGTGAGTGGGTCAAAAAGTAAAGTTTGATAAAACCGTTGTTTGCAAAAGTTTAGTAACCCCTCGTTGAAAACAAGTATAGTTTGAGAAAATACGTCATGCTCGTAGGCATGAACCTCAAAATACTATCACGAAAACCTGCGAGTACTCCCCGCTAATACTTTACTGATTTGCTCACCCATATGTAAACACACATGCCCAAGTGGCTAAATCCCACAAGGAACAAGCTAGGTACAAAGAAATACGCGAAGTACTACAATGACGCGAGTCTAACGCTAAGCGTTGGTGCACAAAGTGCAGTCACACAAGTTCGAGTTGCCTAGTGCAACCTAGAACAGGCTAGTACCTACAATGGATCCAAAGCTGCGTAACGGTACTGGTAGTGACTACTCCAAACGTCAAGGCTAGTCCTGGCCACAAGACTGAGTACTAATACCTGGGGTGTATACATCTACTGATGAGCAACAATATAAAACATGTATGGCAATATAATACGAATGTTCTACCTCCAACAATCGTATATGATATGAATTATGCTAACAGTTTGAAGAAAGCATTGAAAACCATACGTATATATACATTTATCAAAACAAAGACCCACTCACTCACCTGTAGGTAGCCGGGTCGTAGCCCCCCGGTCCTGGGTAGCCCCGGTAATCTTCTGGATAAGTCTCACCTATATGAGATATTACTGTAATAATGATTAAACTCATAAAGGTTACTAAATAACTAATTAATTACACCTATCCCTTGTTTGCTCAACCAGGAGGTCCAAAACACCTCAAAAAATATCATACGTACTGCCCCTAGGTAGTACGCGTCGTCACGAGTCGCCTCGCGAAGACGGAATCGAAAAAAGAGTCCCGACGGAATCGAAAAAAGAGTCCCCACGCGCCCACACGCGCGGCTCAAATGCGCCAAGCCGCGGCTCTACGAGCAGCTCAACTCGCTGTCTCACGCGCGGCTCCACTCACGGCTCAGCCGAGCCGGTCAGCGCCGGTCTGAACTGGTTCGCTGACGTCAGCAAGGCCGGTCTGACCCGGTTTGATGACGTCATCGCTGACGTCAGCGCCGCCGCCAGCCGCCGCCGGCTGCCGTCGCCGTCGTCGGAATCTGGGAAAAATGGCCTGATTTCTGGGAATTTTTCAAAGCTTCATAACTTCTTCGTTTTAAGTCCAAATTGGACGATTCAAGTACCAAAATGAAGCTAGAGATGAGGAGAACAAGATTGTACCATTTTGGGGGCCAAAAACTGGCCAGAAGTGGCCTGAAATTCGAGGGAAAGCCACGGTGCAAAAAGGCCGATCACGGTTTCCTCGATTCTTGGCGAAACGCCGCCACCCAAGGCTCGAGCAAGGTCCCTGGGACTTCCAGGAACTCGGTAGTGATCAGTTTGATGTGATTTGGGTTCGATTTCACCAAGAAATGGCTGAAGCAAAGTTTTGAGGTTCGTCGGGATTTTCTGGGTTCAGGGTTTTCTCTGGTTTCTCAGGTTGCAGGGTCGAGCACACTGGCTCGGATTGTGTGGAGAAGAAGTTCAGTGACCTTCCCTGGCCAAGAAATGGCTCAGAGAGGGGGAGGATAGGCACAGGGTGCCTTGAGCATTTTTGTGAGGTTTTTGGTTTGTGTTGCAGAGAAGAAGAAGAAGATGAGGACTGGGAGACAAGGATCCAGAAAATCTGGATTGGCCACATGGCCTGCAGACATTTGGGCCCCAGCCCAAACAAGACAAAATTGCCCAAATTTGAATTACGGAAAACGTCGAAATTCAACGCCCGTAAAATATTCGTTCGGAGTCCGAACGATGTCCCGCTCGCGTCTACGCGTTCGTAGCGACGAGCACGTCAAGAAAATACAAGTGGATGTGCCGTACGAGTTATGACACAAAAGTCAACCGAAAAGTCAACCCAGGGGCAAAAACGTCATTTCCCACTTTCGGGAATAAAATAAGTTAAAACTTTGAACGGGCTGTGACAAGGAAGAATATGTACTACAATTCTTCAAGCCCTTCTCTCTTTCTCTCTTCTCTCTTTGCCGCACCCTTCTACTTTCTCTCACTAATTTTAGGTCACAACACGTTATCAGCACGCTTTTTTTGCTGTGCTCAAGAGAATTATATCGGAGTTTTGGTCATCTTCAATCATAGGGAGTATTATTTTCAATAATTTTTATTTTGATGTACTTTTTATTTTATTGAATTAATATACTTGCTATTGATTCAATTTTCTCCTTGTTATTTTATGTTGAATGAGATTCCAATGCATTGAAGATGGAAATCCGGAGTTGAAGACAATTCTTCTACTAAACTATTCACAATATTCATCAGCAATCCAAGTACTTCTAAAACACAGTTTCAATTTCGATATTTTTTCAGACTTGATTGCATGAAACACTCACCATGATGCATGAACCCTAATTTTACGCTTTTAAAAGAATTATAATCTTCTTCTTAAATTATTGTTCACAATTATTATTATCGTTATATTATAATTGTGGTGATTTGAATATGTGTGAATAAACAAAGAAAAGAAGGAAAAAAATAGTTTAAAAAAAAAACCATAAACGCGTGCTAGCCATGGCCTGTAGCCGTCGAGCAGTGCTGCATAAGCCGCAGCGCTGAGCCGCAAGTCCAAACCCTTCCCAGACTGAAACGACGACGTTTTATGTCGTCCCTTTCCTTCAGATCTGTCCATCGATGCCAGCTCGCCTGTAGTCGAGCTTCGACCTTCCTTCACCTTTTTCTGGTGAACCTAACACCACTGACGACTTGCAGTCGTCCTCTCTGGTAATTTCTCATCATTATCGATGATTGGATTTATGAGATTTCAGATGAATCTCATCGGTTTCGGACAACCACCGCAATCGCCTGATATGTGTCACCCTCGACAAAATCCAATTATTACAACGGTCTCAAGCCAGAAACTTGGCCCTGTGACTATAGCTGTTGCCGTTTACCGGTGTTGCTGCTCCTTCGACGACACCCACACAACCAACATCTCTGGGTTTTGTGATCAGACACCAGCTACAGCCTTTTGGGCTTGCAGCAGACCTACCCGCATTCACGAATCCAAGCTTGGATCCCTTCTGCTCAAGTGTTTTCTTTTCGGCCTGTTTTAATTTGGCCCGCATGAAATAATAAACCCATTTAGTGGGCTTTGTTCTTTCACTTTTTTATTTCTTTGCCCAATTTTAGGCATGGGTTTTGTAATCCAATTTTTTCTCCTTTGCTGACCTACAGTCCAACAGCACCAATTTGGGCCCAGAGCCCCACATAAGCCCCATAATCTTTGGGCCGTGACTTACTTTTTCACACTCAGGTCCCAAAGTTACCCATATTCACTATATATGATTTCAATTGCTTTATATATTTCTCTATATATTATGCTTGTTTGCAGGTACCATGAACCTAAAGTTCATGTTTTTAATTCGAACCCGAAGTTTCGACAAAGTGCCATAGAAACATTTTTTTTTTATTTTTATGTTTCTTAAAACTCTCCACTCATGTAGAGACCTAAAGTTCTTCCAGGATTAATTCACTAAACCAAACCTTGTCTTAGAACTCGAATGTTCTAACTTTGATGCTTAGGAAGAATTTATTTCCCATAAGCACCAACCACAATCTTGTTCCCTCCATCCAGTGGATTTTCGAACCGTAACAAGTTCAATTTCACTGACATGGAAGTTTCTGGTAGAAACTACTTTGTGAAGGTACGAGTTGTGAAGCTTCACTTGACTGCTGAGAAGTTGAGAAACATTGAAGCGTGTGGATAGAGCTAAATAAGCTTCCATCGTAATCTTCATTTGACGACTTATGCTTGAAGCATTGTAAATGGAAGTATCTCAATAACAAGGATTCCATGGCTCTTTGACTCGCTTTACGAACCGTTCCAATCATGAAAAGATGCTCTTGCCCGAAGCAAAACATATCTTTCCTGACACAAGACATGATTAAACCCTATTCGTGAATAGGTACAATTCTGAAGCTTATAAAGTCCAATCGAATTTTGACTGGAAAAGATTTTTCTCGACCTTTCATACTTCTTAACATGCTCCTGAAGAAGCACTGTAAAGAGTGAAAGTTCACTAAATTCTCAGATCTAATTACTACCATATTGCTCATTGAAAATCACAATAGTGAAAGATGTACCCTAGTGATTCGGCTAGGATGTAATGACACACCCCACCTTCGATACCCATGTGGATACCGAGTTTGGGCGTGCTGGCTGACACTCGTAAGTGACGAAGCCATTATATGCATGATAACACTTAGTTTAAGCAAATTAAACTGTCATAAAGTTTGTGGAAATTAATGCTAATATGCACAAGGTTCAAAGCGTACTAATTTGAAGCGACGGAAACAAAATAATAAATCAAGTTCCTAGAATTTCTATCCATAACAGGGATGGATATTATTAGAGAAACTGAATAAAAATGAATCCCTACATGGTCGGGAAGAGAATCAGAGCTGCCACTCGTATGCCTCGACTTCACCAGATGCTCTATCACTAGGTCCTGAAGGGGGCACAAAAACAAAAGGTGTGACTGGATGAAAAATAAAGTTTTCTAAATACTTTTCTCTTTTCAACATAGTAACCCCCTATTTGAAAACCAGTACAAGTATAAAATTTATACTATTGTAATATGAGTCAAAACATACTTTAAATGTTTAACTGGAAACATATATCAACATAGATTCTGTAAATAATCATTCATATTTCCATAAATCATTTCGCCATATATAAATCAATAGTATAAATGAGAAAACCAACACAGGGTATATGTGCAATCACCCATGTACGTGTTGAGGAACAACCTCTCAATCCCGGTACAAGCACTTTACGTTATCAATCAATTTGTACTCCTAGTACCACACACATGTAAGCACTTGCGCAATAGCGCGTCACACCAGAGTCCTTTCGTTGTGGGGCCATTTCCCCAAAATTAAACATAAACGTAAGACAAGCTTGCACTAAGGTATTTACCGGACAATATCCCTGGAGTACAGTGCATGTGACCCAAACACGTGAGACTTGTCCTACAGCCGTGAGACGGTTGTTACAACCCGTCCCAAAATTTTGTGTGAAATTACCAAAATACCCCTAGTGGTCAATGTTGACTTTTGTTGACTTTTCGAGACGACTTGTGAAAATTTATTTCTTTCCATATTCATGATTTACTCGTCGATACGAACACGTGGACGCAAGCAGAACTCAATTCGGAGTTAAAACGAACGTTTTACGAAGCTTTAAAGTGTAGGGGCATTTTAGTATTTTCACTCCGTAAGTTGGAATTAGGGTTTTTGGCTGGCTGCTGTGCAGTCAACCCTTCCCCATTCATTCTGCACGTTGAACAGCCTCCCTCTCTTTCTCTCCCAGTTTTCTCTCTAAGCCAAAAACCTCACAAAAACCCTAACCTTTGGACGAATCACAAAACCGTCGAACCGTTGCCCAAAATCCATACCATCACGATCGTCTCGTCATTCTGGATGAGGCTGTGATTTTAGAATTTCCAAACCCGAACCCGATCGATCAAACCGACGTCGGAACGGTTTCGACAAACTGTCCGTCAATTTCCTGTGCAAACCAAACCAAGGTAAGCCTCGAGACCATTACCATTGGTTTTATTGGATTGAGTAGGTTCAAATCAATATAAAGAACGTCCAATTTGGTGCAGTTTTGAAGGAGAACGGAATTAGGGTTTCCCGAAGATTTCGGGCCAATTTCAGGCCATCTCCGGCCATTTTTCCGGCATCAAATTGGTATGAAAATATTCTACTCGTCAATACCTTCATTTTGATATATGGCACGTTGAGTTTGGCCAAAGAACGAAGAAGTTATGAATTTTTGAAGTTTTGGGATTAAATCGGTATTTTTCCAGAAATTCCGGCGAACTAGGCGGCGGAGGACGGCGTCGCTGGCGGCAGCTCCGGCGACCGGCGAGAGGAGGAAGAAGAAGGAATATTCCGTCAACGGTAACGGAATATTCCTGACGGCGTCAGAATATTCCGTCAGAAAGGTATATTCCGTTAACTTTAACGGCGCTGCTGTCAGCAGGCGCGTGGCTGACGTCAGTATGCGCGTGGGGGTGACGTCAGCAGGCGCGTGCCGCGCGTGGGAACACGTGCCAGCGCGTGGCGACACGTGCGAGCGCGTGTCGGCGCGTGCCAGCACGTGGCCGGCGCGTGAGGCCACCTCCCGGCGCGTGGCGGCGCGTCCGACCGTTTCCCGACGCGTGCGGTGGCGCACGGCGGCGCCGGCGGCGGTGGACGGCGGCTGTAGGGTTTTCGGGCTCCGAAAATAATTTTTCGAGCCTGTTTTCGCTAAAATAGTATTATTTTTGGGGTATTTTTCTATAGGGCCTATTTTAGTTTGTATTAGGGAAGTTCTAATATTTTCCTCTAATATTAAATAGGTAATTCTTCGGCGCCACACTTCGAGGAGGGCAACACTGAGGGGGATTTCACTCCCGATCACCAGTGAGTGGACTTTTGCTTTATTAAATGGTTTTTATTTTTGAAAATAAATATGAAATTGATTTCTACATGATTTTAAATGGTTTTTGGTGCATGTTTTTATTTATATATACCTATATATATATGTTGGGATTCGTTTATGCAACCTTATATTATTTATTTGTTTATGGTGTTATATTATGAAATGATTTAAGATATGATTTTATACATGAGTCTATTTTATGAAATGATTTTGAAGGTTGAATATAATTTTATGGAAATGTTGGTATTTAATTACGGGCTTCTAAGCATAATTATACTCAATTACACAAGGTTTATATTTTTGGGAAATTATGAAGTACGTTATATTCTTCACTTCTACACATGAGTATGTATGTATGTTTTCAAACACACTTGGTATGCTTTCACTACGTTGTAGTACCGTCTCACGGCCGTAGGACAAGTCTCACATGTTTGGGTCACACGCACTATACTCCAGGGGTATTGTCCGGTAAATACCTTAGTGCAAGCTTGTCTTACGTTTATGTTTATATTTGGGGAAAAGGCCCCACTACGTAAGGACTCAGGTGTGACGCGCTAAGGCGCAAGTGCTTACATGTGTGTGGTACTAGGAGTACAAATTAATGGATAACGTAAAGTGCTTGTACAGGGATTGAGAGGCTGTTCCTCAACACGTACATGGGTGATTGCTTATATACCCTGTGTTGGTTTTCCTATTTATATTATTGGTATATATGTTGAAATGACCTATTGGAAATATGACTTGCTACCTTCAGATTTTTATATTGATATATGTTTTCAGCTATACTTATAAAGTGCGTTTTGATACATATTATGATAGTATGATTTTACAATTATACGGGATTTCAAATAGGGGGATATTATGTTGAAAAGAGAAAGGTATTTTGAAAACCTTATTTTTGTCCACTCACACCTTTGTTTTTGCGCCCCCTTCAGGACCTAGTGATAGAGTATCCGGCGAAGTCGAGGCATCCGTGTGGCAGCTCTGATCCCATTTCCCGACCATGTAGGGATTTATCTTTTCTGTTATTCAGTTTCTTTAATAATATCCATCCCTGTTATGGATTGAGATTTTAGGAACTTGATTCATTATTTGGTTTCCGCTGTTTCGAATGAGTACGCTCTGAACCATGTGCATATTGACATTGAATTCCACAACTTTAAGGTAAATTAATTTGTTTCAACTAAGTGTTGTCATGCATTTAATGGCTTCGTCACTTACGAGTGTCGGTCAGCACGGCCGAACTTGGTATCCACGTGGGTATCGAGGGTGGGGTGTGTCAACGGTACTACAAAGTAGTGAAAACATACCAAGTGTGTTTGAAAACATACATATATACCTCATGTGTATAAATAAAGGATATCATATACTTCATAATTTCACAATTTTCAAACGTTGCATAAATAAATATGCTCATTGGAAATCATATATTAAATACCATATTTTTATGCATAAACGAAAACCTATTTCCAAAACCAATTCATAATATAAAAGGTCATGCTTCAAAATCATTTTAAATCATATGAATATGCAAATCATATATATTTCAAAGCATAGAAATAATTTATTAAAACAAAAATCCACTCACAAGTACTCAGGAGTAAAATCTCCCTCGGTGTCGCCCTCCTCGAAGAGTCGAGTTGAAGAATTACCTATTTAATATTAGGGAAAAATGTTAAAACCTCCCTAATATAAATTATTTTAACCCTTATATAAAAAGAACCCAAAAATAATACTATTTTAGCGAAAACGGGCTCGAAAAATGATTTTCGGGGCCCAAAAACCTTGGCGCCACCGTACGCCGCCACGCGTCAGGAGGAACCGCCATGTGCCGGCACTCGCGTCCACGCGCCGGCACGTCCTGCCACGCGCCTGCTGACGTCAGCGCCGTTTAAGTCAAACTTAACGGAATATACCTTTTTCTGAAGGAATATTCTGACGCCGTCAGGAATATTCCGACCTCGTCAGAAGTATTCCATTACCGTGACGGAATATTCTGTCACCTTCAACCTTTTTCCGGTTGCCAGAGCCGCCGCCGGCACCGTCCTACACCGATTTATTCCAAAACTTTAAAAATTCATAACTCCTTCATTCCTTGGCCAAATTTAACGTGCCATATATCAAAATGAAGGTATTGACGAGTAGAATATTTTCATACCAAATTGGGGCCGGAAAAATGGCCGGAGATGGCCTGAAATTGGCTGGAAAGCTTCAGACAAACCCTAATTTTGTTCTCCTTCAAAACTGCACCAAAATTCACGTTCCTTATATCGATTTGAACCTACTCAATGTAATCAAACCAATGGAAATGGTTTTGAGGCTTACCTAAGCCGGGATTGTACGAAAGCTTGAATGGCAGTTTGCTATTTCCGTTTCGATATCGGTTTGGCCGATTGGGTTCGAGTTTGGGGATTCTGAAATCACAGTCTCGTCAAGAATGACGGGACGATTGTAATGGTAATGGTTTTGTGTGGTGGTTCGATGGTTTTGTGATTAAACAAAAACCTAGGGTTTTGGTGTGGTTTTGTGAGGTTTTGGCTGAGAGAGAGAGAGAGATCGTGGAGGGTGAGGGAGAAGAATTGCTGCACAGCAGCCAACCCAAATCCCAAAAACCCTAATTAACATGCAGGTGTGAAAATTACTAAAATGCCCCTACACTTTCAAGTTTCGTAAAATGTTCGTTTTAACTCCCAATTGAGTTCTGTTTGCGTCCACGTGTTCGTATCAACGAGTACTACTTGAATATGCAAAGAAAATAACTTTCACATGTCGTCTCAAAAAAGTCAACAAAAGTCAACATTGACCACTAGGGGTATTTTGGGTAATTTTACATAACATTTCGGGACGGGTTGTAACATGTAACGAAAGATATAGACCCAGCTTCGGCTGGAGCCTACCGAATGGTGTGACCCAGCTTCGGCTGGAGTTTACCGAATGGTATACCCTACTTCGACAGGGATGTACCGAAGGTCACGCTCTGCTTCGGTAGAGGTGTACTGAATACAAGGCTCTATTTCGACAGACGCCTACCAAATTTGCTCATCCATTTTCTACTGGAGAGTACCGAATAGTGGTAGAATTAAGGTCTACCAAGGGGGTGGCATCACGACTAAACACGTGATCCCTTGGCACCTAAGACCTAACACTTCAAGAATAAGGGACAATATTCCCGAACCTCAACTGTGCCAAATCTACTTCCGTTTTGATGGAATAGATCATTGGTTATGCACTTATTTGTGCCCCTTCCAATGTTGTTGAGGAGTACCATTCCCGTAGTCAATCTGTGAGACTAGTTTTGCTTAACCTAACACATATGGAAAAATAGAATTTTGACATGGAAGGCCATGTTGGCTGAACCCCTTATCCAAATTTGGTTTACTTTGTGAATAATTTCCTATGTTCTCGGATTCAAGTTTGGTGTTTGTTTTATTTATATATATTATTATGGATATTGTCCTCGAATATGAGTTAATTGAATCATGTTTCTTATACATGTGACCGAATTCAATTAACATGTGATAAGGTATAAATGTGGGAAAGTTAGTTGTATGGATGAATGTGCTACTATGCACACTAACTTCATACCTAAATCACCCCTCTAGCAACGAATTCAGGTCTATCTAACCTGATTAAAGGCATTGGCACCGCTCCTCGTTATATTAATGATACTGAATTGCTATTAAGATGCCTTATATTCTCCGTTCTCGAAGAGCGTCGTTGAGTTTTAAGGATATTCGAGGGAAGAATGATCATGTAACCACTGTAGAAAATAGAGTGAAGTATCTTTGCATCACCTCTAAAATATGAAGCCTTAAGCTATCTTTTGAGACCAATGGGGTACCTTCCAATTGGGACGTGCCACATATAGACCAGCCTGGAGTCGGGTGATTCGAGCAATTTACTTGCTTTGGCACAACCGTTTGGGACATTAAGGTTAAAACACGATACAACGTATTACACAACGCATCACCTTACCTGGAGTAAAGATTTTTTTGTGCCTATAAGTACACTTTGCCAAGCCTGCTCGTTAAGGAAAGTGGATTTCTATATCATCCCTAGAAAAGCCACTATATAACCCTCTTTTCACAATGGATTAAAGGGAATAATGTGGACTCATCCAATAAAAAATGTGGACCATGTAAATAAGGTTTTTGGTTGATATATCGACACAATAGTCACATGTTTGTCCACACACATTGCTGCTAAACTCCTGGCTATTTCTTACCTAAAGGCTCACCATCCTAATTATCTCATAAAGTCTAGAAGACAGGATAATGGCGGAGAGTTTATATCGAAGAATTTTTGATAAGTGTTGCATGTATTTTGGGCTTTTAAACATTGAATTCCCCATGTTCAACCCTCAAACAACCTTGCATAAGCGATCATAAAGCGCATTATCAATTGATCGCTCTGACCTTGGTGAACGCACCAAGCTTTCGGCTTCCGCCTGAGGCCCATTGCTACCTGATACTTTTTAGCGTTCCAGTTGGTTATTGGGCACGAACTTGATATTTCGTATTTGCCCGTTTTGGGTAAGCACCTTATACCATATTGCACCGTCGCAACATACAAATATGGGTCCTTAAAGAAAGATGTGAATCTTCGTAAGGAAGCGTAATGAAAAGAATGAGATAGTGCGATACAAGGCATGCCTTGTGGCGCAAGGTTTCTCTCAACTCCCTGTGATTGATTGCGAGAAGACTTATTCCCTCGTAATGGACGTCATAACGTTTACTACCTTATCAGTTTGAAAGTTTATGAGAAACTGAATATGCAGCTTATGAACGTGGTTGTAACGTATCTATAGACTGATTCAAATAGTTATAGACCACAAAACACCCTCTCGATTAGATTGAGGCTTTCACTTTACGGATTGGAACAGTCCGAGCAGATGTGGTATACCCGTCTAAGTGAATATATGATCAGTTAGGGATATATGAATAAACAATGCCCTTGTGTGTACAAAACTGAATTTGTTATAGTTGCAGTCTATGTCGATGACATAAATCTCCCTTAGATTTTGGAAGAGCTTGAGAAAACTGCCTTGCACCTGAAGTCGAAATTTGAGATGAAAAATCTTGGGAACCTTGTTTCCGTCTCGACATGAAGTTTCGAGCAAAGTTCAGATGGTATTCTGGTCCACCAGTCGAACTACACCTAGAAGGTGTTGCCTTCGAGTACCCCTATGACCGTCCATACGCTAGATGCAAATGAGACCCTTAAAAAGGTTGTGGAACCTGAAGTTCCGTATCTAAGTTCAATTAGCGCTTTATTGTACTTAGCTCATTGCATTAGGCATGACATCTCATTCGCTGTTGATCTTTTGGTAAGATACAACACTGAGCTTACACGCTACCACCAAATAGGTGTTAAAGACATTTTCCATTACTACGCATTTGGGCTTATTCTATCCCTACGCATCTCAGAACCCCTTGGTTATCGGAATGATGCCTGCCTTGTGGGATACGCTGTCACAAACTATCTGTCTGATCCGCACAAGGCATGTTTCTAAACGGATTATGTCTTTACTGTTAGGAACACCGCAATATCTTGGAGGTCAACCAAATAGACCCTAGTTGCTACCTCTTCGAACCATACTGAGATTCTCGCCCTCCACGAAGCTACTCGTGAGTGTTTTTGGCTGAGAGCTATTGTTGAGCATATTCGAAGCAACTACGGACTTTTTTTGGTCGTTGATGTCCTGACAACGATCTTCAAAGATAATGCCGCATGTATTGACCAGATTAAGAAATGATATATCAAAGGAGACAACACCAAGCATATTGCATAGAAGTTCTTCTTTTCACATTAGCAACAAAAGCATCGGAAGATTGAAGTCAAGCAAATCCGTTCTTAAGACAATCTTGCCAACCTCTTTACAAAGTCACTGTCGAAGAAACTTGTTCGAGGATTTGGTATGCCCAAATTTTCTCATTTGCAACATTGTTAGTTTCTCATTTGGAATTTTGTTGAACTTAGAGGAAGTATCCTGAAGTATACTCACTTGACCTTAATGTACTATTTTTCCCTACGATCAGAATCATTTTTCCCATTGGGTTTTTGTTGCCTGATGAGGTTTTGATGAGGCACCCATTCTGAGTTGGTCATACCCTTGTGTACGTCTTACTGACATCCGGTAGATGTTTAGTACTGACTTTGCATTAACTCACTTTTCTCCTTAGACTATGAGTTTTATCCTGCCTTGGGTTTTACCATAGCCAGGTTTTGTGAGGTTTACTTCTTTATGAAAGTTCCGTATTTGAGACTAGCATGTTTTCTATTGTGTCTAGGAGATGACTTAGTCAACTATCTTTATATCATCTTGAAGATCTGATGCGATGTCTACTTGAGTATTTACACACTCAAGGGGGAGTGTTATAAATAATATTGACATAGTGTGATTGTATAAATCCTAGGTAGATATGGATTAAGATACTATCATAAATCTACTGTTTCTATCCTATTAGGTTTGTACTTACTTGGAGATCAAATGTATCTCTCCTTGTGGTTTACTATAAATAAAGGCACTAGGCATGAGGAATATGTATTACAATTTCGCAAACCCTTCTCTCTTTCTCTCTTCTCTCTTTGCCGCACCCCTCTACTTTCTCTCTCTAATTTTAGGTCACAACATATACACTTTTTTTTTCTGTAACGGTACAAATTTCATTCATTGAAAAAACAGAGCAATATAAAAGCAAGGCTGCAAAAAGCCAGAACAGTCTTCCAACAACAAATTATAAGTATACTAAAACCCAGTCGATATTTTACTGTTGCCGTGAACAGTGATCGATAATATCGCGAGAATTCACGATTTTTTCCCGTGATATTTTGCCATTTACCGTGTTAATAGTAGTTTTGCTAAAATGCCCATCGCTAAGTCGGTGGAAGACACTAGCGATTTCACGAATCTTCTCTCCTTCCCGACAAACTCACCCTCTATTTTCTTCCTCTGCAAACCCCAAACCCCAAACCCGTTCCAATCTTCATCCCTACCAAACCCCAAATCTCTTCCAATCTTCAACGGGAAGCCCAAATTCCTCGATACCCTTTTCAATTCGATGTCCCCCTGGATTTCCCTTCCCAGCGATTTGATCACCGGCACCCAGATCGTCAGTTCATCTTCTGCGCCCGCTACGACCGGCTTGGATCCAGTTCAAATTTGACGAATAGATCGTCAGATCATCAGTTCGTCTTCTACTCCTCTCAGCCGCTCACAGTCGCAGCATCAGTCGCCCACTCACTCCAGGTACACCTCTTAAACCCCTTTTTTGTTAGATTTCCTATTTTCTTCCATAGATTTTTAATTCTGATTTTTCCACAATTGAAAATATCAATGTTGGGTAAACAATCATCTTTATAAATATAGAGTAGGATTAAGTTGGGTGTTCTATATAAATATTAATTCTGATTCTTGGGTATTTTGATTGTAAATATTAATTTTGATTGTATGATGATTTTAATCAGAATTAATATTTAATTATGACTGTAAATATTTGCAAATTGAAAATATTAATTCAAAATGAATTTATAAAGCCGTGGGTGAACTGCTGGAGAAGCAATTTGGATTTCGGTGAACTCTGTAGTGGTGCTGGTTTTTTGGAGCGATTTCTAGGGTTTGATAGGTGGAAGCAGGGGAAAGGGGAGACGAAGAAAAATGGAACACGAATGATGAAGTTGGAAGAAGGGTAGAACAGTGTGATCCCACGTGTATAAATATAGAGTAGGATTCAGTTGAGTCTCTCTCTAGGATTAAAATCATCAGACAGCTCAAAAATATTTATAAAATTCTTCCCAGCCTTGTTCAACTCTAAATTTCTGATTTTTTTATTCGGCCACTCTTATCATCTCTACTGAAAGGTAAACAATTTAGATGATTTGATAACCCTCTCTACTGAAAGGTAAACAATTTAATTGGATTTTCAGTTGTGGATCACTGGTGCCTCTTCAGCTATCCTACTCTAAATATCAATATTTTTAGTATATATATAACAAGCAAGGAAATCATATGTGCATCACTAAACCCAAATTACAGATTATGCAGTAAATCTCACATCCCTCCTTTTCATTTATTTTCTTCAATTGCATCAACGCATATTTCCAATTTCACTCAATTAAGAAATTCAAACATGTCGTAGAGATCATTTCAGAAAATTGTGGACATATATGCTACCATCTGTTGATCTCTCCAATATGAACTATTTTTTTCTTTCTACTTTTGTGAAAAAAAGCCGGTTTTGTTGAAGCAAATTTTAGCATGATAAAGAAGCTTAGGTTGGATTATGAATGAGATTGAAATTTTCCGTTCTGGTATAGTCAACAGCGGCCAATTTTTTCACTGATATTGGGAAATTGGGAGACCGCTTCCCTTATGCCTCTGTGTATTTGGGAGACCACTTCCCAGAACCCCCTCCTGCTTCAATTCAATTTTCTCCACCCCCTCACTGAGTCTGCCACTGACCAATTCACACGAGGGATCAGCCATGACTGGCTCACGTTCTCTTTGAACATCAATTTTCTATGTTCGGTTTTGATGCTATTGGATTCTAATAGAATAATCATGGGTGAGTTTTGGTATTTCCAGGTTCCCAAGTTTTTTATTCTTAGAATTTCCTCTTTATTACAATATTTTCCTAGATGGATGTTTCTGAGTTGCTTTTTTTGAAAGAATTTTTGTTTTATTTCAGGTAGTCAATCTTTAATCCTGCGTAGTAGCAGCGCGCACCACCTGTTTGATAAAAGGTACCAGATAAACATGCACGCCCACACACACGGTTTTCTGGAATTTTTTTTGTTCAGCGTGTTTTATATGTTTATGTGTGTTTGAGTATCTGTATAGGGTGATATATACTTTCTAATTGTAACACAATCTCTGGAAGGCTAAACATCTTTGTGAATTTTTTAATTTAATATGTTTTCTGAATGCTGTTCCTAGAATCAGCTCTTTGAATTAATGGTGCTCTGCTTTGTTCATACTTTTGTTCAAAAAAAAAATGATTGATAATTGTTTTAACTTCATGTCCTACCCTTCATTTAAGAGTCTTTGTTTTACCAAATTGAACAACATACACTCACACATTCTTCTCTTCATTTGCTTTCTTTCTAATGAAAAAACATAAACAAACACATAAACACTTTTTTAGAAATTTACATTCAAGAAGTTGGAAGCAACATAAAAACATAGCTGTCCTTTTTTCTGATTCCTCATCTCCCAAATATTCCAAAAAAGTAAAAGACCACCTTACACATCTGTCTGCCTACTCTCTCTAACAACTACAATGAAAATTAGCTACTTTTCTGGAACATCAGTGCCTTTCACTCACTGAATCAATCAGCTACTACCATTGATGAACCTAAATATTTGATGTACTGCTCTTGCAATGTCACCTACTAACCCTAACTTACAACCTTCCTCTATCTGCATTATACCAAATTCAATTCCAGAATGGTGTTATATTTCAAACTAAAAATCTAACAGTTAAAAATCTCAAAGTATACTAAAATATTTCTTTATAATATTACACTCCTTCGCAAGAGCAAGAACAAAAGCAACAAAAAAATAATGTATATGCTGCCTGCTAGATAGCTAGAGTAACTTGAGATCAAACTCAGATAAACAAAAAAAAAACAAACAAACACAACAATTACTTCATATTGTGGACTTTTATGACATCTCTAACCAATAATGCATTGCTGTGTTGGAACATGAAAATACATGACATCCCGTTAGTTGTTTGAAATGTCATCGGTGAGTGTAAGCAAGTCATTCTGCAGGTTAGGGCCTCCACTAATTGCTAGGAGCTAGAGGCTTTAAGCCTTTAAGGTCATGTAAAAATTCCTAATAAAGAAGATGGTCATATGGCTTCAAATAGGAAAAAAAAAAGTAAAGACCGAGGAAAAAAGCATATCAGTTTGTAGGAGGACTGCAGGAGCTTGCAGCTGAAGGTGCACAGCTTTTTTGAAAGACCAAAAAGTTTGCATTCGCCATCTAACCCTTTCTCCAAAAGCTTCTCCTCCTTTTAATGCCTTTCCAGTTTCCACAAGCACATTTTTCTTCAAGAAAATTGCAACCCATCTCTGAAATTATTCAAAAAAAGTGAAAAAAAAACAGTGTGATCCTCTGTTTTTTTGTTTTACAATTATGGATTTGGTGGGAAGATTGGTTTGATGAATGCGTAAATCTTTCTCTTTTTACCTAGCAATTAGATACTTGAGTTTGGAGTCATTTTGTTTTCTTCACTTCTGCTATTCGGTGACACTATACATATCTATATCTTTTTTCACTGTGGTTTTCTGACCATGTGGTGTTGTGTTGTACAGAGCTTGGGATTGGAATACCTTCAACATATGCAAGCGCTTTGAAAATTTTACTGGTAATTGAAACTGTTCAAGTTGTCATGTTTTTCTTTTATTATATTTTTAATGCATTATTCAGACAAAAATTGTGCAGAATTTTTTAGTTATGTCTATTGCACATCTGTATAACCCTTTTTAGTAGTTTCAACATGTATTTTGGTAAGTCATAGCATCACACTAATCATGTTCTTGAGAATGAAATGGAGAAAATGATTTGGTCAAAAGCATTGTATTTGATATGATATTGCAAACAAGGCTATTAATTAGTATATCGTTGAATAATTATCTTATTTTATATCCATCATTCCTCTAAATCATAGAAGTACTTATACAAGTAGAAATCACACCCAAGGACAAAGCCTAATTATACAACTTACTCCTATCACATGATCAAACCCTAAGTACAACTTTAAAATTACATAATCAATGCCTCATTCATTTCATGTTGCATATCAGATAATTATGTCATTGTATAAAATTATGCATATCAGATAAATAGGAGTATCCAGTTAGTCATATGTATAGATAAATAGGAGTATGTATCGACCTCGGGGTTGTCACCAATCGACTCCCTGTCAACTGAGGTAACTTTTGCAATCCTTGATTCAGTCAATTTCACTGCCGATTTTCTGTGTAGCTTTTGGATTAATTTAGGGTTTTCCATGTTCAATTTTGATTTCAGTTTTCTTTTGCTTTTCATTTTCAAATCATCGTTGTCTTGAAGTCAGGAGGCACCTTGCCATCTTCGCCGTCTCCAAATCTGTTACCGAGAAGAAGGTCTAGGCTTCTTCCAATCTGGTAATTCTTTGGTCCTGAAATTTGATTGCTTGATTGCGTTTTCTGGGTTTGTTTTGTTTTTTTCATGGATGGTAATCCAATTGAAGGAGGAGAAAATTGGATTTTCAAATTTGATTTTTCTGGGATTTTCAGTATTGGGTAGCTGAAATTTCCCATCAATTCTACACAATCAATCGTAATTTAAGTTGTTTGATCCGAAAATTGATAATCCAAAACAGATAAATCCAAAGCTTCCAACTTTTAATTTTGTTTCTCTATGGATTTCATGCAATTTGATCTGAGTTGAGAAGTAGCTTAAGAAGGTTTATAAATTTGTATAAATTTTTAGTGCTTATTTTAAGAGTTTGATTACATAAATTTTTTCACCTATTTTTATTCGACTCTTTTTTTTAAATATAGAATTTCAAGATCTCCATTTTTTTTTAATTTCTCAGTTTTCAATTAGTTTACAGTTTGTGTAATTTTGTTTATTTGTGCATACTTTAGTCGAGTGTATGCTTATTTCTGATTTGCAGTTTAACCCACTCTCTTTTCCCTCTCTTGCATTCTTCTATTTGAGAGATCCGTTTGAATCTCAGATAAATCCCAAAGTACCCAGAAAGCGGGAGTGAAAAAGAAGGTACCCATCTCTTTCTCTTTAACTTTTGGTACCTCTTTTTTCAGTTTTCGGGTATAGTTTTGTACTTGATAATCTGTCTTTAATTTTAAATTTTTAAAGCTACTAAGCCCCATTTCGCTTTTGATTGATATTCTGTTCTGCCTGTTTTTTGTTTTACTTGGTGGGTTCAGACTCATTTGGGTTTATATTTGATTTCGAGTTGATTAATTTTTTATTAGTTGCAAATCATATTTACTGCGGAAGTTTGAATCTTTGTGGTTTTTTTTATGGTAGTTTTTGGGCACCTTGACATTTATCCAATAAATAAGTTCATGACATTGGTCATTTGACAATTTTATGTATAATGTGAGTTGCCCACTTCGTTATATATCTCTATTTCTGTGTTTTGAATGATTGGAATTTTGAAATTGATTGCTTTAACTTTGTTAACTCCAAATGTTGAAACTTCCACTTGGGAAGTTTGTTATTTAATGGGTTATTTGTTCTTCTAATACAAGCGATTGTCTAAACTATGGGGACGGCGATTTCGAATTTGAGTTAAATTTTACAAGTGGATGGGTTGAATTCTAAAAGTGGGTTTTTTCTGCAACCCCGTTTCGAAGATTTGTTTGGCTGAAATTTTAATCTATTTTTAGTGTACATTTATAGACATTGTATGTTTGATCTGGTTTCTCTGCTACTACAGTCTCGGTTGTTCTTGATAGGATTTTGGAGATAATTCCTTGATTGTTCTACTTCTCAAATTTTTTACTTTTACATTCTTGCAATGTATCTATGTTTCTGTTGGTTTATCTACTTTCGTAGGCAGAATGCAAAACTACATTACATTAAAAGAAATTTTAATTATGTTTTTGTACTAACACTTATTTACCAATTGTATCCGAGAATTAAAAGAAATTCTTAAATCAGTTATCAAAGAATAGCAAGTCTGTCATTTTTTTTTAATACATTTTAAGGAGCTAAGCAGTATAAGTGTAAACAAAAGGCATCGTTAACCTTAAATGCTGCAAACCAATCGAATTTCATTGCAGCTTCCTCTCCTTAAGAAGAAACTCTTTATCGTAGTCTTCCTTGGAACTATTGTCTTTCCCACTTTCACATTTTTAACAAAACTTTGCTCATTATTCTTGAGGATTGAAAACCTTAAAGATGAGAGTTTAGGTACCAAATTGAGCAATTTTCATATCTGATATGCATCTATTTACTGCTGTTCATGTTTTAGGTATCAACTGGTCTATAGTGACTTTACTTAACGTGTATCATTTTGATATGCATCTATTTAGTTTTGTTCATGTTCTAGGTATCAACTGGTCTATAGTGGCTTTACTTAATGTGTATCATCTAATAATTCAAGCAAAGCCAACTTACAAATGAAAAGTAATTAAATATATAGATAGAAGAGGAACATCCAGTCCACTTTAATAAAAAAAATTCCTGACTGAGTTCAAGACATTGTGTTTAACTCATTAAAATTTCAAATATTTGGAAGTTGTAAAGTCATATAACTGTTGATTACTCACAAGCAGGCCTCATTTTCTAAACTGTGCAAACTTTTTTTGTTTGCTTAAGATGTCAGAGTTTTCTTCATATGGCTGTGTATGGCAAGCATACATGTATGAAGTTCTGACTACTGTTAAACACATTTTTGAATTCATTATGTAAAAAGAGACTGAAATTTGAGGTATGACATATGGGCTATCAATAAGAGCACATTTATGTCATGTCTTCGTGCCAAAAATTTGAACCTTACATGGAAGAATCTTTCGGTGTTGTCTTCTTTCAAAGGATATATTGTGGATAGGTTTTGGTGTTGTGCCATGGCACATCGCCCGTTTTGTACGCCAAGGAGCACTCTACATTTGTAAGTGTCACAGATGCCTAAAAATATTTGTATGTGTGTGGTGATTCTTTAATTGTATGATAATGTTTCCAATGTTTTAGAATATAAGAAGCAGAAAATTCACTGCTTCACTCTATCGGTTTCATTCCTTGATGATACCTTTTACCAAATGGAACTGTGAAATTTCCTCCTTTTTTTTGGTCTGAGTGAAATTTCCTTCAAACCCTCTGTTTGATTGCTAGAAAGGAGGGAAAGTGAAGAAACTTGATTGGTAATGCTTATTAAAGGGCAACATAACATATTGGGAATCTATATATATGGGAGTTAAAACTGAAGGGACTTGCATGATAATTTTTTAGAAGGTTTTGGTTTGAAGTTTTATTGCATCATTGTTATATACATGAAATATAATGTGAGTTGTGGAATACTTTATCCTTTAGAACCTAATTGGTGTCTGCTACATATTAAAAACAATTTTAAAATGGCAATGCCATGAATTAGGCAATATTTGGGAGTCCAATGTGTAAAGTGAACAGTTTGATAGAAGCAAGGTTGGCAGAAATAATTTGATATGGTATTTTCTCTAAAGAGAAGACTAAAAATTGTAAAGATTGGACGGAAAACTATGCACTCACATTATATAGAATGTGTTTTATGAGTGCATTGTAAATTATTCAAGGCTTATACAGGAGTATGTACAGTTTTTAAAGGAGGATAATAGGGATGGGAGAAGGAAATCAATTTGTGTGATTCACAGTTGAAAAATAACATCAAATTTTGTAAAATTGTGTTCTATTAAATGGTTTATGGATTTTATTAACTTAATTTTTTAGACACGCCTTTTATTTTTATATACCTAATTACATTTTAAATATTTATGTTGCCACATTTCTGCCACATAAGATAATTGAAAGGGTTTATAATTATATACCTAATTACATTTTAAATATATCATTTATGGTTGATATATGATTTCAACTCATTAGTTGTTTCTTATACTAGATGTTGACAGTGGAGCCTTTCCACAGTTAGTGAGATTGCATTCCTTGGTGTTATCTTTTTTTTATATAATGGAAGTTTTATTATGTAATAAAATATATCATTTATATTATAAATGCGATTTGAATTGAAATAATGCTTGGTTTTATAATTGTTACATGTCAAAGTTTTCTCAATTTGAATTGAAATAATGCTTGGTCTCATAGCCTCTTCTCCCAAATTCTGATTCGTAGCCTCTGCTCCACTTTGAATCAAAAAATATGCTCTGCTCCACTTCGTTTCTTCCTGCTCATAGCCACTTCATAGCGTCTTTTACTTGATCGCCCCCTTCACCAACTTTCCTCCTCCCAACGTCGTCTCTCTCCCTAGCCGCGGCTGCTTCAAAATCTAGACATCCAAAGCTTCTTTTTTCCGATTATTTGAATCTCCGATTTTTTTCAACTATTACTTTCGCCGGCGTTTTTCGTGAAGGCCCAAAGAAGGAGGAGTTTGAGGAGGAGTTTGTGTGTTGGTTTTTGTGGGTAAAATTTTTAATATTTCTCACTTTTTCTTACTGAAATTTATGTTTTTGATTGCTTTTTATAATATGGAGTTTTTTTTTCAGGAGTGCCTAATGCTTTGAATGTGATCACAAATTTTCCATTTTTGGTTGTTGGCATTCTGGGTTTTGTGCTTTCTGTGCACAGAGGGCTTTTTGCTTTGATTGTTCTCAGCTGGCAGGTCTACAAATTTTAGATATGTATTCTTTTTTCTTTACTGCATATTCTTTTTCTAAATTGTTTGTATGGATATATATCATTTGAATTGTAAACCATTGATTTTGATTCCTTTGCATGATATTTTTTTTCCTTATCATTTCGTTGAAATACACTACATGTTTTGAGAAAACTCTGCATCATGCTTTAAATATTTCATAAGTTTTACGATTTATCAGAGATTAATATATATGACTCAGTTGTTTTTTGCTCTTTCATCTAATTTTGTATATATTTTTACAGATTTGTAAAGTTCTTTCTTACATTCATAATACTATTGGAGTGTGCCACAGGAACATAAAGCCTTAAAATTTGTTGGTATGCTGCTATTTGCTATGTTATGTATGTTGGTTCTTGCTGTGCATGCATAGGTTAATTGATTGTCTATCTACATTCTCACACGGTTTGGCTATTAACTAAACAATTTGCTTCAACTATATGTTGAAGGAAGGTGATTGCATTGGGACTTCTCCATTTCATTTCCAAGTGGACAAAGTGCAGAGTCTGTTGATGCACTTATGAGGTCTGTTGATTCTTTCGTGTTTTTTGGCATTCATTTTCTGAGTGCATGTGAGAAATTGAGGATGAGGAATGCAGGTGTTATTGAAATGCTGTAAAGTTTTATTTATCTTTTGTTTTTTTTCTTGGAAGCCAAACAGCGGGTTTAGCTTTTCTGTACTGATTTAGTTAATGTAACGCAACTCTGTGGATTTATTGGGGTTCAAGAATTATACTTATCTGTGAGCTTTCTTTTCTCTGTCTTTGGATTTTTGCTTTTTGGTGTTTCTTAAATCTGTTCTCCATTGGGTTTGTGATTGGTATCCAATAAAGAGTGAAGAAATTGGAACTTTCTGATTCCGAAAAGTTAGTTCTATTGTTTGTTTGTTTTTTCATTAAATTTTTCTGGTTGTTTGGAAATTTATTTTCCATGTGAATTTTCTGGGTTGTCAAACAGAGGATAATCTCTTCTTTGTTGTTTACAAAGCTAAGTTACTGGGATCATGTGTTTTTGCTATGAGTTTTCTTCGTAACCAAAAATTTTAACCCACATCCTACACTTTCAACATTAATGTCATTTTTCTTTACTCATTTATTCAACATAAGTAAAACATCTTAAGGGCGCGTAGCGCCTGTGATAAAAGAACAAAAAAAAAAAATTCTTTCGTAATTTATGTGGATAAATGTGAATAAAAAAAATCTTGCTGCTTTGGAGTTTCAGGTTCGTAATTTATGTGGTTAGATTGTATTGATTTTCTGTTCTTTGTATTAATGTAGGGTTTCTACGAATCCGCCTCTAATTCGATGAAAATTTTAAACCCCAAAGGTTGAGTTTCCAGGTTAGTTCTTCAGCCGATTTCAGCCGGCTAAATTTGTGATTTCACTCGAATTCATTGAATCACATGATTTTTTATTTAACTTATCTTTGTGTTTTGGTTTGGTTTCAGCCAGTTACGCCGAGTCTTCCAAGGTGAGTCCTTTACTTATCGGAATTTAGAAACCAGATTGAATGCTTCTGCAATTGCAATTGGAATTTAGCAACAACTTAGATCATTAGTATTTTGGGATATCTAATGCTTACAAATTGAAAGTTTCTTCCTTTTGTTTTGTTTTGCAATATGCTTTTTGAATTTTTCTGTAGTTAATCTCCAAATTAGTATAAAAGGTATGGGTACATAGATTTCTGTGGTTAATCTGCAAATTAGTATAAAAGGTTTGGGATTTGGATTTGGGTACACATATTTCTTTGAATTTTTAGAATTTGGGTTGGTGCTTTGTTAGTATAAAAGGTTTTGCACTTTCTATAATACTCTTCATTGTTTAGGTCTTTGATGACTTTTAAATCCGAACATATTATTCTTTCTCAAATTTTATTACTCTACAGTCTCTAAATTCTAATGTCTTTCTCCCTGAGGCATTGTCTATATTTCTCAGTACCTTTATATTGTTCAATTGCTTCTGTTTACCATGTGATCAAATATGGTGCTACTACTTCGAAGACCACCCTTTTGGCTGCAAATATGGTGCTACTACTTCGAACACCACCCTTCCATATTTTTGCTGTAAATATAATGCTACTTAGAAAAGCACTATGTTTTGCTGTAAACATGGTACTACTTAGAAACCACCATTCCATCTTTTTTGTTGTAAATATGATGTTTAGAAAACCATCATTTTTTGCTGTAAATAAAAAAACTACTTTTTTTTAAATATATATTTGCTACTGCTTGCAAATGTTCAATAAATTGTTATTAAATAAAATGCAACATTTTTACCATATGATATAATCTTTACAACATAACACTCCCACAAATAAAACACAATAAACAAACATTTTCTCCAACTCTTCCCGCAGCATCGCGCGGGCACTGTTTCTAGTAGACTACTAAATCTGAGGGTTCCCCAGCCCAGAAGCAAAAGGAACCATTGAAAAGGGCAGCTCTTGCCAACCGATGAGCAACTTTGTTGGCATGGCAAGGCACATGATGTGAAACCCGGTACTTTAAATTATATTTATTTATTTTCGAGTTTTGAATTGAAAAGTCTTGTGATATTTTATATACATGTATTAGTCACCTTTACTAGTATATTTTATATAAGTGTGTTATTTATATTTATTTGGTAATATTACCTCCTTGTCTAATAGCCACGTATTGCATTGTATGCTTCAGTAGTCATCTAATATTATCACATGCTATTAACATCTCCAGCAACATGTGAATATTTACCAGTTATGGTTTATCAAATTATTTCATTCCATTTAATTATAGTGTTTATCTCTAGTTGCGTATGTGTCATCTTCCATTTGTCATCCTAGCTATCGTCACTTTTCATTCCTATCTCATGAAACGCCACCACGTAGCCAAATTATTCATAGCTTCATATGTGTGTGGCTATGAGCTGGAAGTCTACTTGCATGAGGTGTTAGCTAGAGGCATGAAGGTTTGACAGCTCTCAAGCCATTCATCACATATATATTTGACACATCCGCATGCATTCAAATGCTTAGCTTTATCTGGAAGTTAATATTCATCCAAACATATTTTATTGTATTTTTACTTAGTTCCTAAGTTTTGTGGCCGACTTCATGCACTATAAATAGGAGCTTTCCCCTTTGTTTTGAAACACAGCAAGTAGTTAGAGTGCATGCAAACAAGTAGGGAGGGAGACTGAGGGAACGCTGGGAACTAAGAGGAAAAGAAAGGGAGGGAGACTGAGGGAACGAGAGGGAGGAGAGAGAAAAACAAAAGAGAGATTTTATGTGGGGATTTGGTAGATCGTTGTCTTGCTATTATTATATAGGTGAGTGATTTATGTAATGTGTTATAAAATTTCTTATTTTTTAATTATGGAAAACCATGAACTTATATCGTGGGATTTGATTTATTTACAAATATCTCTCTATTTCAAGTTAAGCATGTTTGATTTGGTGTAGTCGTTTTGACGAGAATATATATACAATCTATGTTGAACTGCTTGTAATTGTTCATGGAGCATGTGAACTTTAGTGCTGGGTTATTCGAGAGATAAATGTAAAGCACACAGGGATATTAGGATTGAATTGTCAATTTAGAGCTCACGTGGTGAGCTACATATTATGAATGATAACCAACATGTAAAGGTATGATGTGGTGTAAATTACATGGCTAAAGTTTTAATATTATTATCAAATTTTATAGTGTGGTTGAAATGACACACTTGACTGGCATATTACTTTTACTCGTAGAGGATTGTTGCTCATCCTTTACGCTTTTATTTTTACAGGTGAGTTATCTGGCAAGACAGGGCTAGACGAGCTGAGTTTGTGTTAGACAAGGAATTTAAAGATATATATTTATTTTTGTACACCCGTAATTATTTGTATAAGTGAAAGTTTGTATTCGTTTTTATTTTTTATTTGCACATTGGACAAGGAGTTTTTTTTTTTTTTCCACCGACCCGAGTCTAGAGCGTGACACATGGGCAGAAAAAAGCTTCAGTGATCCTAGCCATTAAAGCTTTGGCATCTTCCTCGATAGGCTCGACTGAAGACGTGTCAGGGGAGAACTCCCGCATAACAGCTATAATTTGGAGAGAATCGCTTTCAACAACTAAATTTTGTAAACCCTTCTCTGACACCAACGTCAAACCTTTTCTCATCGCCAAGGCCTCCATCTACAGAGGTGAGAAAATATGGTCGTATCTACACATGTGGGCATCAACAAAATGACCTGCATTATTTCGAATCACCAAGGCCACTCCACCAATTTTTCTGTCACTGCACCAAGCTCCATCCACATTCACGTTAAGGAAGCCTCTTGAACTCTCACCTAGAGCACCTTCACCCGTTGCCAAAAGGCAAAGGCAAGGGCTCCTATGCTGCCTTTCAAACCCAAAACAGCTCTCCACTGATCCAAAATGGAGAGGGCAAGTGGTGGGCCATCTGAAACCCAACCAAACGCTCGAGCATCTTGCGCCCGACCTTACGCCAGGGGCATGACTGACGTCAGCATGACATCATCCACGTTCTCCTTTTTTTTTTTAGCATTAGACGCGTGTAACACGCGTGGAATTAAGCGAGTGGTGCCGACAACGCCTAACGTGAGGGCCCACTGCAGTAGCTGCCGCAAAAAGAGACAACGGGTCTCTGACGTGGCACTCCCGTATTCGTTGGATTTCCAACGGCTAAATGATTTGGATCGTTGTATTTCCATCGGTAAAAAAAAAAAAGATTTGTTACCGTTGTGCCACGTGGCACAATTTGGTGATTTGGAATTAAAAATAAAAAAAACAAACGGTTAGGATTAATCTGACAATTAAAAACACACCAAAAAAAAGTCTTTAAATTTTGTTTTTTTATAAATACCCCCAACCATCTTCTTCATTCCTCAAACTACAACTCAATATTTATTTTTTATACAATCTCTTATATTTGTTTTCCACTTTTCAAAATTTGTTTTTTACAAAAAAAAAAAATGAAAAGGAAGTTTGGTCGATCGCCAAACATATTGCATTATTGGAGGCTTGGATGCGTGTTACTCATGATCCGATCAACAGAAATGAGATGAGGGTCAATAAAATGTGGAAGAAGATTTATGCAGTTTTTGTGGAGACGATGCAAGGCACGGCCACGCATAGCATCTATGTCCAGTAGGTATCAAGGGATGACGGAATATCAAGAGGTGAAACCTTGGAAAGAAACCTTCACAAAATCGGATACCTTATATCAAGTGGCGATAATCTAGCCAATGAGGTAATTGCAATTTATTATGTTGTTTGATAATTCTTTAGCTAATTAAAATTAATCGTTTGATTATGTAATTTATTATGTCTTTTCACAATTCTTTTTTCAGGAACTACAAACACAAATGTGGTTCAATCATGTTAACAACAACATATCATTCACAAGGCACAAATTATAGAACATTGTCAAGCATACTTCAAAATACAAAATTGTGCATGTTGGTCCAAATGTTGTCTTAAACGAGACTCTCCTACACGAATCAACTACTCAAGAGTCGCCATTGGAGGATCCATCGGGGACCCCAAACGAATCGGTAGCACTGACTGAAGCAACCGGAGGCCTATTGGTAAGAAAGTTGCTAAAAAAAGAGCTGCAAGAGGTAGTTATTCGAATAATGATTATTCAAAATTGATTGATGAATTGGCTCACCAACATGCACTAGATCTGGAGCACGACTAGTTTGTGTATGAGCAAAACAAGGCTAGAGATGAAAGCAAATGCAAGAGAGAGGGAGTTAAATAGGCAAGAAAAGCAACAAGAGAAGGATCGGGAGACCATGTCCCGACGCCCCAAAGAAATGACTCCTAATTCGAAACGTTTTTGGACAAAAGAATGAGCGGCTGTCATGAGAAGACATTTTCCCAAGCAAGACGAGGAAGTTCCATACATTCCAAGAGATGATGGATCTAGCACCACCAATTGGATTCCTAAGGAGTAGGGTACTACAAATAATTTTGTTTTATTTTTAATTGATTCTGCTTGTTGTAATGCTATGCTTTGCTTTGTATTAGAAATTACATTATTTGAATTACACAATCGTTTTATTTTCAAGGAACAAACTTACAACGTTCACACTTAAACACACTTAAAATAAAGTTCAACAAACTTACACATAAAACACTTACAAGGCATACTTAAAACACACCAAAAACATTAAAAAAAAAAACACACTTACAAAGCATACTTGAATACAACAAGTATCTTTGCCATTTAATGAAAGCATAAAAATGAGATTCATTCATTACTAGCATCCTTCCTTGCCCACAAGTGCTCCATCAAATCACGCTAACGCTTTTTGTGGAGGAAAACAGAATGATTTGTATTGTAACGTTGAATGACCATATCGTGGTAACGTCAATCCCTTTCTAATGGGTCGTGATGGGTGGGTTCATCAGTTTTTTCATGAGCAGTATAAATTCTAGTTCTTGAATTGTTCATCGTGTCTTCGACCAAGACTTCTTTGATGTCATAATCATACTCATCTTCCAGAATCATGTTGTGCAGGATGATACATGTCATCATGATGCTTCGAAGCACCCTATCATCAAACAATCGAGCAGCCTCTCTAATAATAGCCCAATGATCTTGGAAGATACCAAAATACCTCTCCACATCCTTCTTATATCCCTCTTGCATTGTTGGAAAGTATTTTTCCTTTTCTGTGTGTGGATTTGGCGCTGTTTTGACAAATGTGTTCCACCTCGGATAAATTCCGTCAGCTAAATAGTACGCTCTCGAGTACACTCTGCCGTTGATTTCCTACGTGGTTTGTGGCGATTATCCTCTTAACAAATCGTTGAGAACAGGAGATTGACCAAGAACATTTAGGTCATTTTGAACTTCCTGTACAGTAAAGAAAGCATGCCAAATTCATGTATCAAATGATGCCACAGCCTCCAAAATGATACTTTTTGTAACTTTTCGATTTCCGTAATTTTCTTGCCATGCACTTGGGCAATTTTTCTATTGCCAATGCATACAGTCAATGCTTCCAATCATGCCAGAAAAACCTCTCTCAGCTTTCTAAAGAAGCCTTATGAGGTTAGCTGTGGTGGGTCGGCGAATGGACTCTACGGTGTATAGGTCCTCGATTGCTTTGCATAACCTATAAAATGCCTCGAGCACAGTGGATTTCCCCAACTTACAGATCTCATCAACTGAGTTTGCAAATGCACCATAAGCAAGCATCTGCAAGGCAACTGTCATTTTTTCCTAAGGAATAAGACCTAAAACATTAACATCATCCTTCTTTTGAACAAAGTAATTATCATGGTTGCAAATAGCAACCATGATTTTGTTGAACAATTGTGGTCGCTTCCTAAATCTTGTTCGAAAATAACCTTCCAGGTACAAAGAATTTGGGATAAAGTAATCTTCCAAGAGATTTTTACTTCGGACTCCCTTCTTTCGGTTGATAGTTGCCACCGCCTGCACCACTTTACTGGTTGATGCGTTTCTCCGCCTTCGATGTTGGGTTTGTTGGATTCTTTGTGCTTCATCATCTCACTCCATTTCTTCATCTTGACTCTCTTACAACCTCCTCAAGTTAAACATTGTTGAAATAACTTTCTTTTTCTAAAAATCTATGAATTGAGATAAGTAGGGAGGATGAAGGAGATTGGTGTGAGTAGATGTCGTGGTTTGAAGGGTTTTTATAAAGAAATATGAGAAATTCAGGAGATTGGATAATGACACATGACACTACGTGATTGGTTGAGAATCTTATAAAAGATATGATATGAGATTTTTAATAGATAATGACACGTGTCGTGACGAGAGTGGTTGAAAATCTCATCGAAAATTTAAAAGGATAATGGCATGTGGTGGATAAGGCCAACAAAGCATTAAAAATAATAATAATAATAATAAATTTTTCCTTGCCCTTGCCTTTACTCAAAAGGTGGAGTTGCTCAAAGACAATTACTGTTTTTGAAGGGCAATCACTTACTCTTGCCCTTACCCTCCTCTAACGGGTGAAAATGCTCTTAATCACTCGAGTTGCATCATTTCTTACCATCAACGTAGGAAAAGAGATGCAAATGAAATCCTGCCACTAAGAAACATGTGAAGATCTATATTTGTATTTTATTTTAGTGGGTTTATTATTAGAAGCCCCCCGAAAGGCAAGGGTAAGGGCAGCCCAATTGCCTTCCAACCCAAAAAAGAGTCGCCATCGGTCCAAATTGCAAAGGGCAAAAGGTGGGCCTGAGGAAGCCCAACCTCAAGCCCGAGCAATTTGCGCCCGAGCTTGTGCCAGCAGGCAAGGTGACGTCAGGCTGACGTTAGCCATGATTTATTTATTTTTTTAATCAAGCGCGAGAAAAACACACGTTGGTAGGGGCAAGTGGGGCGACAGTTTCTGTCATGCGAGACCCACTTGTGTCGACTGACGCAGACAGAGCCAATGGCTCTATGACGTGGCCCGTTTGCAGCCGTTGGATTTCCAACGGAAAAAAAATTTGAAAATTTTACCATTGTGCCACGTGGCACAATTTGGTGCGTTTGATTAAAAACTGAAAAAAATACAAACGGTTAGGATTAATCCAACTGTTAAAAACAAATTTTTTTTTTACACAAAATGGATTTTTTTTTTTAATTTTATAAATACCCCCAATCGTCTTCTTCATTCCTCACACCACAACTCAATATTTTTTTTCCTACAATCAACTATATTTGTTTTCCACCTTCCAAATCCTTGTTTTACAAAAAAAAAAAAATGAGTGAGAAGGCAAATTGGTCGATTGCAGAAGAGATTGAATTATTAGAGGCTTGGGTGCGTGTTACTCATGACCCGATTAACAGAAATGAAATGAGGGTCGAGAAAATGTGGAAGAAGATTCATGCATTTTTTGTGAAGAAGATGCAAGCCACGCCTCGAACCGAGCAATTTATGTCCAGTAGGTACTGACATCAACATAAAGAGATGAAATATTGGAAAGAAGCCATCACAAAAGCGGATACCCTATATCGAAGTGGCGATAATCGAGCTAATGAGGTAATTGCAATTTATTATGTTGTTTGACAATTCTTTAAGCTAATTAAAAATAAGCATTTGAATATGTAATTTATTATGTCTTTTCACAATTATTTTTTAAGGAACTACAAGCACAACTGTGGTTCAATCATGCTAACAACAATAGATCATTCACAAGGCACGAATTATGGGACATTGTCAAGCGTACTCCAAAATATGAAATTGTGCTTGTTGGTCAAGACATTGTCTTAAATGAGACTCCCTTACAAGAATCAACTACTCAAGAGTCGCCATTGGAGGAGGCATCGGGGACCCCAAATGAACTGGTAGCACCGACCGAAGCAACCCAGAGGCTTATTGATAGGAAAGCTGCTAAGAAAAGAGCCGCAAGAGGTAGTTCTTCGAATACTGATTATTCAAAATTGATTGAAGAATTGGCTCGCCGACATGCATTGGGTATGGAGCACGGTCGGGAAGTGTTTGAGCAAAACAAGGCTAGAGATGAAGCAAATGCAAGAGAAAGGGAGTTAAAAAGGCAAGAAAGACAACAGGAGAAGGATCGAGAGACCATGTCTGACGCATTAAAGAAATGACTCCTCATTCAAAATGTTTTTGGACAAAAGAACGAGCGGCCGTCATGAGAAGACATTTTCCTGAGCAAGACGAGGAAGTTCTATACGTTCCAAGGGATGACGGACCTAGCACCACCAATTGGATTCTTGAGGAGTAGGGTACTACGAATAATGTTGTTTATTTTTAATTAATTATGTTTGTTGTAATGCTATGGTTTGCTTTGTATTTGAACTTAAATTATTTGAATTAGACAATCATTTTATTTTCAACGAACAAACTTACAAAGTTCACACTTAAACACACTTAAACAAAGTTCACACTTGAACACACTTAAATAAAGTTCAACAAACTTACACATAACACACTTACAAGGCATACTTAAACACACCAAAAACATTAAACAAAAGAAGAAAAAAAACACACTTACAAATCATACTTGAAAGCATAAAAAAGAGATTCATTCATTAATAACATCCTTCCTTACCCACAAGTGCTTCATCAAATCACGCGGACGCTCTTTGTGGAGGAAAGACGAATGAATTGTATTGTAACGTTGAATGACCATCTCGTGGTAATGTCGATCCCTTTCTAATGGGTCGTGATGGGCGGGTTCATCAGTGTTTTCATGAGCAATATAAATTCTAGTTTTTGAATTGTTCATCGTGTCTTCGTCGAAGACTTCTTTGATGTCATAATCATACTCATCTTCCACAATTATATTATGTAAGATGATGCACGTCATCATGATGCTTCGAAGCGCCCTATCATCAAACAAGCGAGCAACTCCTCTAATAATAGCCCAACGAGCTTGGAGGATACCAAAACACCTCCCCACATCCTTCCTATACCTTTCTTGCATTGCTGTAAAGTATTTTTCCTTTTCTGTGTGTGGATTTGGCGCTGTTTTGACAAATGTGTTCCACCTCAGATAAATTCCGTTAGCTAGATAGTACATTCCCGAGTACACTCTACTGTTGATTTCATAGGTGGTTTGTGGTGACTCTCCTCTTAACAAGTCGTTGAAAATAGAGGACTGACAAAGAACATTTAGGTCATTTTGAGCTCCCAGTACACCGAAGAAAGCATGCCAAATCCATGTATCAAATGATGCCACTGCCTCCAAAATAATACTTTTTGTAGCTTTTCGATTCCCGTAAGCTCCTTGCCATGCACTTGGGAAATTTTTCCACTGCAAATGCATACAGTCAATGCTTCTAATCATGCCAGGAAATCCTCCTCTCAGCTTTCTAAAGAAGCCTTCGGAGTATAGCTCCTCGATTGCTTTGCAGAACCTCTCAAGGGCCTCGAGCACAGTGGACTTTGCCATTCTGCAGATCTCATCAATCGAGTTTGCACGTGCACCATAAGCAAGCATCTGCAAGGCAGCCGTAATTTTTTGCTCAGGAAGAAAACCTAAAAGATTGGCAGCGCCCTTCTTTTGAACAAACTAATTATCATGGTTGCAAATAGCAACCATGACTTTGTTGAACAATTGTGGTTGCATCCGAAATCTTGTTCAAAATAACCTTATGGGTATAAATAATTTGGAATAAAGTATTCTTCTAAGAGATTCTCACCTCGAACTCCTCTCTTTCAGTTGATGTTGGGCTCACGACCAGTTCTTGAACCATCTGCTTGTTGGTAGTTTGCATCGATTGCTGCCACTGCTTGAATCACTTTACTGGTTGATGCATTTCTTCGCCTTCGGTGTTGGGCTTGTTGGATTCTTCGTGCTTCATCTTCTTGCTCCATTTCTTCTTCTTCACTGTCTTGCAACCTCCTCAAGTTAGACATTGTTGAAAGAACTTTTCTCTGTAAAAATCTATGAATTGAGATTAGTAGGGAGGATGCAGAAGATTGGTGTGAGTAGATGTGGGGGTTTCAAGGGTTTTTATGGAGAAATATGAGGAATTAAAGAGATTGGATAATGACACGTGGCACTACGTGATTGGTTGAGAATCTCATAAAAAATCTGCTATGAGATTTTTAATAGATAATAACATGTGTCGTGACGAGAGTGGTTGAAAATCTCATCGAAAATCTAAGGGAATAATGACAAGTTCTAGATAAGGCCAACAAAGCATAAAAAAAATTAATAAAAAATAATATTTTTCCTTGCCCTTGCTCAACGGGTGGAGTTGCACAAAAGGAAGTATTGTTTTTGAAGGGCAATCAGTTGCCCTTGTCCTGCCCTTGCCCTTCCTCTCCTCTAATGGGTGGAAGTGCTCTAATGAAAGGGCCAATACCCATTTAGCTCCAGAGCAAGCTATCAATACCCAGCCCGCCAGCCCCTTGAAATAACTTTATGTGGGCCCTACCGGCTGCACGTCAAATGGAAAGACTACTCTAGCGTTGGAGCAGCAGCACATGGAGATGCCATGCACAAGCGCAAGGAAGGGTTTGGATGATGCAGCTGTTGAAATCCAACGGTTACATTTGAGCTAGAGTACTGTTACTATTTTTTGTGTTGAACATATTGTTCTAGTATTTAACTTTTAACGCTGTTGTAACTTTTTTTTGTTTTATTGAAACATAGGCTTTTTTTGTTTTTGAAATTTTTGTTGAAACATTTTTTTTTTGAATTGAAATAAGAATGCTTTGCATGAAATACTAAATTAATGGATGCCTACTTATTATATCCAAAATATTGTCTTCCAAGGTGGAATATTTTCTAATATATCTTGGGGAAAAAAACTGTTCCATAAACTATATTTAAAAAAAAGATAAATGGTGATCTATTTAGTTTGAACAACACAATAATAAATGTGTGAGGAATAATACTCGGATACTGAAAGAAAAGCAGCAAGTCAAAGTTCTGTTGAAATGAATCAGTGCCCAATTAAAAATGGACAAATGCCCCAACAATTGAAAAATTGAAAACTTGAACCACATCATCTCAATTGATCAGACAAGTGTCCATTTTTAATTGGATTTCAACAGGACTTGATGTTTTCCTTTCAGCAACCAATCATTATTCACTGTGAGTGTTGTATCATAGTTTTTTTTCACTATATTAAAAAGTAATAAAATAAAATATAGAGGGGAGTAGACTATAGCCCTGCACCATGACTGAAGATGGTAAAAATTAGCCATGCTCTAATCTTTAAAATATTATTTTTTAGGGGGGGTTGAAAATATTGCTCAAATCACGCACCTATTGCCACAGCTCTAGATATTGGTATTTTGAGAATACGCCTTAACGACCAATGGTTAACGATGGCTCGGATGGGTGGTTTTGCTAGAATAGGCAATAATGCTAAATTTAGCCCTCTATGACTTGAGATGACCTTATTTTCTACCGATTTCAAATTCGGGGTTTGACAAAACAGCTCTAGCAGCCAGGGAGTTTGGGCCTTCCAACTTCCCATTCCACAAACAGCTGTTTGTCGCCCCCCATATCAAACCACAAAAGCATCAAGCACAAGCTGAAATTCGACAGATTCAAAGTGGACGCAAGATGCCCAACCCACTCCTTTATCGACATCCCATCATCGCCTCTTGGAGCGTTGGAGGAGGGTCCAGGGGCGAAGATAACCAAACACAAGTTGCATAATGATGACAATCCCTCATCAAATGGATCGATGACTCCCCTTGTGCTCGGTGCTCCACATAGACCGCAAGTAACATCAGACCCAATATGTCTCTTCACCAGGTTCACCCTAGTTGGAATGATATTATTACAAACACGTACGCCAAATTCCAACTTCAACTTTAGGAGGCACCTTGGCACGCCACAGCTTATCCCATGACTCTGCAAAAGGAGCAGATAAGGCATTTTTTGAACTAAGCCATTCGAATGGAAAAAACACCTTTCTTATCCCATAAATTTTATACACTTAAGTTTAACTAGTCATCATTTCGACTCTCATTCTCATCCTACAATATTAGACAATACTTTAAAGCATCAATTTTATAAGTCACTCTTTAAAGATTAACTATGTTCAAGATCCACAAAACTGGAATCCATGTTATTCAGTTTAACACTAAAATTCTAATATAGTTAACTTTTAAATAATAAATTATAAATTAAACGATTTTAATCATTATACAATAAGAAAAAACCAAAAAGATAAAATGACGTTTCAACTGAGATGGTGAGATAACATTTCCCAAATAGGTAATGCATACTATACATTGATGTAAAGTAGAAGGCCTTGGTGTACCCTTTTGTGATTGCCAGGCTGTAAGTTGTTCAAAAGGATGCACGCGTTCTTGGTGATGACGATGATTAATTACATAGTCAACTTTGAATTCAAAGTTCAAACCAAAAGAAGTTTGAAACAATGAAAAAACATTTGAAATACTACCAATTTTGAAACCCCAAGCCCACTAGGTTAGCTCTGAATTGTGATCCAGGAGTCCATGGAAAACCATTACACTGTTTACACATTTATGAGCAATACTGTCGTTTTCCTTGTCCCGACAACTTTAATGACCCAAGAATTGGATACCAGTTTCGTTTTCATTAGTCATTTAAATATGACATGGAAGTAAACCTATTGTTTTTGGTTACTGAGTCTGAAAATTGAGTGTGATACTCATTTATGATATAAAAATAAATTTTTTCTTCATAGTTAGTGGGTTTAAAAATTGAGTGGTATTAATAATATAAGAATTAAACTCTTATTGTTAGCTAGAAAATCTGAATGTTATGAGACCAATTATTATTTTTGAGTTTAATATATTGAATTCATGAGTGTGATCCCTATACAATAAATTATAAGAGAGAAAACAAGTAGAGAAATAGAAAAAATAAATGGGTGTCACATTTAATATTTAAAACTCATCCCTATCAAACTCATATCAGTGTGACAATAATGTAATACGAATCAAACTCATTGTGATTGGGTATTATATATAGACATCACACTCATCTAAATTATTATAGAAGGCCTTATTATGGTCAGCTTAGTTAGGATTTATTTTGTTTATATTTGATTTGATTAGGGAATAGGGATTCAAAACACTTATTAGGGTTTGGTGCGTCGTATCCTCGCGTCTTCGAGTGATCGAGGAAATACGAGGTGGGGGGTGGGGGAGAGTATGTGTGCGGCGGACAACCACGTGATCAGAATGGATGCTCGTTTGAAGTTTTTCTGAAGGTAACGACAAGGCTGACACCTGGTTGAGATTTGAGATTGTGTAAATAGACCAGTCTCGAAGATGTTTATCCGCACAATCTTCCGAGGCCCTACTTCAGAGATAAATTTGTCCTCACTTTGTTTTAACACATTACCTTCGAAAACTTTACATGGTTCGGGGACAAAACCCTAGTACATCACAAAAGATGGGTGGCCCCCCTCCCCCCGAAATAAGTTTATTGATCCAAGTGGCTCGTCGAAAAATCCCTTGGCTCTGCTTAAAAGACAGTACAACCACATAATTAGAGGTGGCCTCATCTTTTGTTTTGTTGAAATTTATGTATGCTCCCCTTTTACTGTATATGCATTGCTATTTTATAACAAAGGAAACAAATTCTTATGATATTTTGGAGTTATTCTCTTGAAAATTTTCTTTTTGTTCCTTAATTTAGTAATTTATAAATAAGTGGATAGCTATAATTGTTGGTGCATAAACAAGTAAAAAGTGATTTTACTCAAATCTATCCTACAAATATCTTTTTCAATATGAAAATGGGAGTAGGCTACAATGCTCGCAAGCATTGAATGCTTACACTGATCTCACCATTAAAATGAGGGAGGAGAGAGGAGAGAGGGGGAAAAGGAGGGTGAGATCAGTGTGAGCATTTAATGCTTGCGAGCACTGTAGCCAGTCCCATGAAAATGATCAATTGATACATTCTAATATATAGTAATGCAAAAATCATATTTTATGAACTAAATGATGTGGCAGTTGATAGTTGGATTCTATTTTTAATGATTTAAATAAAAAATTCAACCATCAACTGTCACATCATGTAATATACAAATATGATATAAAAAGATAATCTCTCTAACATCATCGGGAAGTAATTGATATGCAACTTAGTAGTGCCCCAATGAACAAACTTTCTGTCTTTCCTGCTTCTCTTAACAACTTTCTTTCTATGGTTTTGTGCGGATGAAAATGGCGTTATGCCAGTACCAAACATGTGGTCGTCACGGAAGCAGAGCATGTTGAGGCACTGCTGCACTGGTGTATTGAGAAGTTGGAGTTTGATGTCAATTCCATTTTCGTAGGGGATGCATTGACTTTAGTGCAACTTGGCTGTGACATTCGAGGGTGGACAATTTGTGTTCAGTCATCCATCGGTTGATCGAGTTGCTCATAGACTTGCTTGCTTTGTTGTGTCGATTGTCCAATTTATGTGTGTTTTGATTGATTTGAGTTGTCCGTTAATAATAGGACGATCCCTTAACGGGATTATTAGCCAATTAAGGTCAAGAGAAACTAATCAAACCACCTTTTGTTTTGCTTTCGTTTGTGTGGAAATACCTAACTACTCTAGCTAACATATATCACTCGGTTGGTATACCTTATCTTTGCATTGTAATGCTGTGCTTCGGCCTGATTTTCGACTGGATCATATCATATTTCGTAAACTTATGCCGAATTCAAAATTTTCGAAATTGAATTAATTTTGGAATTTCAAAATTATGAAAGTTGTATGACTTCATCAATACCAAGATCAAAAGTATCTCATATCCAAGGCTCTCTCTAGATAATATGTACTTTTATAGTTTTCATTTTTGTATAGAAAGTAGAATCATATTGGAATATATGTATAACAAATAACAAATGAAACATATCTAAAATCAATAATAAGTACATGATTAAACAGTTTTTCTTAGATGCCACACAATAGGTCAACTAAACTTGTAACACGTTCATCACACTTGTAAATCTCTCTCTCTATCCCTTCTTTGTCCTCCCTCACTCTCCTCCAACTCCATAGCACTATCACCAGCATATGCAAAAACCACAAACCTCATCAATTTGTGCCATTTTTCTTCTTCTTTTTTGCTTCTTTGGGGTGAAGTAGGAAAAATCTTGAGTGGTACGTACCATTTAATAGTACGACTATTGAATAGTTCAGATTAATTTGCAGTGGGCTCCAAATGAATCTTAACCATTTAACAGTACGTACTATTCAATGGTACGTACCACTGAAGTTGGACCCGGGTGAAGTATGAAGTTTATAGAGGGGAGCAAGAGAGCTGGAGGACACGTGTCGGGCGTGCATAGGTTTTTTTCTTGGGGCGGGGGATTGTGTTTCTGGCGGGTTTATAGTTAATTTAGACACCACACCACCCCACCACCGACTTCCTCTTTATCCTGTTGATGTATTAGAGCTGGCCATAAAATATCTGGAGAAAGCGGAATGTAAGAAGGAGAACAAGGGGTACCAACGATTATCTTGCATGGTGGTAGATCAATATATTCACTCATTGATCGATGCATTCATTCATTAATCAATTGCATTGAAATTCCAGAAATTTGTCTTTCCTTTAAGCTTCTGCTAACCTCTCCATCTCTCGCAACTATGCAGAGTGCAAACGAACACACCACTACCATACTTGTTCCCTGACCCATGTATCGATAGTTTTGTCATTGATCTCGAACTCACCAAATCACCAAGATGGAGTCGCCGTTGTCTGCAACCCACCCTCCACCGCTGCCTTTCTTCTCACTTTCGTACTCAAACTCTAGTTTGCTGACCACTTTCATTAGTTTGACCGTTTAACTTTTCTGTTAACCGATGAAGTTGCAGGATTTTAGTCCACCAGTTCATGCCATATGTAGGCTCACAAATTAATTAAATAATAAAAATTAACCTTACAAAAACTAAAAAATATATAGAAAAATTGAAACACCCCTAACCCATATCTAGGAACACTCTGTCCCTCTGTGTGTGCAGAGCTTCATAACCTCACAAATCCAGGGAAATTACTGATCGTAAGCAGCACCACCGCACCCATCCTCCAACTATACCAACAAATTTGAAAATTTAAAATTATAAAAACTAAAAAAAAATATGACGCATCCATATCTCAATTCTCACCAGTTTTGGTCCACAGTTGTCCCACCTTTCCCCATATCCGACTGCGTTGGTGTGGATTTGGAGGTGCGGTCGAGTTGGTGTGGTATGGGTGGGGGAGAGTCCGAGGTGGCGAGTCCGACGGTAACGATCGAGGGTCGTTATGCAGAAGGTTGACACAGGTGGGGAAGGGGAAGAGGCCAGTGGGATTATTTAAAAATGGCGTCGGGGAATTCGATATTAAAGGGGAGGGAGATGAGGGGCTGGTGGTTGAACTCGAAGAGGGGGGAGTCTGAGAATTGGTAAAGGAACGATGAAGATGGAGAGATGACATTGAATTTTTTTTTTTACTTATAAATATATGGATCCATTTAGAGCCAAGTCATCAGTTAACAGAAAAGCTAACAGTGAAACTAACGGAAGTAAGAAAGTTGTCAGAAAACTAGAGTTTGTGTATGAAAGTGAGACGAAAAAATTTTTGGATAGTAAAGTGCGATTTTTAGAAAACTTGAGGGTAATAAAATGGAAATTACCTTTTTTTGTAATTCCATTCATTTAACTTAAAGGCCTCTTCTAACATGAATTTCTGACCCATTCATCACACATGTAAATCTATCTCTCTTCTTTGTCCTCCCTCACTCTCCTTCAACTCCATAGCAGTATGACCAGCACATGCAAGAATCATAAACCTCATCAATTTGTGCCATTTTTCTTCTTGTGTTGCTTCTTTGGGGTGAAGTATGGAGTTTATAGAGGGGAGCAAGAGAGATGGGGGACACGTGTCAGGCATGCATAGTTTGGGGGTAGGGGGTGTTCTGGTGGGTTTATAGTTTAGACACCACACCACCACCGACTCCCTCTTTATCATGTTGATGTAGCAGAGCTGGCTATAGAATATCTGGAGAAAGCGGAATGTAAGAAGGAGAACAAGGGGTACCAACGATTATTTTGCACGGTGGTAGATCAATATATCCACTCATTAATTGATGTATTCATTCATTAATCAATTGCATTGAAATTCCAAAAATTTATCTTTCCTTTAAGCTACTGTTAACCTCTCAATCTCTCGCCACTATGCAGAGTGCAAATGAACACACCACTACCACACATGTTCCCTGACCCATGTATCGAATTCAAGCCGGATTTTCAAAAGAGGACGACTTTGAAACTGTCAAATTTGTTGAAATATAAGCATTTGTGCTGATTTCTTCATTCTCAAGTTCTTTTGTTTTGTTCCTTCATTTGTTTTCTTGTTCTTAGATTGGATGGTCAGGATTAAATTAGCTCGTAGGTTAGGATGTTGTCAGCTGTCATAGTAGCTGTGTTTGTTTAAGTGTGCATGTGTTGTGCACGTGAGTGAGAGAAAGCATGAGGTGTGTGTGTGTGTGTGTGTGTGTGTGTGTGTGTGTGTGTGTGTGTGATGAGTGAGTTTGTAACGACTTCTTGTACAACCATCACTCATTCATTATATGCAATTGAATCTAAGGAGCAACATACTCTTTTTTACTTTCTTCATCATCTTCTCCGATTTCTCATCAATTTCATTTACAAAATTTATTCATTAAAACCCTAATTGAAGTTACAAAACACTAACTTGGCCTCAGAGCTTGGTTCGAACTGAATCAATGGGCGTGAATCTGTGAGGTTGCTGTGTATTTCCAATGAAGAAATCCAGGTGCATCGAGGCTAATATGGCTGGATCTGAAGCTGAACTTCGAGCTTTGGTGTTCACTGGAGTGAACTACGACTTCTGGTGTATCAGGATGAAGACGATTTTCAAGTCTCATAAACTGTGGAAGTTTGTGGATGAATGGTTTGAAATTCCATTAGATTCAGTGGATGAGCTCACTGAGAAGCAGCAAATCGTGGTTCAAGATCTCATATCTCGAGACGCAAAGGCTTTAGGGTTGATACAAAGGGTGGTTTCCAAAGAGATTTTTCATCGGATTGCAAACCAAGATACTGTAAAGGCGGCTTGGGATGTGCTAAAGCAAGGATACATAGGGGATTTACAAGTTAGAGCTGTTAAATTGCAAGGTAATCGTTTAGACTTTGAGTATGCTCGTATGAGAAATAATGAATCACTATCTACTTAAGTGACTAGATTGTTTAATTTAATCAATCAAATGAAGATGTACGGGGAAGGATTGTCAAACAAGAGGATTGTTGAAAACTGTTTATTAGTCACACTAGGACCTATGATAATAGTGTCTGTGATAGAGGGAACTAAGAAGATCAATGAAATTAATCCCACTGAGGTTGTTGCAACTTTTAAGGGATTCGAGTATAGACTAATCAGGCATGCTGAGGAGAGTGAAGTGGCTGAAAAGGCCTTTAGTAGTTTGTCCATGAAACCTAGAGATAGCTTACATGCTAATAGCTCTAAAGGAAAGAAATGGTGCAAAAATAAAGAAAAAAAGAACAATTTTAAGGCTGGTGAAAAGTCTAGTACTATTGTGAAATATAATGGTAACAAGTCTGCCATAAATGAGGCTTGCAAACACTGTGATAAACTTCGCTATGGTGAATGTTGGTTTAAAAGAAAACCAAAGTGACATAAATGTGATAAGTTTGGATAAATAGCTAAGGACTGTCATAGCAAAGGAACACAAATTGTTCATTATGCTGGCAATGTAGAAGAGGAGGCTTCAATGTTCTATGCTTATAACTCTGCATCAGTAGTAAAAAATGAACATGTTTGGTACATTGCTAGTGATTGCAGTAACCACATGACTTCACATGAGTCGTTGCTGATAAATGTGGATAGGACTGTGACTATAAGGATCAAGATGGGAAATGGACAGATAGTTCAAGCTACAGGGAAGAGCACCCTAGTGATTGAAACCAAAATTGGAACAAGGTACATTAAAGCAGTGATGTTAGTTCCTGGTTTGGATGGGAACTTGCTGAGTGTCGGTCAAATGATTAAACATGGTTAGTTTCTGCTGTGTGAAGATGATTTAGTGGCAATCTTTAAAGATAGGCAACTTGAGTACCATGTGGCAACTATGCAAATAACACAGAATAGATGTTTCCCTCTCATTATGGAGGATATAAATTATGTAGCTAGAAAAATAGTCATTGAAGAGAATGCTTGGGAATGCATTGAAGACTAGGACATTTGAACTTCCAGAGTTTGCAGCTACTTGAAAAGAAGAAAATGGTGTATGGGCTACAAAAATTGAAAGGAAATGGAGAAGTTTGTGTAGGATATGCTGCAGGAAAACAACATAGATAAGTTTTGAGTAGAGAACAAGTGTTAAGAGCTTCACAGCCACTGGAATTGATTCAATCAGATGTTTGTGGACCAATGCAGGTAACTACAATGGGAGGCAATAGATATTTCCTGACATCTATAAATGACTATGGTTGAACTGCAGTCTGGCTACCAAATCAAGAAACTCAGAAGTCATAGAGGAGGAGAGTACATTTCAACTGAGTTTCTCAAATTTTCAGAAGATGTTGAACTTGAAAGGCAATTAATTGTTGCCTATTTTTTCTAGCAAAATGGTGTTGCAGAGAGGAAGAACATGACTATAGTTAAATAACAAAGAGTATGTGACATGAGAAGAAGCTACCTTACTACATTTGGGGTGAAGCTGTTAACACAACTGTCTATTTGCTTAATAGATGTCCCACAAAGGCAGCGAATGATAAAACTCCTTTTGAAACATTCAGTGGAAGGAAGCCTGGAGTTAAACATCCCAAAGTACGTGGATGTGTTTGCTACAATCATATCCCTAGACAATTGAGACACAAGTAGGATGAAGCTTCAATCAAATGTATTTTTGTTGGTTATGTAAAGGCAAAAAAGGGCTATATAGTGTTTATTCATGAGACAAAGAAGATTCTACTCTCTTGAAGTGTATTAATTGGTAAGGGTGCAACTTGGAAATGGACAAATGAGAGTGAGATGTCAAAGACAATTCCAGTTAATTTGCAAATGAATGAAAGGCTCAGTGAAGTTGAAATTGATGAAGTGAATGAGACTGCATGGTCACCACAATTAGAAGGGAGCAGCCTACAAAGAAGAATGTTTCAAGATTATGTAACTGAATTGGGATAATCAAGTTCTTCAAGTACTACTCCTGTGAGGATGGGAAGTCTTAGTGATGTTAATGTAAGGTGTAATGTCAGTATTATAGGGCCTGAGAAATATGAAGAGGCTGCCACAGATGAAGCTTGGAAGAAAGCTATGAATGCAGAAATTAAGATGATTGAGAAGAACCAGACATAAGAATTGGTTGACAGACCATTAAATACGCCTATAATTGGTGTCAAATGGATTTTCAAGACTAAATTGAACCTATATGACACTATACAGAAACATAAGGCAAGACTGGTTGCAAAGGGATATTCTCATAAACCTAAAATAGAATACAATGAAACATTTGCTCAAGTTGCACGATTGGACACCATAAGAACCCTCATTGCACTTGTAGCTCAAAAATGTTGGAAGTTATATCAACTTGATGTAAAGTAGCTTTTCTGAATGGAGTGTTGAATGAAGAAGTATTTGATCAGCCTGAAGGGTGTATTGTTTCAGGTTCTGAAAACAAAGTATACAAGCTGAGAAAAGCTCTCTATGGACTAAAACAGGCACTAAGAGCTTGTTATGAGGAAATTAACTCTTATCTGCTTGAATGTGGTTTTCAAAGAAGTCCAAGTGAAGCTACGCTGTATATCAAAACCAATGATGAAGGAGAATCACTCATTGTCTCCATCTATGTGGATGATATAGTGTACATAGGCAGTAGCATGGATTTGATCAATGAGTTCAAGGCTGGCATGATGAGAAAATTTGAAATGACAGACTTGGGATTGTTGTCACATCCCAGACCGGCTCCGCAGTAGCACGATATTGTCCGCTTTGGGCCACACTCTCAAGGTTTTGTTTCTGGTAACTCACGAGCAACTTCCCAGTGGGTCACCCATCCTGGGATTGCTTTAGCCTAAACTCTCTTAACTTCGAAGTTCTAATGGAATCCGAAGCCAGTGAGCTCCCAAAAGGCCACATGCTAAATGAAGGTGAGCATGTACATAAAAGGCACATCACCCCTTCTCCGTTGGTTGATGTGGGATGTCACAATCCACCCCACCTAAGGGGAACCCGGCGTCCTCGCCGGCACGATATTGTCCGTTCTGTCAGAGTTGCTTTGATAACCATTCTGTCACATCTCGGACCAGCTCCGCCGTAGCATGATATTGTCCGTTTTGGGCCAAATCCTCACGGTTTTGTTTCTGGGAACTCAAGAGCAACTTCCCAGTGGGTCACCCATCCTGTGATTGCTCTAGCCCAAACTCGCTTAACTTCGGAGTTCCAATGGAATCCGAAGCCAGTGAGCTCTCAAAAGACCTCGTGCTAAATGGAGGTGGGCATGTACATAAAAGGCACATCATCCCCTCTCCGTTGGTCGATGTGGGATGTCACAATTGTTGTATCACTTCCTTGGGATGGGAATCCTCTAGTCTAAGAATGGAATATTTATAAATTAGAATAAGTATGCTTTGGCTTTGCTAGACAAGTTTGGTTTGAAAGATTACAAACTAGTGAGTATTCCTCTTGTTGTGAACGACAAATTGAAGAAGGATGATGGTAGTGAGTTTGCATATGAAGCTGTGTATAGACAAATTGTGGGGAAGTTTACTCTATTTGACAGCAACAAGGCCTAGCATTATAGTTGTTGCCAGTCTATTATCCAGATTTATGCATAATCCAACTGAGAAGCATCTTGGAACTGCAAAAAGGGTACTCAGGTATATCCAAGGAACCCTTGACTTTGGAATTGAGTATGGAAAGGGAAAGTATGCAATTCTAGTTGGATACTGTGACAATAATTGGGGTGGTGATGGAACTGATATGAAAAGTACATCAGGATATGCCTTTTCATTTGGCAGCTGTGTTTTTTCATGGGCCTCAGTTAAACAACACAGTGTGGCACTTTCCATAGCTGAAGCTGAATATGTGAGTGCAGAAGAAGCTACAACTCAGGCAGTTTGACTTAGATTTGTTTTGGAAGTCTTTGGAGAAGTGCAAACATATGCAAATCCACTTTATTGTGACAATACCTTTGCTATTGTAATGACCAGAAATCTAGTTTTTCACCAGAGATTAAAGCACATAAACCTCAGATATCACTACATCATAAATGCATTGCAGGAGAACATTATTAAGTTGTTTTACTGCAAATTAGAGGAGCAATTGGCAGATATCTTCACTAAAGCTTTGCCAAAAGATCGATTCTTCTACATCAGAGGCTTACTGGGAGTGAAATCAGCTACAAGCTTATAAGGGAGTGTTGAAATATAAGCATTTGTGATGATTTCTTCATTCTCAAGTTCTTTTGTTTTTTGTTCCTTCATTTGTTTTCTTGTTCTCTGATTGAATCGTCAGGATTATACTAACTCATCCGCAACCCAACCCTCCTCCGCTGCCTTTTGGCACCAAATCCCCTTCTCTACCCTTTTCCTTTTCTGTTTCCTTTGGCAAAATTTGAACAACCATGGCTACCATTGGTTTTGTTCTCTCTGTTTCTTTCTTTTAGGAGAACAACTTACATGGAACAGGTTCACTGCTATGTGGTGTCCTGATCTAATAATACATTGTCATGTGGAGAAAAATTTACACATGGCAATGCATCATTGTACAAAGGACGCCACGTGACGGTGAACCTGTTGCATGTAAGTCATTCCCCTATTTTAGACCAAGCTACGAAGGAAGAAGAAAAAAGGAGAAGTCAAAAGTGAGTCCTCAATCCCCTGTGATTTGTTTTTTTTTTTCCTTTTCTTTTTCCAACCAATCAAAATGTGAGACATCATATTTATGAGTAGAAAGGCTGACATGTGTCCTACCTTATAATTTCCCAAGTCGCAGCTTTTGTCGTATTCACAATTAGTGGACTTTCAGTCAAAACCAGCTGATTTCCTCAGTTTTCATATTTTTAGCCGATAGAATAGGCAATAGCAGGTCATCAAGTCACTAATTTTCAGCCACATGATGAAATCCAATGGTGCAACGGCAGTACTGCCTGGTGCCGTGTGGCACCCAAGAAAAATCGATGATTAAGTGTAGTTATAGAGTTAGGCAAGTTTTGAATTTTTTTTGATCGAATTCAAAATATTCAAATACATTCCAATTCCTATCTAATTATTTTTTCAGATTTTGGAATTTCAGTTTCAAATTTGAATGGGCGAAATCGGATATTCTTATCCAAGTTGCACTAAATTTGGGTTTCTCAGGAGAACGTACGAGTGAAGGAAAAATCATAGAGCCACGACATTCAAGATTAACCTAGAGGGTAGGGTTGCAGTGTGAGGGGACGCACGACTGACAGCCTGTCAGCCATTTAGTCCATGAAGCCTAACGGCTATTTTCCATCAACGTCCATGACCATTGGACTGTTAGTTGATCCAACGGTCCATATGCAATTAAAAAAAAGTCTAATTTATAAATACATTAAATTCAATGGCTGAGATCGAATATGATAAAATCTAACGACCCAAAATTAAACCCAACGGCTAAAACAATTAAAAAAATTATTTAAATCAAAATTCACCCAAAAACTCTATAAATACCTATGTATTTGTTTAAACATCCACACAAAATTCGCTTTTCTTATACAATTCTTCAAAATTTTCTTTCTACCCACTTCCAAAATAATTCTTCCCATTGCTAAATTTTTCAAGATGACAACTTCTCATGTTAGAGGACCTAATTGGTCAAATGATGAACATGTTGCTTTATATTTGGCATGGGTGTCAATTAGCGAAGATGGTGCCGTTGGCACAAAAAAAAAAGGGAGGCAAACGACATTTATGAGCAGTGGAAGATTATCAACAAAGCGTGCACTTTGTGGTAGGGAAGCTTGGATAGAGTCGTAGTTGGCATGGCTAGTGGATGGAATATGGAAGAAGCGGTGAGTGACTCGCTTCATAGTTTTTTCATGTGTATTATCTTATTTTGCAACTAATTGATCTTTATTTATTTATTGCATAGGGTGAGCAGGCAATGGAGATTTACAAGACAAGAACTACACTGACACACCCCACCCTCGATACCCACGTGGATACCGAGTGCGAGCGTGCTGGCCGACACTCGTAAGTGACGAAGCCATTAAATGCATGACAACACTTAGGGTAACCAAAATTAAATTGTATTAAAGTTGCAAAATCCAATGTCAATATGCATATGGTTCAGAGCGTACTAATGTTGAACAGCGGAAAACAAATAATGAAACAAGTTCCTAAAATCTCTATCCATAACAGAGATGGATATTATTAAAGAAACTGGAAGTAAAAGATAAATCCCTACATGGTCGGGATGGATGATCAGAGCTGCCATGCAAAAGTCTCGACCTCGCCGGATGCACTATCACTATGTCCTGAAAGGGGCGCAAAAACAAAAGTGTGAGTGGACAAAAATCAAAGTTTTTGCAAAACCTTTCTCTTTTCAACATATTAACCCCTATTGGAAATCCAGTATAATCGTCGAAAACATACTATCATAGTATAGTTCAAAAGATACTTTATGAGTATAACTGAAACGCATAAAAGTATAATATTCGTAAATCACAATTAATAATTCCAATTTATATATATAATCGAAAAACCAACACAGGGTATATGCGTGATCACCCATGTACGGATTGAGGAACAGCCTCTCAATCACCGTACAAGCTCAATACGTTATCCAATAATTTGTACTCCTAGTACCACACACATGTAAGTCCTGGCGCCGCAGCGCATCACACCCGAGTCCTTACGTAGTGGGGCCTTTTCCCCATAAACAACAATAAACGTAAGACAAGCTTGCACTAAGGTATTTACCGGACAATACCCCTGGAGTACAGTGCGTGTGACCCAAACATGTGAGAACTGTCCTATGGCCATGAGAACGGTACTACAACGTAGTGAAAGCATACCAAGTGTGTTTGAAAACATACATACATACTCATGTGTATAGATATGATAAGCAATATCCCTTTCATAATTCCCAAATATTTATCATTGCATAAATAAATCCTTTCCCAAAACCATATATCAAAATACCGTTTAATATTTATGCAAAAGTGAAATCATAGCATAAGCCATTTCATAACATATATTCATACTTGATAAATAGTCCCAATCACCAATTAAATCCATTTCTCAATATATATACCATAATTAGAGCAAATATGGTTGCTTCAACAATTATCAACATATATATATTTAATAATAAATATATATAATTAAACATGCTCAGAAAACCATTTTAAACCATAAAGAAATCAATTTCATATTTATTTTCAATCATAAAAACCATTTAATAAAGCAAATGTCCACTCACCGGTGATCGGGAGTGAAATCTCCCTCGGTGTTGCCCTCCTCGGTGTGCGGAGTCGAAGAATTACCTATTTAATATTAGGGAACAAATTAGAACTTCCCTAAAATAAATTAAAAATAGGCCTTAAAGAGAAATACCCCAAAAATATTGTTATTTTAGCGAAAATGGGCTCGAAAAACGATTTCCGGAGCCCAAAAACCCTACCGCCGCCGTGCGCCGCCGCACGCGCCACCACGCGCCACCACGCGTCGGGTTGTAACAACACCCAAAAACCAAACTTTTAAGTTGCATCATGCTTGGGACATCCTCAAGGATTCTCTGAAGTGGTGTTCCAATGCGGACCAACAATGGGCAAAAACATTTACTCATGAAGCCGCAAGCGTTAATCTTGGTGATGATATTGAAAAATCGGTGACCCCGTTTTCTTCTCCTTCTATTTCAAGGCGGCCGGGACGAGATAAGCAAAAGGAAGCAAAGATAAAAGGGAAGACCTTAACAAATCTGGTTGGTGAGGTGCTTTGTTCCGGAGTTGAAATTGGTTGAAGGCCGAGGGGAGACCACGGAAGAAATAGTACGAATGCGCAAGCTCTTTGAGAAGCAAGCGGAAAAGGAAGATGCAAGAGACCGTTTAGCGCAACAAAGGTTTGATTATGATGTAATGAGGGATGACCCCAACAAATACACTTCAATTAGGAAGAAGTTTTTCAGTGACGGGCAAGCGGAAATTGTTAGAACGCATGCCGCAAGGAATATCTTTGAGGTTGAAGATCCATCTAATGTGTATATCCCAAGTCCACCAAGCGAAGGACCAAGTCAAGCAAATGATGATGAATTTTATTAGTATTAGTAACTGTTGTAATTTTTTTATTTAGTGTTTTAATTATTGTTTATTAATCTTCATGTAGTGTTTTAATTATCGTTTATTAATATTCATGTAATTTTTTATTTAGTGGTTTCAAAATTTAAATATATATCTTTATAAAAAGGAAAGACCAACACACTAACACACAAATCTTAAACTTTTATATATAATATGAAAGAGTTACACACCAACACACTAGCACACTTTATTACAAGGAAAGGCAAACACACTAGCACACTTCATTTATTACAAATAAAAACCAACACACTAGCACACTTCAATTTCTTGCCCTTGCTCCTTGTTGGTTCCATAGATGCTCAACCAAATCCTTTCGGAGTGTGTCATGGCCTTTTGAGCTTGAATCCATTAAGACGTCTCATGTACTCACTAAGTGTTACCCTATCCTGTCTGGTTTCGTATGTGGTTGCATTTAGATAGTCAATGTTTCTTGCTATTTCTCTCGTAGATGTTGGTTAGTGGCCATCCACTTCTTCGTTAGAATCTTCTTCAAATTCAATGTACTCATCTTCAACAAACATATTGTACAAAATTATGCACGTCATCATGATTGAATTTAGGTCTTCCATATTTCACATTCGTGTAGGCCCTTTAACAATGGCCCATCGAGCTTGTAGGATCCCAAACGCTTTCTTCACATCCTTCATGTACGACTCTTATTTCTACGAAAATGATTTCTTCTTTGCACCATCGAGATGAGAATAACTTTTCACAAAAGTAGACCAACTAGGGTAAATACCATCAGTTAAGTAGTAACCTAGCTCATGTCTACTACCATTTATCTTGTACCTATATTTGGGTGCCCATCCATTGACGACGTGATTGAACAGAGGAGAAGACCAACGAACATTGATATCATTGTTTGATCCAGAACTGCTGAAGATTGCATGCCAAATCCAAGTGTCGTAAGACGCCACAGCCTGGAGAATGATGCTTGGCTTGTTATGCCGACCCTTAGATTGGCCAGCCTAAGTGATAGGACAATTCTTCCACTCCCAATGCATACAATCTAGATTTCCTATCATGCCAAGGTAGCCTCTTTTGTCTGCCTTATGTAGAAGCCTCTTCAAGTCCTCACGATTTAATTGTCAGAGGTATGTCTGCATATGGCTTCAATTGCCTTATAGAAGCGTTTGAGGTTCTCAATCCGCAATTCTACAATATTTGTCAGTTGAGTTTGCAGAGCACCCATTGGCTAGCATTCGAAATGCAGATGTGAGCTTCTGCTGTGGTGATAGGCCCAGTCGGCTTATGGCATCGTGCGTCCTTGCAAAGTAGTTTTTGTGGTAGACAACAACGTTCAAGATGCTTTAGAAAAGATCTCTCCTCATCCCGTACCACCTCCGAAAATTCTGAGGAGGAAATCTTGGACATTCGATGAAGTAGTTGCGCATGATCTAGTTGTGACCATCTTTTCTATCACGCTGCTTGTATTTATGTCCTGGGACCAAGCCATGATAGCTAGATTCGCCATGTTGCGCATATTGGATTATTGCATTTCCAAGTGCGTCTTCCTCGTTGTTCATTTCTTCGTTCGCTGCAACAAGTGCTTGGTATTGTGCTTGTGCCATCTGCATTGCCAAGCTTCGACTTCTTCTGTCACCCATTGATGAAAGATGGATGATTGAAGAATATAGTGTGTGTATGTTTGAGTTTCAACCTAGGCTTATATAGAGGAAGATGCTAGTGGTGTATGGATGTGGTTCATATTGTTAGAAAAGGGTTTTCATATGTGCTCCATAAGTTTCATGTTGTTCCATAGATTCCATGTGTTCCATGATTTTCATAACATCCATGTGTTCCATGACATCCAAGGCTTCCATGTTTTCCATGCTGTTACATGACCTTCATATTTCATATGTGTACAAAGGGTTTTTCATGTTGTTCCATGAATTCCATGACTTTCATGGGGTAGGTTATGTGATTTTTCATTAACTGTCGGAATTTAAATATTTTTAGGTTAAAATGTTCATAAAAATAAATTAGGATAATCTGCATAAATTTTATTTTTAAAACAGTTATCGAAAAAAAAAATAGACTAAAAGCATTTTTTATTAATTTCGGTCTAAAATTTTAACCCAAAATCATTGGAGAAGAAAAATTGTTTATGGAATAAGTTCTAAATTTTCTGGGCTAAAAATTTAGACTTTAACTTTCACTATTGAAGATAGTCTAAGCAAGGCCAAGTTCAGAAAGTGAACACCCAGGCCACCAATTCAACAGACCTGAGAAACAAACCCCCCCCGCAGCTATCTTTGGGTTGGACGAATTATCCGAAGAGGATCGCTTAACTGTAGCAAGAGCACGAAAAATTGAGCCTTTCTTATCACAACCTTTTTTTGTAGCAGAAGTATTTACCAGTTCCCCAGGAAAATATGTTGGTCTAGCAGAAACAATTAGACGGCCTTCCTGAGCACGCCTTTTATTTGGTAGGTAACATCGATGAAGCTACTGCGAAAGCTACGACCTTAGAAACTTAGAAATGGAGAGTAAATTGAAGAAATGACCTTAAATCTTTGTGTACTGACCCTGAATCGAATTGTTTGGGATTCGGAAGTGAAAGAAATTATTTTATCTACTAATAGTAGACAAATTGGCGTATTACCAAATCACGCGCCTATTGCCACAGCTGTAGATATCGGTATTTTGAGAATACGCCTTAACGACCAATGGTTAACGATGGCTCTGATGGGTGATTTTGCTCGAATATGCAATAATGAGATCACAGTTTTAGTTCCCAAAACGATCGAGTACCTCCATTCTCATAGAGGTAAGAAAGCCTCAGAGGCGAGTGGGTAGGTGTTTAGTGAAGACGAGGTGACGGACTAAGCGGGACTCTTGATCAATAGACTGCTCATGGAAGATGTTTAAATTTCTATATTATTTTTGACATAACAACGAAAAAAATTACTAAAAAAAGGATCCTTATTTATAAATTCCTATATTATTTTTTGGTTCGATTTTTTTTCTTTTTTTCGGTGTTTTAAACCCACCCGTTATGGATATTTGTTAAATGGGCATATATTTGGCTAATGTACTAGTAACAGAGAACTGCCATATAATAATTAATATAATATATTAATTTGGACATTATTATTAATTTAATTTATCTAACCGTTTGTCAATTGTCATAAGCTTTGGAAACTACGATTATTTATGATGAGATTTCATTAATACAGAGTCAATTCCAATAGACTTATTGGAGGGTCCCATTGGCGTGCATTCAGTAGGAATTAAACCTATGAATTCGCCAATTGATGTGAGATGGATCCAAAAAAAGTGAGATTCTAGTTATAACTAAAGTAAAACATTGTCAAAAATAGCATTCCCCAAAAATAGAAACCAAACCAAAAGTCAAACATTGTCAAACGTAGCAATCCCCCCTCCCCCCGAAAATAAACCAAAGTCAAACATTGTCAAAAATAGCATCTTGAATTGAAAGGTGTATACATTCCGTTTCTATTATTATATATCACGTAAGCAAGAGTCCCCCATGCAATGCGTGACACGTGTTGAGACTTATAACCACACACGTATCATGGAGGAAAGCAGCTCTTCTACACCACATATATATTACTAGAAAAGGGCAAGACTTCTCAATCATCCATAATTAGATACCTTTATATTCAATCAATCCAAATTTAGTAACTTTTTGTACAATGGTCCTAAATATCTTTCACCAAAATATCCTAAATATCTCACACTAACAGTGTATTAATTAGTACCATTAATACTCTTAAGGGTCTAAATTAAGATATTTCCATTAGACTAAAATGTAATGGAAACAGCTTTACGGACTACAATTCTCCTCACACTCGCATAAACAACCGACGCTATTTTTCCTAGTGACAAAAATTAAATAAAAAAATAAACAAAAGTGTCCTTGGGGATGAATAAACCAGCAAAAATATCTATCAATTTGTGAAGCTCCACAGACTGACGTCAGCATTGCTTTCCATGTCATCCCAGTTCATGTAGCCAGCTGAGTGGTGAGGTGGAGAGAGCAGGAGCCCTTCGGCCATACTATCAAGCAACCTTGGCATGTCGAACATTTCGTCCTCATCCAAGTAAAACGGGTTGCCACTTTGCTCTGCACCTCCACAATCCTTCTCCCCCTCCATTTTCTTGCTCTCCTTCTCTTCATCGCCACTTTCTGACGTCACTCCGCCAAACTCTGCTGGCCTGAACGTCTCTGCAGCCTCCGCCGCCGCCCGTCTGATATCCACTGAATCAGTGGAAGCCGGAACAGGCAGGCGCCACGCGGAGTCTGCAAAATTGAGGCAGGCAAGCTTCCCTCTAAAGGCCAATGCAGCCACGTCATGCGCCCGAGCTGCCATCTCGGCCGTCGGATAAGTTCCGAGCCATATCCTCGATTTCTTCTTGTTTGGTTCTCTCATTTCGCACACCCACTTGTTGTTGTTCCTCCTCCTCACTCCTCTGTAAACTGGGTGCCTCGTCTCCTTGAAAACTCTCCTCCCCGCTCGCTTCTTCGGCCTGCTGGACGCCAAAATGATCTCCTCGTCGGAGAACGAAGCCAGCTGGCTTCCAGTAGTGACGCTTGTGTCGGAACTCGATTCGGGCTTTTCACCGGAATCGGAGAGTTGCCTGAAGTTCGTGTTCATTTGTTGTTCTGCTGCGTTAGAGAAAGCTGTGAGTTGAGAGTGTGGTTTAGTAGTTCAGTTCTTTTTGGGGTTGTAAGCTGAAATTGGGCAGTGAGTGAGGTGGCTTTTATAGCTTTGGATTGGGAGGGTTTTGAGTGGGACCCAGGACCATGCGAGTTGTACACGGAGTGTGAGGAGGTGCCAGGTGGAGAAATGTGGTCTACATAGGCAACTTCCGAAGTTCCCACACAAAAAAAAGAAAAGAAAAAAGAGATAGAGAGACAATGTAGAGAAAATATATATAGATTGATTTGACTTTATGAGGACTAGGGACAGGTGGCAGATGGAAGCTTACTAAACTAAGTAAAGTTGGTGTTTACCACGTGTCATTTATTTTTCCTTTTTGTTACTGAAATTGGCACGTTTAGATGCGGATGTGTTGTGTGCGAAGTGTGTGCTGTGGATCCCAGCTAAGTTCCTTGCCGTAATATTTTTTCCGGTTGTCTCTTGCTGTCTCACTTGGAGGAAACCACATCGTATTTAAATTAGGGTTTTTATCACAAGGTCCCTCATATTGACCTTAGTCATTATTTTGATCCTAGTAGAAAAAAGTACTTGCGCGACAAATATTTAGGCGACGAAACTAATTTTGTTGCCCACGAAGCATTTAGGTGACGAAAATTTCATTTTATCGCTTAACATGTGTATGGCCAAAAAAAACCCTAGAACCTTTAAACGACGAATAATTTCATTGCTTAAACAATAGGTGACAAATAATTGGATTCGTCGCTCAAGATATGGAAAAATTGGCGGTAAAATAAGGATTGGCTACAAAGTTTGAGCGACAAACTAATGTATTGAGTGACGACATATGTGTTTCATCCTTAGTCACTCAAAACCTTAGAAAGTTGAGTGAGAACAATATGGCAGGGGCATATTGGGCGATGAATATTTTCGTCGCGTAAAACCTACTTATTTTAATCCTCTTCCTCAGCCCCGAGAGGCAGTTTTTGCAGAATTTGCAAATTGCCTCTCATCTCTCACTCTCGATCTCTCCGTCTCGATCTCTCTCCCTATCTCACTCCTCTCCATCTCTCTCCCTATCTCACTCCTCTCCATCTCTCTCTCCTTACCATCTCCTCCTCCACCACCACCACCACTAGGCCCGATAAGCGTTAACGGTAATTTTAATTTTTTAATAGTATTTTATTATTTTTGAAATAAAAATAACAAATTTTTTTTATAGGTTTGTTGCATAGGATTTTTGTTGGAGGACCAATTTGAAGTTTTTTTTTGATCATTTTATATTGTTGAGTTAATTTAATTTATTTTTATTTATATGGTAGTTTGATATATCACGTATGAATTTTATTTATGTTGTTGTGTATGCAAATAATTTGTATATCACGCATGACTTTATTTTGTGTTGTACGTACAGAGTTAATAGTAATTAACTTTGTACGATTTATTTTGTGTTGTACGAAGTTAATAGTAATTCACTTCGTACGCAATTGTTCAAGAAAAACTTAGTTTCCTATTTGAGAATTAGTTGGATTTCGCGAATGAATACAAAAGCATGACTGCGATCCAATTGATTATTGAATTGTCTCATTTTTGGACAGTTTGGGAGTGCACATTTGTGTGTCGTAGTTTGCGGTTCACGGATTAGGTTTCGATTGTGGGATTTTTGGTAACATGTTCTTACGTTCTTCGAGTGCATACTAGGTATTTGATATCTACGTCATCCACTTGGAGAACTGTAGGGAGATGCTGCCAACATTTTTTCACGTCGAAATCTAATCATGGTGTAGCCGTAAACAATATATGGGCGACGGATAATTGTATTCGTCACTCAAAATCCCAGAAAGTTGGGTGGGATCCAATTATGTTGGGGTGCATTGGGGGACGAATTAAGGGTCTTTAGGCGACTAATATCTTGCGCTACGAATTTGTTTCGTCACCTAAGATAACTTGCTCGATGAACTTGTTTCATCATTCGTCGCTCAAAACCTTAGACAGTTGGGTGGGACAATAATGGCAAGGTATATTAGGCGATGAATTAAGGATCTTTAGGCGACGAATATCTTCGTCGTGCAAGGGTTAACGAATTCCAGGTTAAAGTTTCAGTGCAACAGTTCCTCTTTTCTTCAATTTAAGTTTTTTCTTGCTCTCGGTTTCCTCATTTCTCTCTTCCTCATTTCCTTCTCTCCTCATCCTATTTCTTCCCAAATTTCATTCTTCTTTCTTCCCAAAACTTCATTTTCCTCACCTTCTTTCTCCCCAAATTCCAAATTTCTTTCTCCCTCAAACTCTAAAAGTTCATTTTTCCTACTCTCACCGTCGACGATCGAAGGTATCCACGGTAAGTCTCTCTATCTTTCTCCCAATTACGTACAAATATTTTTTTTAATGATAATTACATTTTGAATGAGAATTACATTTTTTTTTATATTGACAATGACATTTTGCATGATTTTCTAGCTAGTTAAAATTATTGAAATTATAATTTTGTAGATGTCGAGTTTTGAAAATTCATCCAACGGTGCATCGATTGTCAATTGTGAGGGAGAAGGAGCACAAACAAGTAATACCCAATTTGTATGAATTATTTTACGGTTGGAAAGTTTAACTGCATAATTGAAATAAATATATTGTTGTTATTATACTTGGTTGGTTGATGCACATCTCGCGTTATCAGACATACGAGGGAAAATGAGCGGATGCGCATTGAATATGATCCCATGCGGCACACAACTTCTTCGATGGAGGTGCACACCAAGTTGGCGCACAACATAGGGCCCATAGTGCGGACCCATTGCCCTATAGAGTGGTCGTCTTGGAAAAACGTGTCAGAGGAGAGGAAGAAGTCGTTTTTCGAGGAGCTATCAGTAAGTGTCAATTAAAAATTTTATAGTTATTTTTTAATTAATAGTATTATTACTTTTTAATTAATAGTATTATTATTATTATTATTAATATTTTCATAATTCTGATAATTGCAGCTGGACTTTGATGTTGATTAGATCAATACCAGCATGATGGAATACATTGATAACATCTTCAAGAAGCGTTATTGAGAGGCGAAGTGTTACGACAATCAAGTGGTCCAGGCACCACAACTGCAATAGCTGCTTATTTGGATTAATGTAATAATATTTTATTTGGTTTGTATGTACGCTTTAAATATGTCAAAGCTACAAATTTGCTTAATTTGTATCCGGATTAAAAATAATATTGTATCCGCGTTAAATAATTTATTTGCGCATTTTGTTTTAGAATTAAAAAAAAAAAATTAATAAAATATAATAAAAAATAAATGTGGAAAATGTTGGGAGATGAAGAGAGTTTTGTCGCCCAAGAAATATTTGGGCGACGAACTCCTGCATAAATTAGTCATGCTAAGACACTTTAGGCAACAAACAGTCTGGTTGTCGCCTAAACATATGAAATTAATTCTAAGCCGTTCTTCTTTTGAGCTGCTAAAGAATGACTTATTCATTTCTGAATGAAGTAATTTTTTTCAAGGATGATCCTGAAGAAGAGCTCTACATATTCAACAGTTAAGATTTTAAACTAATTATTAGCTATGTGTGTTTACACATTAACATTTGTAGGAAAATTAACTTGCAGTTAAAATTTCATAATAATTAATGCACAAGTGTGAAAAAATATAAAAAGAAAAAAATACAAACGCTAGTAACGAGAAGGTCTACAATTTTTGTTAAGGAGTCAACTCCAAAATCGGACACCAGAAACCATGAACCCTAGATTTTTTTTAACTGTCGATTATGGTTTACGTTTATGCTATGCTATTCTAACCGGATATCTTTTACTCAATAAAAAAAGATGACCTGTTTAGATCGTTGATATCATGTCCCGATATTTACAGATTCATGAAAAATGTGTTGATGTTATATAGTTTGTATAAACTTTATATACTCTGAGTTATAAGCAATTTTTTCCAATCTCTTATTTTTTTCCGTTTAATTGCATATTAAAAATATTTTTAATGTTTATAATTGATTGCTTGATGCAAATACTGGTACGATGTGGATAATATATGAATATAATTGTTGAAAATGTTGGCTGGATGTGGATATGTGTTGTATTACTGTTTGCAGGTTATGGGAAATGTTATACTTTTAGGGAAGGTCCTGCCGATTTTTCAGTAGATTTGTAAGTTAGTTTTAACCACGAATTTAATTTTTTCTTTCCAGGGAAGAAAAAGACTTGAGGGCCTTGCAGACAGCACAACTCTGTGAAGGTCACATGTGTGTCAATGACCGGATCACCATCACGTATGATCCTCGACATCGTGCTGCTTCTACGTCTGACCAACACAGTGCCCTGGTCCACAACATAGAGGCCATAGTGCATTGCCACTGCCCTATGCAATGGGAAGCATAGGCAAAAGTGTCGGAGGAGACGAAGAAGCTTATCTGGCATGAGTTGTCGGTGAATGTATTCAATTTTTACTTGTACTTTTTATAATTCAGTCAAATATTATTAATATTTTAATAAAATTTTTTGATATTTGTAGATAAACTTTTATACTGACGACCTTGATGTAAGGGTCTTCATTTGGCCCATGGTCCACGGGGGCCCGGGGGCCGGCCTGGCCCATTGAGGAAAAAGCCCAGCTCGGCCCACCACCAGGCCCAGGCCGGCCCAGCCCATAATATAGAGGTCTAGGCTTGGGCAAGGGTGTTTAAGGCCTGGCCCAGCCCATAGGCCAGACCCATTTGAGCCCAAGAAGGCCCTGCCCGGCCCAGCTTGCATAGGCCCAACTTGAAAGCCAATTTTAGATCCCAATTTACATAAATATACTCAAAATAAGAAGTCATAAGTCACTTGGCTTGAACTCTTTTTCTTAATAAGGTCATTTTAGCTCGGCCCATGTAGCCTAGCCCGGCCCAGCCCATTTGACCCATAAAAGCTCAGCCTGTGGGCTGGGCCTGGGCTGGTCCTGGGCTTTAAAAATTTTGAAAAAGCCCGGCCGGGCCCAGCCCATATATTTCTATTATCTTATTTAAGCCCAGCTCGGCCTAGCCCAAGCCCAGTAAATTTGGGCCAGGCTGGCCCCGCCCAGCCCATTGACGACCCCTACCTTGATGCCAATCGGACCACGTACATAGAGGAGCTTTTCACATATCGATACGCTGAGTGAAAGAGGGACCTCCACCACCATTTTGAGTCTTATCCAAACGCGAAGAGTGCGAAGAGTGCTCTAGCCGAAGGATGCCCTCAGGAATTGGTGACATGACCTGAGGATTGGGAGTGGTTATGTAAACACTTTCAGGAGAGATCTCGAGCCAACAAGCTGAATAGGTCCAAAAAGAAATTTCTTCACCACTTTAGTTCGAAGCCCTTCTCCTATACACTACTAAAATAGTGATTATTATAGATGATTCATTAGGGGCAGATATAGGTAAGCGCCTATATTAATATTAAATAGAGGTAGAAGAGACATGGGCCCCTATTGTTATTATTTAGGGCAGATAAAGAAATAATAGGGGTGAAAACAAGCGCCCCTAATGATTTTATTTTATTTTAATTTTATTAGTTACATTTTGATGCTTAAAAAAAAAAGAGATAAATCATAAATGAAACCCTACGCCTACCCAACTTCCCTTATTTTTATCCATCATCTTCCAGCGTCGCACATCCAATTTTTCTTCTCCTTCCTCATTCAAGCTTATAACCGTTTTCTTATTTCTTTATTTGATTTATGAGATTTGATATTAAGCACCCACAATCAACATGCAATTGTTTATATGGATTTGAATCTGGGGCATTATGGATTTGGCCATTGGATCTACTAGGGTTTTGATTTGGACTGGAAGAAATCGATTTCTGTTTTTGTCTGTCATCATTTACCTCTTTGATTCTCTTTACAGTTTATAATATAATGAGTTCAAAATTGGATCCCTAGCCTTCTGAATGCATTAAGCTTTGTTGTTAATTTTTCAGGCTTTGTTTGCGAGATTCAATCGCATATGTGTCTATTACACGGGAACAAATCACAACTTCAGGTTCTGATTCATCTTGTCTTGCTATTTATGAAGTGCGGTAATTAATTGCATTAGGCTTATTCACACCCCCCGACCCGGATATCCAGGTGGACACCCAAAAATCTAGGTGTACTGGTTAACAACCCCGTAGGGTGACGAAAGCCATTTTAAGGAAGAAGTGTAATTTAAAGTAAGAAAATGAAGTTTGAATAAAATAAGGATTAAGTGCGCAAAGTGTGTGTGAACCAATAAAAAAATCTCGGTGCATCTAACTTTACAGAGTGTAAAGTATACTAAAGTGAATCACCTGAAGGTGGTAATTACAGTTACTAAGAAAAAGATCCCTACACTGAAGAGGGAACAATGCCACTGCGTCCCGACGTCAAGACCTCTAAAAGCCTGCTAAAACTTGGAGGGGTGTAAAACAGAAAAGGTGTGAGCATGCAAAAACAACAGTTTCTAAAATCTTTGCTTTTCTAAAATCTCAAAATCATACTACATAGTAAGTATGAAAACCAACGTAAAAGTAGAAAGTCAATTATTTCCAAAACGGGTAGATAACAATAAAACCTCAATATAAAATCTTTCATAAGAAACCAATACGTGGAAATCAACAAGTGAAATCCAAAAGTAGCACGAAGTTCCATTGCATCAGTGAAAATAGGTAAATCACAAATCACAGATAAACAATTAGGGTATGCACATTAGATAATGCAAACACATGAGTTCATGCAGAGATATTCTGACATGAACAAGATGGGTGTATAAATCTACGCTCAAGTACTATATACACGTGAAGTTGGCGCTAAGTGCATCACAACAAGTTGTAGAAGTAAAAACAACTAGAATAGGTTGACACTTACAATAGATCCAAAGGGAACGTAGTGGTGCATGTGAACATACACGTGAAGCTGGTCCTGACCTTGGACAGTACTATAGACACTGTGTAAGCAATCCTAAATGAGCGGGTAAACATATAAAAACATGCTATGGATAATATCTCAAATCTCCTAATTAAAACGGGGTAACGCACAAAGCGTTGCGTTTCTAAAAGTAAGGCGAGTAGTAAAATGTTCCAAAGTGGTGTTCAGAAATATCGTAGGTCAAAAGACAGGTAACTCGCTAAAACATTTGAAATTCTAAAATAAAGCAAGATAACAATGTTTAACGTAAAACCCATTTTACAAACATACGTAAAGATATAATTTAGAAAGATAAGCCCACTCACAGTGACCATAGTCGTAATCCCTTGCTTGTACGCTCTTTGTAGTCCTCAGGTTGTCACACTTTGGAATATTCTCGGTCCAACCGGATTTGGACCGTGTTTGATGACGTCAGGGTCGGGTCTGGAATGGGTTTAGGCTGGTCTGGACTGCCTTGCCGCTGCAACTGGTCATCCGCCTGCTGGAATCTAGCTGGATTCTGGGCAACTCACCTGAATTCTAACTCGAGGTCAAAAGGTGACCGGAAATGGCTGGATAATAGCTTGAAAGCCTCAGACCGAAAAGTGGCTATTTTCAAACTTTGAGCTCGGGGGCAGATTCAAGCATGCATGGCTTGGATAGTAATCTGGGACACATGAGGAGTCGATTGGCGGTGATAACGAGGGCGATCGAGTCCCAAATCGACTAGAATAGAAAAATAAAGGGCATGTTAATTTTGGGTTTGAGGAGGAGATGAAGATGACAGTTGTTTGGGGGCGTGGTTCGCTGGAGAATGGCGGCTTCGCCACCAGGATTCTTGTAGTTTAGTAGGGGAAGAAACGGGAGAGGGAAAGAATGAGAGAGTAAAGATAGAGAGGGTGAGAGTGAGTGATAGTAGGTGGGTCCCTTTGGACCTTAAACCCCAAAAACAATACAATTCTCGTGAAATTACGAGAATGCTTTTGAACTTAAAGTTTTGCAGTATCTTCGTTTCAACTCCAAATTCTGTTCCGTTTGCGTCCACGCGTTTGTAACGACGAGCACAACAAGAAAATGCTAAGAGAAAAGGTCGTACGTGTCAAGAAACAGAGGTCAAAGAAAGTCAACCAGTGCCTAACCTAGGGCATTTTGGTCAATTCACAAATAAAATATTATAATTCCTGGGACGGGCTATAACAATCTATCCCCGTATGAAAATTTCGTCCCCGAAATTTTCACAAGAAGTACAATAGGGTAAATGAGGATACTAAACTTGCACAAACTACTACATCTCCAAAGTCGCTTCCCCAATTAGGTGATTCCTTATCGTACATCAAAACTCCGTTGATCTCCAAAAGTTACGAAGAATTAGAGATTGCATCTCCAAAGTATGTTACAACCCGTCCCAAAATTTATGTGAAATGACCAAAATACCCCTAGGGTCAATGTTGACTTTTGTTGACTCTTCGTGACGACTTCTAAAAATTTATTTCTTTACATATCCTCGATGTACTCGTCGACACGAACGCGTGGGCGCAAGCGGAACTCAATTCGGAGTTCAAACGAACGTTTTACGAAGCTTTAAAGTGTAGGGGCATTTTGGTAATTTGCCACCCCGTGTATGGGAATTAGGGTTTTGGGCTGACTGCACAGCAGCCAACCCTCCCCCATTTTCTGCACGTGCGATCTCTTCCTCTTCCTCTCTTTCTCTCCCATATTCTCTCAAAGCCAAAAACTGTACCGAGAGCCACCACCCTTGAACGAATCACAAAACCACCAAACCAACGCCCAAAAATCATACCAGAGTGTTCCTCTCGTCATTGTGGACGAGACTGTGTTTTTAGTTTCGTCAAATTCGACCCCAATTGTTCGAACCGACGTCGGAACGGTTTCGGAAACTAACCGTCGATTTTCTGTGCAATTCAGGCCAAGGTAAGCCTCGAGACCATTACCATTGGCTTTGTTGGATTGAGTAGGTTCAATTTGATATAAAGAACGTCAATTTTGGTGCAGTATCGAAGGAGAACGGAATTAGGGTTTCCCGAAGCTTTCCGGCCAATTTCAGGCCATCTCCGGCCATTTTTCCGGCCTCAAATAGGTATAAAAATATTCTACTCCTCAATACCTTCATTTTGATATATGGCACGTTAATTTTGGCCAAAGAACGAAGAAGATACGAATTTTTGAAGTTTTGGATTAATTTCGGAAAATTCCCAGAAATTCCGGCGAACCAGACGGCGGCGGACGGCGGCCGGCGGCGGAGCTCCGGCGACCGGCGAGAGGAAGGAGGAGAGGGAATATTCCGTTAACGGTAACGGAATATTCCTAACGGCGAAGGTATATTCTGTTAAACTTAACGGTGCTGACGTCAGCAGGCGCGTGGGGCGTGTGGCTGACGTCAGCAGCGCGTGGGGTGACGTCAGCAGGGCGCGTGGGGCGCGTGACGCGCGTGGGGGACACGCGCCAGCGCGTGGGACCACGTGCCAGCGCGTGGCGACACGTGCCAGCGCGTGGCGACACGTGCCAGCGCGTGGGACCACGTGCCAGCGCGTGAAGCCACTCGCCGGCGCGTGGCCGGCCCGTGGGATGGTTTTCCGGCGCGTGTGGGCGCGTCCGGGGGTTTCCCGGCGCGTGCCGGCGCGTGTAGGCGCGTGAGGGGGTTTCCCGGCGCGTGGACCGGTTTTCCGACCGTTTCCCGGCGCGTGGCGGCGCGTGCGGCGGCGCACGGCGGCGCCGGCGGCGGTGGACGGCGGCGGTAGGGTTTTCGGGGCCCGGAATTCATTTTTCGAGCCCGTTTTCGCTAAAATATTCATATTTTTGGGGGGATTCTTTTAAGGCCTATTTTTTAATTATTTTTAGGGAAGTTCTAATTTATCCCTTAACTTTAAATAGGTAATTCTTCGGCTCCGCACATCCAGGAGGGCAACACCGAGGGAGATTTCACTCCCGATCACCTGTGAGTGGACTTTTGCTTTCTTAAATGGTTTTTATGTTTGGAAATGATTATGAAAGTGATTTATACATGGTTTTAAATGGTTTCCAAAGCATGTTTATTTATATATATTTATTTATAAATATATATGCAATACTTGATAATTGTTTACACAACCATAATTAATTTATTTATGGTAAATACATTTGGTAAATGGTTTACTTTGGTGATTTGAGATGATTTATCAATTATGTTCGTACATTATGAATTATCTTATATTATGATATTACTTTGCATAAATATGAAAAGATATTGGATATGATTTGGGAATTATTATTTATGCATTATTGATTTATGGGATTTATGAAAGGGGATTTTGGCTCCTATATCTATACACGTGAGTATGTATGTATGTTTTCAAACACACTAGGTATGCTTTCACTACGTTGTAGTACCGTTCTCATGGCCATTAGGACAGTTCTCACATGTATGGGTCACACGCACTGTACTCCAGGGGTATTGTCCGGTAAATACCTTAGTGCAAGCTTGTCTTACGTTATTGTTGTTGTTTATGGGGAAAAGGCCCCACTGCGTAATGACTCGGGTGTGACGCGCTGCGGCGCCAGGACTTACATGTGTGTGGTACTAGGAGTACAAATTATTGATTAACGTATTGGACTTGTACGGTGATTGAGAGGCTGTTCCTCAACCCGTGCATGTGTGATTGCGTATATACCTTGTGTCGGTTTTCCGTATTATATTATTGGATATTATGATTTGTGACTTACGGAAATGTACATCTTTTGAGATATTTCAGTATACGTTTATAATATCTTTTGAACTATACTATGGTAGTATATTTCTACAACTACTGGTTTTCAAACAGGGGGTTAATACTTTGAAAAGAGAAAGGTTTGTGAAAACTTTTATTTTTGTCCACTCACACTTTTGTTTTTGCGCCCCCTTCAGGACGTAGTGAGATAACATCTGGCGAGGTCGAGACTTCTACGTGGCAGCTCTGATCAGATATCCCATTCATGTAGGGATTCTTCTTTTTCCAGTTTCTATAATAATATCCATCCCTGTTATGGATAGAGATTCTAGGAACTCAGTTTATTATTTGTTTCCGCTGTTTCAAATTTAGTACGCTCTGAACCATATGCATATTGACATTGAATTCCGCAACTTTAATACAATTTAATTTCGTTTTCACAAGTGTTGTCATGCATTTAATGGCTTCGTCACTTACGAGTGTCGGCCAGCACGCTCGCACTCGGTATCCACGTGGGTATCGAGGGTGGGGTGTGTCAAAGTAACTGCTGCATGAAACTAGTCAAGAAATCTAGTCTCCCACGCTGTACGTTCAATATGTTAACTGTCAGTCTGCGATACTCCGTCAATTCTGTGCCGCGTTGAGATTCCTCTTGATCTCCTGTGATCTGCGTCGTTTGGTTCACTCATTTGGGGCCAACAAAAGTTCTTTCGCCGATCTCCGAACAAATCGGTGTTTGACATAATGGCCATACTACACCTCAGATGTTGACACGTCGATGTTAAAGTCATAGTCGTTGCTGTAGTCATCACCGTCAATGGCAGGTATGCATTCCATTCCATCGCCGAATTGAAGAACTAAAGATAACCACACAAGCTCGAGTGGAAAGATGATCGATTTGATAATGATAAGTGGTGATGTAGAATAACGTCAATTCCAGAACGTACGGGATTTCTTTCCAAACGTTCGAAGAAAACTTTGGGCAACTACAAAGGGGAGACGAATGTTTCGTCACCCAAATGTTTAGGCGACTACATTTATGTTTGCGCGACGAATTGGGTTTTGTTGCGCAAGTACTTTTTTCTACTAAGGTAGCTACGTTCCTTGATGCATATGACACATGTGGCACTATGTTATTGGACTTGTGTGCCAGATCAACACATTAACTTAATTATTGATAGAATCTTAACGGAAGGACCACATTGATATGCAACAGTAAAAGTTAGATGCCAAATCGATTTTGAAACTTAGAGACCAAAATAATGACTAAGGTCAATCTCAGAGACCACTTGTGATAAAAACCCTTAAATTATCTTCTCAGAGACCACTTGTGATAAAAACCCTTAAATTATCTTCTAAAATGCATCATACTAGTGCATAAATACTTTTATGGTACTAGTCGAGTAATGCTAGGGAGATCTCACTTTAAGAAATCGCAATGTATTACGTCTTTAATAGAGGAAGGGTCCATTGATATACGTAAGTCCTCTCTTTGTATGGTATAATAAAATGTATAAGTTTCTCTTTATATAGCATTACACCATTGAGATGAGACGACACGACAACAGTGTATCCGTGTTGTGGGACCATGAATTTTACTGGGTTGGAGTATGGTGGATTACAATACAAGTACTTCAGAAGTGTAATCATGGACTTAACGGCTCTGATCAGACTAAGCTGCCCAAATGGAGCAACTATGCCACCACATCTTATTAGACTCCAGAATGGTAGGCAAGGCTCGTAGGCCTTGCTGAAATCAACCATGCTTGTTCCTTAAGACATGGAAACCTGATCTGACTGGGGATCAAATTGGATTCCTATATTCTTGGAGATTCCCACAATCTAGAGATTGGCGTGTACCGTAAGGAATTACAATCTTAAAATGAGGCAATATCTTATGCTAAATATCCTTTGGGATTCTCCCGGTTTAATACAAATTTTATATCCTAAAAAGACTCTCTCCCGACTAGTATAAATACCCCTATCTTGAGCATATCTCTAGTAACACATATTACACAAACTTTGCTTTCTTGCCCACTGCTTGAGTTCTAATATCGTTATATTAATTTGACCGTTGGATAGCCTTTGACCGGTACCACACCAGTACCTTAGGTTAACTACGGTTGTTTGCTCTTTGTGTAGGTGGCTGATCTCGTACTCTCTTCCATATCTACGGTGATGCGGAATTATGGTTCCAACAATTAGTGCTTTCATTGAGAGCTAAATTCCTTTTCTCATCGTAACCGAGTGCTGCATCACTCCAGTCCAAGTCAAACTTGTCGCCTATTAGTAGCACATCTGATCGTATTACAACAAAGGTGTCGAGCCTTGAAGTTTTTAAGTTGGTGATCTCGTCCTAAGGGAATTCATCAATGGCACCAAAATACTTGGAGAATGCAAGCTCAGAGCAAACTAAGAACCACTGTACAAAGTCATCGGAGTATAAGGCAAACGAACGTACAGCCTTGCACACATGGATGGAACTTCGATCACCAAAAAATGGAATATCGCCAAGCTTCGACAATATTACTAAGAGCACCAAGCGAATTACACATGGTGTGATTCTTCCTCAACACGAGAAGATATGTAGGCCATCCAACACGTATTCAACTACAAAAACTTTCATACTCCGCCGTCTACGCATAGACATATGGAGAAGCATCTCCTACACGCCTAAGCCAAGGCACTCTCATCAAAGATGAACTCAGATGTAAAATGCATTGCTTCTTCTTTTCTTACAATTACACCTGAAGATATATAGGTAGTCCATCATGGATTCAATCACACCCGCCATCAAAGTCCCATTCTTTATAATAAGAATTGTTTATTATTTTCTTCCTTTCTTTTTCTTTTTTCATGGTAAAGGGAATACCCCAACTACCCATAAGACAATTTATTTGTCTGAACTACTTTGAAACTATGCAAGAATGCAAGTCTAAAAAACTCAAAGTGCTAGTGTCAAATGAGTCTTCTATAGCCCAAATCCATGAGGTTCCGGTGTGCAGCTTGAGAGACTTGAGCCGCATTAAGAGTGGTTACGATAGACAGACTTCGAATTTTGGGACATGGCACCGCTATCCGATGATCCAGTGCATCATTTGGATTTCGGAAAGTTTATGCAACCTAAGGGTTGTGGGTTATAACATTCAAGCTCGTGCTCTTGTCATTTGAGGGAATAATCAGAAGGATGATTTGGAAGTCAGGCAAGTGGTTCCTCTGAACTCTGCCTCAAAGTACTATTACTTCTATCCTAGACCAGCGTATCAAGAAAATATGTTCTGCAATGATCCCATGCTTAAGTAGGTTTGAGTAAGGCAACTAGACTAAGAAATCCTCAAGATGAAATTTTCCAAGTGGAGCTTTAATTCGCAGAGTAACTTAGTAAAATGTGCTAAGACTATTCCGATTCAGAAATGCTCGAGTCCAACGTATATTAAGGATCTGACAAAATGATTCCTAAGGTGTTTCTGATTCCACGTGCAAGCGACCAAGTTTCAAAATGGTCTTTCAACATGTAGTTCACTAGGAACAACACATGCAATTTAGACTAAGGAGCAGGCCCTTCATAGTTATACACGTTGCGCTTATCAAATCCTTGGACCCAGACCGAGGCAAGGTAAAAGAATAAACGGAATCAAAGTCATGCTAAATCTGACCCATCAAGCACTTAGATTAATTTTAAGTGTTGAACTATCTTTGTAAATGCCAACAAGGTAATTAGAACATGTCGGACTGACATTAAGTTCCAGAGTTATCCCAGAGGAATTTATTCAAAAAATTTCATCCTTAATCCGATCAATACCTTCTGAAATGAAAGTCTCGGACTGACATTAAGATGCTCATAAAAAATATTACATTTCGGACATAGACACTCTTTACCTAAAGTGTTGAATATTTAACAGGCAGACTTTGCCTTATCCTTCAAACTTAAATCATGTTTGATCCTCCAAAACAAGTTTAATTTGGAAAGATTGTCAAATTAAAACCTATTCTGCGAAGTGGAAGCAAAGGATGATTAACGACTTGTGTAAATTTACTTTAGGAGAGACAAATAAAATGCAATTTTAGGAGAGACAAGCCATTCCCTAGCAAAAAATTCTTATGATACTTAGATAAATAAAACAAACATTTTCTCCCTCATCAGTATAGTCATTCACCAGAACAACTTTCTTGCCTTTGTTGGCTGCAACATTGGCAGACGGAGCAGCAGAGGTAGCGACAGTTATGGCATCATCCTTTGCAGTTTCATCTGCTTCATTCTACGACATAGTCCCAGAGGCAGTTCCCGGATTAGTCTTTGATTCAAGTGAAGCCAGACTTTTCAACCTTAGAGTCAACAATGGGTGTGTCGATCTCTGGAAACTTCATATTTTACAGTTCTTCCTAGTGAGCCTTGCAGATCAGCCTTGAAGGTGATTCCGTTTGGCTAAGGCTGTGAGAAATCCACTATTGTAGCCTTCACTATACGTCAGCCACGTTAGCTTATCGTTCATCGCTTGCGCGTTGAAGGGCCGTGGCATGTTCATCCTCCTTTTGCTCTGCCTGAAGGACCAACTTGGCCACTTCTACCTGAACCGCTTCCCACACCGTCCCCAGTGGTTCTGCTCCATTTAAAGAACCTGTTCCATCTCAGCCTTAGCCTCTTGCACCATTTCTAGGTCCCGTATCATCTTCTGAAGGTCTCCGATATAAGTCTAGGCTTGACTCTCCTCATCCGCTCGAGACTTTTCCAGGGCTGTCAATTTTTCTTCAATAGACTTCTTTAAAGTATCTAAATCCTCCCAGAGTTGCCCATATTTTTCATTTCATCACAGCCTAATCATGTCGTTCCGCTCTAGCTCATGCGCATTATCAGATACCCTCTTATCCACCATAGTCAACTTCTCCTTTAACTGCTTGGTTAACTAGACCTTGGCCCCAAATTCATTCTTCCAAGTTGCTTTCACTTGGTGAATCTTGTCTGCCTAGCTCAGAAGGCATGCTTTGATCCACACTTGGGCCTATTTGACAAAGTAGCCTCATATCACTTAAAATAAATTTTGATGTTTAGAAAAATTTAACTAACTGTTGAAAAGAAGACTTACAGCATGACAAGATTTATAGCAGTTTCGGATCAACTCATCCATGCTGGAAACTGCGCTTCTCAAGTCTGCTGGAGCTATGGCTGAGTAGATGATTGTTTGTGCATGCTTAACATCCCTTAGTCCGCTGACATTAGCAAGGTGAGGTTGTTAGCTCTATAATGACTTGAAAATAAATGGAGGTTGCTAGGACTGCTTGCGTTCCCGATGGGCGCAGAAGTAGGTTGAATCAGAACAGTCATCGGAACAAATGAAGACATAACTAGAGTAGAATGGGGACGTGCTATCGTTACCTTAGAAGAAATTGAAACAGAGTTCGTGTTTACCTCTATGCCGGAGTTGGTACTCTATCGTTGCTGTTGTTGCTGCTGATACTACTGTTGTTGCTGTTGTTCCACCGAATTAGAAGGGTTTTTTCCTTCTTCTCTTCTATTTTTCATTTCATCACTAGCTAAATTATCAAGGGTTTCAATATATCCTTCGATGTCATTGGCTGATGTCACTCTTTCTTCTTTTTCTCTATCATCTTCTCTCACCACGACACTTGATTGCATCGTCTCAGAAGTTCTTGCCTGGATCGGAGTCGCCTCACTTGTATTTGAGGGCTTATCCACTCTTCTCCTAAGAGCTCTCGAACACTATCCCCCTACCCAATTGGCGGACTTCCTCTTGCACGAAACCCTTCACCGGATTTCTTTGGGGCAGCGTTGTCGGACTTCATGCTCTTCCTCTTTTGATTGGGCTCTTGGGTGGCTTAAAGGATCTTACCCCCTTCTTTGCGTCCATCGCATAAATCTAGAGTGGCTCTGGAATTGGAATCTCGGTGTATCTACCATTGGTGGGGTTCAGCTTTAGAGCAATAAGCCATCTCTAGTCACGGTGCTTCGCTGGAATTATCTCAAAGGCTCTATCAATGAGGTAGGGGCAGCAAGGTTCAACAAACTTGATGTTGTCATGAAACTTTAAATCCACAGACGAAGTGTTCAACACTCTAACTTTAGAGATATTGCCTTCCCATTCTCCATCGATCACTAGCACGACCTTATACCAATCCTTATCTTGCTTGGGCATATTGGTGATATAGGTGTCCCAGTGGAGGCATACCCTAGCCTCAAAGAAGTAGTGGGTGCTTGAGCTCTACCTTATTGTGTACAACACTCAAAACTCCTGAGTTTTGAGCTCCGCGCTATACCATTGGTTGAGGAGCTCATAGCAGGTGATGATCTGGTACAACGCCAGAGTAATCTTGTAGAGAGAGAGCTTGTAAGAGATCAGGACTTCTTTGGTGAAGTTCGAGATAGGGAATCTCAAGCCCAGATTGAGATACCATGGGTGGATCCTGGTGCATGGTCATTTTGGGTTAGATGGATCCTCAAGCGGGGCAATGACATTTTCGCCGGCCTCCCACCGAATGATGCATCCGTTTAGTAATTCATGGCACTGTTCAATGAAGATGTCATAATCCTCCTAGCTGATTCTGATCATCGATGGCTCAAAGAGAGTGTGCTGAACATTGCTTGAAGAAGCCATTTGTTTACCAAAAAAATGGGAGAGAAAGTCTGAATTTTTGAAAGTTTTGAAGGAAATTGACTCTCGGAGCTTTTTTACACAGATAACACTTAAAGGATTTAAAAAAAGATGAAGAAAATAGGAAAGAAGTGAAGACAAATATAAAGAAAAAGGAAAAATCATGCAACCGTTGAATTCGAAACGACTCGCCTCGAGATTCGTGAATTCGACGGTTGGAACCTCTCGAAAATGCAAAAAGCAGTCTCTTGGGCTTCATGAACACATGATGTGATGGCCCATCATCATTGATGTCTTAATGGCATGACTCTCAAGATCACACGCTCGAATCTAGAGCATCTCCACTACCCTACATCAGTAACATAATCAGATTGACACGTGTAAAAGAACTCTAAATGGTAAGCTATTCCGATCTACTCCGAAATGCATGGTCCTTGGTAACTATCAAGCGAAACGCCTTTTTAGAAGCATAGTTAGGGGGATTTGTAACATCCCGTAAAAAAGTTTGTTATAAAATATTCCCGGAGGATATTTTGGAGACATGTGTTATTATTTTATACACGGGATCGTGTAATTTTACAGTTTTGGTGGGTGCACAATACCCCCAAAATCCCAAATATTTTTCTGTTTCCTTATCTTCTTCCTGAACCTTCTCCCTTATTCTTTTTCATTTTCTTTTCTCTTCGTTTTTCTCTCGCACAGTTTAAGCACATCGATGAAAATTGTCGAACTGAGATGAACTAAAATCCCCACAACCTTCGTCTCGACGCTGTGGACTCAACGGTACAAACCGTTCGTCCAAACTCCTGACCGTTTGACGGGAAAGGCAACCGGAAGAACTGAACCTTCCCGGCGATTTTCCCGCCATTTTAGACTGACGTGATCGGAAAAACCCACCGAAGCTGCCACCTTTCTAGGCAGTTTCCAGCCACTTTCCGAGCTTGTACGACCAAACCAAAGGTACACTGTGATTCTACTCCTCTATAGCTTCATTTTGGTATAAAGAACGTGAAATTTGGCCAAGAAATGAAGAAGTTATGGAGATTTGAAAATTTCTCCAGAAACCGGCCAAAATTCTGGCGACGGCGGCGACCGGCGCTGACGTCAGCAACCGGTCCAAATCAATTGGGTGACGTCAGCAGTGGTTCAGACTGAGTGACGTCATCAGTGGTTCAGACTGAGTGACGTCATCAGTGACGTCAGCAACCGGCCCAGACCGGCGTGACGTCAGCATTGACCAGCTCGTGGGCCGCGCGTGAGGGCGCGTGGGACACTATTTTTCAATTCCGTCTTCGCGAGGCGACTCGTGATGACGCGTACTACCTCTGGGTAGTACGTATTGTGTTTTACGGAGCTACGGGGTGGAGACGATGGGGTCGGCCCATGGATTTTTCTTCCTTTTGTCGCATTTCGCTAAAACTATACAAGGAGTATGCCGTCCCCTCGGGACTACCAGTAGTTTCCCGGTGGTATCCTACCACTCCCATTTCAGGTTTGGTTAGGGTTCCTGGATGGAATATTAATCACTTGTTATCATATGGGTATGGTGGACCTCCGTATTGAGCAAACAAGGGATAGGTTTAATTAATTAGTTAATTAGTAACCTTTATGAGTTTAATCATTAGTACAATGATATCTCATATAGGTGAGACTTATCCAGAGGACTACTAGGGCTACGTAAGACAGGGGGGCTACGACCCGGCTACTTACAGGTGAGTGAGTGGGTCTTTGTTTTGATAAAATATATTATTGTGTATGGTTTTCAATGCTTTCTTTAATATGTTAGCATGTTTCTTATCTTATGCGAATGTTGGAGGTATAACATTTGTATTTTATTACCATACATGTTTTTATACTGTTGCTCATCAGTAGATGTATAACACCCCGGGTATCAGTACTCATTCCTATGGCCAAGACTAGCCTTGACGCTTGGAGTTGTCACTCTCAGTACCGCTACGCAACTTCGGATCCATTGTAGGTACTAGCCTGTTCTAGGTTGCACTAGGCAACTCGAACTTGTGTGACGCACTTTGTGCACAGCGATTAGCATTAGACTCGCGTCATTGGAGTACTCGGTGTATTTCTTAGATACCTAACCTGTTCCTCGTAGCTTATCTACTTGGGCTTGTGTGTTTACATATGGGTGAGCAGTCAGTCATTTATTTTCGGGAAATACCAGTATTATTATTATAGTATTTTGAGGATCATACCGGGGAGTATGACGTATTTTCAAAAGCTATACATGTTTTCCAGCGAGGGGATAGTAACCACGAAACACCCAAACACTCGTGTTTCTTCATCAAGCTCGTGGAGAATCAACAAGCACTACAAGAAAAAGGCCTTTTTGCGACATTTTTTTTTGCGTAAGATAACATGACCCTCGGAAATAAAAGAAAATTTGGTGCTAGATGTTAGCGCGAAAATATTCGCGACCCTTATATAAGTAATGTCACAAATAGCAAAATCTGTCGTTTCGAGTAAAGGGTTTGTGACGCCCAAACGACGAAATAAAATTTCAGCGCGAAAATATTGAGCGCTGAATTTTTCAGATGAAGGAACCTAGCGCGCGTTTCCTTTTCCCTCCTATACGAAAAAGAAAAATCATTTTTCTCTCCCTCAATCGTTTCCTTTTCCCTATTCGACTGAATTTATGAAGCTCTGCTCGCCCTAATTAGTCCAATCGGAGATTTTGGAGCACAATCGGAGTTCTTGTAAGCTACTACAACCATCTCCATCTTCTCTCTTTTCTGATTCATTAACTCTTGCTAGGTGATATCTAAGGTTCCTCTCAAATCTGGAAGACAATTGTTTTTATTAATTTTGGATTGATTTCTCTAGTTGTTGAATTTATTGTTGTTTACAAAAGATTGTAAACTTGAAATCCCTTGTTTTCTTATTGGAATTTGATCTAGAACTCAAGTAGATTCTACTCAAATATGTTGATCAGTTAAATTCAGAATTGTTGGTTCTCCTGAGCAAAATCCGTGCTAAAAAACTGGGTTAATGTTGATGGACATGGTATGTAAGTAGAGAATAGAATATATGTATGGGTAAGAGATTTGAGAGAGTGGGAGTGGATTATAGTGATAGATTTTGGGTTCTGAAGTTGAAATTTGTGTTTTTGTTTTACAGTTGAATATCCGGTACCGGATAAGCTCCGACGAAAACTGGTTCGAGCTTCAATCAGCTACTTAGGATTAAAGGAGCTTCTCATAAAACTGTAAGTCATCAGGAGCTTTTATTTATGATATCTTTATAGATCTTGAGAATCAGGAGCTTTTATTATAGTGTATGTTTGTGTCAAACCAAATATCTCATATTGCTTAGTGCTGGACATTTCTTTTGTAGTTCATATACTTTGGATTGACAACAGAGATCAGATCAAGGGTGCTTAATTCTTAGCTAGGTATGTTTTTATTCTCTTCTTTTATGTTCATTTTCATCTCTGCAATCCACTTTTTAAATAAAAATTTGATTAATTTTACTTACTTTGTTTGTATTCTTTTCTACATCATGATCAATTTATTTGATGTTTTTCTTTGTTAAAAATAACTATCCTCTTTTAATACTTAATATAAGGTGTTGTTTCTTTATTCTCGGGTAACATTAGGTATGGACAAGAGTTGGATAGATTAGGTATGGACAAGAGTTGGATAGATTTAAATAACAGGTCATCTGATCAATATAAAAATGGGCTTGAAATTTTTTTTGAAGTTTTCATTTGACAGCAACAAGGGTGATACTAGGATTTATTGCTCGTGCACCAAATGTTTCAATCGGTACTTTGTTACAAGGGAAGTAGCTAGAGCTCATATAAGTTGATGGGTTTATGTCAAATTACAAAAATTGGATTCATCATGGAGAAACACACCAACCATTACATGCAGACCAAAACATTGGAAATAGTGCTGCTTCAGTTTCGTTGATGATATGTTTGGAATGGTACAAGAGGCATTTGGGCATCCAAATTTTGATCCTAATGTAGAGAATGATCACTCAACAAAAAATGAACACAGTGAAGGGCCAAATGATGAAACTAGAAAATACTTTAAATTGCTACAAGATGCAGAATGTCCTTTGTATTCGAGGTGTGAAAAGTTTACTAAATTGTCATTCATTGTTCGGCTATTACATATAAAGGTACTTGGTGGATGGACAGACAGTTCAATGACAATCTTGTTAAATTTTTTGAAAGAAGTTTTCCCCAATATAGATGTACCAGATTCTTATAATGATGCTTGAAAGATTACGGAGGACCTGGGTTTCACATATGAGACATGGGATGCGTGTCCTAATCATTATATGTTATTTAGAAATGAGGATGAGAAACTTGAATCATGTGGCATCTGCCACACATGCAGATACAAGCAATTTGAAGGCCAACCTAACAATGGTGTTAGTGGGGATAGAAAAATACCTGCCTAGCAAGCAAGATATTTTCCATTGAAGCCAAGATTGCAAAGACTTTTTATTTCATCCTGCTTCGCTTATGAAATGGCATGCCAAGGGGCGAATTAATGATGGTGTGCTAAGGTACCTTGCTGACACACCTGCATGGAAAGCTTTTGATGTCAATAATCTAGATTTTTCTAGTGAAATTCATAATGTCAGGCTTGGTCTAGCATAAGATGGTTTCAGCCCATTTAGAACAATGTCCAAACCTCACAGTACATGGCCTATTGTTCTAATGCCATATAATTTGCCACCATGGATGTGCATGAAGCAACCATTCTATATCTTGTATGTTCTTATAGATGGTCTGAAAGGACTTGGTAATAAGATTGATGTTTATCTACAACCATTGATTGACGAGTTAAAGGAATTATGGCAACAAGGTGTACTTACTTATGATGCCTCCATGAATCAGATGTTTTAACTATATGCTACATTACTTTGGACTATCAATGACTTTCCGACCTATGGGAACTTATCAGGTTGGAGCACTAGAGGTGAAAAAGCATGTCCTTGTTACAATAAGAACACCCGATCTGGTTGGTTGACTTACGGAAGAAAGTATTGTTACATGGGTCACCGCCGATTTTTACCTACAAGTCATAAGTTTGGAAAAGATAAAGTGTCTTTTGATGGCACACGAGAATGGGGACATGCCCCACAAAATTTTTTGGGGATTGATGTGAAAAGACAGCTGCAAGGAATACTTACATAGTATAAGAAAGAAGACCTTAGAAAGAAGAAAAGAGACTAAGTTGAGAATAATACTGGTCAATCCTTTTGGAAGAAAAAAAGCATTTTTTTCGAGTTACCGTATTGGGAGAATAATTTGATTCGTCACAATCTCGATGTCACGCACATTGAGAAGAATTGTAGTGAAAATATCCTCTGGACAATATTGGGTGTTGCTAAAAAAACCAAGTATAATTTAAAGGCCCGACGTGACTTGGAAGAAATGGGCATCATGAAACCATTGCACCCTCAACAACGGGGTTCTAATAAGGCATACCTAGCTCCTACTTGTTTTACTATGAATAAGGACAACAAAGATGTGTTCCTAAAAGTTTTGATGGAAGTAAAGGTTCCATATGGTTATGCTTATAATATTTCTCGACATGTACACATGAAGGAGTGTAGCATTTGGGGTCTTAAAAGTCATGATCATCATATATTAATGCAACAATTACTTCCTATAGCAACACGCAGAGCTGTGCCTAAGAATGTTGTTGTAGCATTGATCGAGTTCACTAATTTCTGATGAGGAAAGTGGCGACATTATTGCAAGTATGAATTAGTTTATTTATTTTTTCACTCAAAGTATATGATGTAGTTTGCGTATTCACATCGTTTTTATTAGTTAGGTTGTGCATTATTTTTATCTTTTGGTCATGTGAACTGATTGGGACATGTTTTCGTAGGATCAATTTAATCATGCTGCCGTGGGGTGTCTCTCTGCCCAATTCCTTCGTATTGTTGTGCATTCAATGCACTGTTTGCAATGAGTGTCTTGGCTGCCATAGGTGTCTTGTCCACCAACGCACCTCCCGCTAAAGCATCTAGCATTTGTCGTTCGATAGGAAGAAGGCCTTCATAGAAGTATTGAAGGAGAAGTTCTTCCTTCATTTGGTGTTGAGGACTTGATGCAACAAGGCCTTTGAAACGCTCATAGTATGCTGGAAAGGACTCCCCTTGGCTTTGTTGAATGCCACTAATCTTCTTCCTGAAGAGAATGACACGTGATGTGGGAAAGAATTTCTCTAGGAATGCCCGCTTCATGCTCTCCCAAGATGTGACAGTTCCGGGTGCCAATTCATATAACCAATCTTTATCTTTTTTCCAAAGAGAGAATGGAAAAGCTTTCATCTTCAAAATGTTGCCATCAACGTTGATTGGAGTCATACTTGAGCAAACAACTTCGATTCCTTCAAGTGCTTGTTTGGATCTTCCATGGACAGCCCATGGTACTTAGAAATTTGATGTAACAAACTTGACTTTAACTCGAATTCATCCGTCTTCCCTTGACTTGCAGCGGGGTATTGGATGCATAAAGGCATTGCATTATCCAACCCCGAGGCTGAAAGCTCTTTAATTGTACGATTGTCTGCTACCATGACTTGTTCTTCCTCCTCCTCTTCTCCAAATTCGGATCCTCTGCTTGAAATAGATGGAGTTGTTGGCAACTTCCTCTTGTTCTTTCTCAACGTTCGCTCAAAATCGTGGTCAAACTCAAAGATATATTCGTGAACTGGTTGAGAACTCCTAGTCATAAACTAGTACCTGAACCAAAGTAAAAGAAACAAAACAAAATAAAAAATCAAAAGAAAAACTCGACAAAAACAAGGGATTAGCAAAACTTGCTAATCCCGACAGCGTAAAATTTGATGTGAAAATTAACTTGACACACAAATTGAGGTAGGCTACAATGCTCGCAAGCATTGAATGCTCACATCGATCTCATCCATTAAAAGGAGGAGGGAGGGAGGGGGAGGAGGAGAGAGAGGGGAAGGAGGGGTGAGATGCAGTGTGAGCATCGAATGCTTGCGTGCCTTGTAGCCAATCCCCACAAGAATTAAACCCTATTGTTGACAATTGTAGTATGGTGCAAGTAGGGATCGTTCTGGACCGGGGATTAACTAGGATTCTAATCAAGCTAAAATAAGACTCAAAAACACTAAACAGACTCTATAGACTCAAAACTAACTTAAGACACTAAAAACAGCAAGAAACAATAAAAAAGACTCAACTCTAGACCTAACAATTGGTTTTGACGAAAATAAAACTTAAAAGACTCAAAAGACTAAAAGAAAACAGGTTTTGACTCAATAAACAAGACTTAAGAAAAAGGGAATTTATTTTGACGAAATTGAAACTTAAAACAGAAACATAGAAAACAAACTTTATAAAAACAAATTTGAGTGAATTGAATGGGTGAATGGCTAGCTAGAAGGTCCTTCTCCACACATGACACATATGCAACATAAATCAATCTCCAGTTATTCTTTCAATAAACCATGAATCTCAACACCCCAAGTTAATTAGGTACGCTTAAATTAACCTTCAGATTTTCCTAGATTCATTGAATTGGACGGGATATGCGCATCGCAACCAAATTATCCTTATCAAGTTCCCTAACTATGAAAAGCATGATAGAGATACATATCAAATGTCATTAAGTTCTTTGAAAACCATAAGCATTGACAAGGTATTTGTGACTATGACAGCATGACACTCCTACTAGGAATTCACTTAATGCGATCGTGACCAGCAACCTCCACTACTTGTGAATATAAGTTTCTAACTATTAGGTGAAAGTCCCTTATATTCTAGCATCAAATTCATGCATGCAAACTAAGTATGCATCCTCAATCAACATACAAGAATAAGTTTTGATAACTCAGTTAAGCAAATTGCATTCAGGATTTATGAAACAATAATTGGATGTAATCAATTCATATCACATATATGTTCATGGCTTTAAATTTTCCTCTAACTAAAAAAGAATTAGTTACTCATGATTACAACTAAAAACATTGAAAATAAAAGAATAGAATACACCTAGAACCCTGAGGCACAATCTGGAATTTCTGACTTTTGGCTCTTATGTGCTCCCTCGTTGTCTTCTGTGCTATTCTAATTAATTGCCTTCTCAAATAACTCTCAAGCACGGTTTTCTAGAGAGTTTTGAATTTATTAGAACTCCTTTTTCCATCTGAATTAAGTTCAGAAACACGCACAAACACCTGTCCCGTTATCTTCCTTGAAACCAAATACGACTAGGACTCTTTTTCCTGTTTCAACCTTCAGTCACTAAAACAGCGACAAAATATTCTAGAAGTATCAGAATAATGATCTGTAAAATCCTATGGAAACTAAACATCCATAGCTTTCCAACCATATATGGCACGACACGTAATTCGTTCTGAGGAATTCTGGGTGCTCTGTCGAAGTTGGCAGTTATGCACAGCACTGTCCAAATTCCACTCGGATTCCACTTCTTGCAATCTGCTTGTCTTCCAAACTTCTAACTTCACTCTTTAGGAGAAAATAAAGTCCTCTAGAATTCAGATTCTCAAATATCTTCACATGAAAATGAATCTCCCTTGCAGCTGGAATTAGGTAGAAAATGATGGTGATAAGGTTAGGATAAGATAAGATAAGGTTTGGATAATGTTCCAGATAATGTTCCGTCCGTATAACTGATTCCTTATCTTCAATGTCTTGAATTAATTTCTCCATCTTTTTAGCACATTCCTAACCTCATTTGACCTCCCAATTCGTCCATTCCTTGTACTCCATATTCATTCACTCCATTTAAGCTCAATTTTTCTCTAAAATGCACCAAAATGCACTTTCTTGCTTCACTTGCCATTTGAACCTACAAACACACGAAAATAGCTTAAATCACTATAATAAACAATAACTAACTACGTAAATGCAAGAAAACAAGCTAACTAAGTCGCATAAATATGCTCCTATCAAAACTCCTTCTCTTGATGACTCATATTGGTTTCCAAGTTAATACAACAACAATCAAAAGTGGACAGGTATACTATATTCTAATGTGATTTTGTTCTCTTTTCAATTTATTCTTAAAGAATAAATTAGTGTGAAAAGTTGATTAATTTTGATTTTTATTTATCGTTTTGATGTTACATACATCACGCCAGGAACAAGGAACACTTGGAAGTAATGAGCACCAACCTCAGTTAGACCCAGAAGCATAGAAGCAATTGCTTTCATCAAAGGTTTGAAAGAAAACATTATACTGAGAAATTGCTTTTTATTGAAACATTTTATTGATGGTTGTGTAATTTTTATTTTTCAGGTTTGGATGGAAGGATTATGATGGATAGTCTCAATCATAATTAAACTTTTAAACTCTGTTGGGAACTCTTAGGATAAAATTTTTCGCATTTGAGTACATTTGACTCTTTAGTAGGATTATAAATTAGGATTATAAATGGTGTATTTTTAATGTTAGCAATTATAAAAGTACAGTTCTTTAATTCATATATTATTTTACTTTTGATATTAGCATTCTTGTGAATAAGATTAAAAATTGCAGCCTAATGCTTTCACAGAAAAAAATTCATTTCCAACATATTTGTATTTACAACAAAACTAAAAATGGTAAGGATTAAAGCATTTACGACGCATCAAACATGTCCCAAATATTATGTTTAATTCCAACATGAAAGCAGTTGCAACATTAACTATTGTGCCGCAAAGCCGTCGTAAAATAACTTTGCGACTTTAACAATGCATCGCAATAAGTTGGGAAAACTTTTACGACACAGTTTTGTTGCGATGCGATTACAAGCATCGCATGACCATCGCTATAATGCATTTGCGACATTTTCATGGTTTTTCACGACGAAATTTTTAGCGTCGCATATAACAAGTTTTTTTGTAGTGAAGCACAACAAACACACGTGCAATTTCATCCACTACCAAAGCCGAAGATCACCCACCACGTGAAACTCCTCGTTGTCTCGTTCGTCCAAGATCAAACCCCGACGGCCCTTGAAGAAACTTCAACCTCGATTCAAGATCAAGTGTTCATCACCCTTGAATCAAATTCTACTTTGGAGATCGAATCAAAGGATCAAACCTTGTACTTAGAGATTGTAACCCTAATTTTCTCACTAATACAACTTATTTTGTACACGTGTTTTTCTATTATTCATTGCAAAAAATTTTGTGTTTACAAATTTGGGACGCCCAGTGGGACCATCTCTGCCTCTCATCTCTTTCTCCAAGTGACTCAACTCTAAGCTAGGTGATGGAGTCAGATAAGGCTCAAGTTGCACCCTTGAACTCAAGCAAGAATGTGATTGCTTTCATTACAATACGCGACTTTGCTTGCATCATCTCGTGACGCAAGACGAAGAACTGCCTCTTTACCGACACATCGCTCTAATGGCGCTTCCACCTAAATCACATGAAGTTCGTTGCAAGAATAAACCATCCATCAACTTCGTCACTCGTAGCGAGTCAAGGGCTTCTACCCAATATACAGCTGCCATGGCGCATCCGCCTAAGTCACATGGAGTTCATCAAAAGCACAAGTCGATCATCTCATTTGCTTCACTGGGGGGCAAAGAAACTAGTCTCTCGAAGCAGTGAGAGGTGCTCACCAAGATCGAAGGATTTAGTGGAGCATCCATTCTTTCTCGTTTCCGATGTCGACTCAAAGGTGGGCCCATGCTTAAGTTCAATGGCAAATGATCAAAAGAAGAAGGCTGCAACGTTGAAGTTGGGGTCGTTTGACTCATCTTGTTCCATGGTAATGCAGGTGATGATGGTGGGAGTCACTTTCGTTGATGAACAACTAGCTCAGATGGCCCAAGCGATCGAAAAACTGACAAAGACCATTGAAGAGAAAGACATGCAGATCATGACGCTCATGAGCAAGCTAGATGAAAAGCATGGCAGTGAGTCAAGCAAAGGTTCACCTCATCCACAGAAAGATGAGCGTCAAGAATTCACCTCCGACAAGAAAGAGCAATCAAAACCCGATTCTGTTTGGGTGGCGTCTTTGTCAGTCGAACAACTCTAAGACATGATCGCCAAAACCATCAAAGCACAATATGAAGGTTCTCCCGAGATTCACTCACGTACTCCAAACTATACACGAAGAGGCTCGATAATCTCCTGATGTCGACGTGTTACCAGCCTCCTAAATTCTTGCAGTTCGATGGAAAAGGCAACCCTAAACAACACATTGCTCATTTCACTGAGACATGCAATAGCGCTGGCACCGATGACGATTACCTCATGAAGCAGTTCGTCCACTCACTTCAAGGAGTTGCATTCGATTGGTGCACAAACTTGGAACCAGAGTCAATTGAAAGTTGGGAACAGATGGAAAGATAGTTCATCAACCATTTCTTCAGCACACGTTCATGGTAAGCATGATGGAGATCACAAACACAAAGTAACTAAGGGATGAGCCAGTGGTCGACTACATCAACTGTTGGTGTGCATTAAGCCTCGATTGCAAAGATCGACTCTCAAAGTTGTCTTCAATGGAGATGTGCATACAAGGCATGCACTGGGGCTTGCAATACATCCTACAAGGGTTCAAACCTCGCACATTTGAAGAATTAGCTACTCGAGTACATGACATGGAGTTGAGCATCACAAGCCATTGTGGAAAGAATGATTCAATTGGTGACGAGATCAACTCCTTGAAGAAGCCCATCATTGAGTCCATGACGATAAGCACTCATCCGTTCAAGTCTTTAACACAAGACAAGAAAGGTGTAAAGAAGGCCAAGTCAAGTCAAGTCAAGTCAAAGAAAGACCGCAACGCACATTGAAAGGTGATCGAGCGGCCTAAAGAAATAAATTGCGTCAATGACCTGAGATACTGCAAGTACCACTGCGTTATTAGTCACCCGGTTGAAAAGTTCTTCGTGCTGAAAGATCTCATCATGAAGTTGGCCCAAGAAGGAAGCATTGAGCTAGATCTTAATGATGTGGTAGAGTCAAACCATGCCACCATCACTTTTAGCTCTTTTGATTCAACACATCCACCTTCACCTCGATCGCTGGGGCATGCTCCAAGACCCTGCAAGTCAAGCTAAGTGAGGTTGATGAAAAATTATACAGAAGTCTCTGTGATTCAAGAAAAGACTTTGATAGTGGCTCGTCTATGGATGCCGATGAAGAATGGACTACAATCTCTCTAAAGAAGTTATGCAAGAAGCATGCACCACATTCACAAGTCGACCGATCAAAGAGAAGGCCAAGAAGCTCCTGTGTTACAACCCGTCCCAAAATTTATGTGAAATTACCAAAATACCCCTAGTGTCAATGTTGACTTTTGTTGACTTTTCGGGACTTGTAAAAATTTATTTCTTTATATATTCTTGATGTACTCGTCGACACGAACGCATGGGCGCAAGCGGAACTCCATTCGGAGTTAAAACGAACATTTTACAAAGTTTTAAAGTGTAGGGGCATTTTGGTAATTTACCACTCTGTGTATGGGAATTAGGGTTTTTGGCTGGCTGCACAGCAGCCAACCCTCCCCATCACTTTCTGCACGATTTCTCCCCTCTCTCTCTCTCTTTCTCTCCCATTTTCTCTCTCGCCCAAAACCTTACCGAAAAGCCCTAACCTTGGACGAATCACAAAACCGTCAAACCGTCGCCCAAAATTTATACCATCACGATCGTCTCATCATTTTGGACGGGGCTGTGATCTTGGAATCTCAAAACTCGAACCCGAACGATCAAACGGACGTCAAAACGGTTTAGGGAAACTGCCCGTCGATTTTCTGTGCAAACCAGACCAAAGTAAGCCTCGAGACCATTACCATTGGTTTTATTGGATTGAGTAGGTTCAAATCGATATAAAGAACGTCCAATTTGGTGCAGTTTTGAAGGAGAACGGAATTAGGGTTTCCCGAAGTTTTCGGCCAATTTCAGGCCATCTCCGGCCACTTTTCCGGCCTCAAATAGGTATGAAAATAGTCTACTCCTCAATACCTTCAATTTGATATATGGCACGTTAAATTTGGCCAAAGAACGGAGAAGTTATGAATTTTTGAAGTTTTGGGACATAATCGGTATTTTTTTTCCAGAATCCGACGAACCAGACAGCGGCGGCTCCGGCGACCGGCGCGAGGAAGGGGACGATGGAATATTCCGTTAACGGTAACAGAATATTAGTAACGGCGTCAGCATATTCCGTCCAAAAAGTATATTCCGTTAACGTTAACGGCGCTGACGTCAGCAGGCGCTGACGTCAGCAGGCGCGTGGCTGACGGCAGCATGCGCGTGGGGTGACGTCAGCAGGCGCGTGACGCGCGTGGCGACACGTGCCAGCGCGTGGCCGGCGCGTGAAACCACTTTTCGGCGCGTCCGGCTGTTTCTCGGCGCGTGCCGGCGCATGAGGCCATTTTCCGACACGTGGCGGCGGCGCACGACGGCGCCGGCAGCGGTGGACGGCGGCAGTGGGGTTTTCGGGGCCCGAAAATCATTTTTCGAGCCCGTTTTCGCTGAAATATTAATATTTTTGGGGGATTTTTCTTTAAGGCCTATTTTTAATTTAATTTAATTTTAATCTATTTTTAATTTAATTTATTAATTGTTCCCTAATATTAAATAGGTAATTCTTCGACTCCGCACACCGAGGAGGGCAACACCGAGGGAGATTTTACTCCCGATCACCTGTGAGTGGACCTTTGCTTTATTAAATGATTTTTATGATTGAAAATGTTTATGAATTTGATTTCTATATGGTTTTAAATGGTTTTCGAAGCATGTTTATTTATATATATTTATTTATAAATATATATACATATTGATAATTGATTATGCAACCATATTTGCTTTATTTATGGTTAAATATTGGGAAATGGATTTAAATGGTTATTGTGGTTTTATACCAAAGTATGAATATATTTTATGAAATGGTTTACAATTTGACCTTACGTTTGCGTAATTATAAAATGGTATTTGATATATGGTTTTGAGAGAATATATTATTTATGCAATATTAAATATTTGGGAATTATGAAAGGGATATTGCTTCTTATATCTAAACACATGAGTATGTATGTACGTTTTCAAACACACTTGGTATGCTTTCACTACGTTGTAGTACCGTCTCACGGCCGTAGGACAAGTCTCACATGTTTGGGTCACACGCACTGTACTCCAGGGGTATTGTCCGGTAAATACCTTAGTGCAAGCTTGTCTTACGTTTATGTTTATTTTGGGGAAAAGGCCCCACTACGTAAGGACTCGAGTGTGACGCGCTGCGGCGCAAGTGCTTACATGTGTGTGGTACTAGGAGTACAAATTAATGGATAACGTAAAGTGCTTGTACGGTGATTGAGAGGTTGTTCCTCAACCCGTACTTGGGTGATCGCGCATATACCCTGTGTTGGTTTTTCCTTTCTATATCATTGGAATTATGAATTGTGAATTATGATTATTATACCTTTTGATATGTTTCAGTATACTCTTAAAGTACATTTTAAACTATACTATGATAGTATGTTTCTACGATTATACTGGATTTTCAAATAGGGGGTTAGTATATTTGAAAAGAGAAAGGTTTTGCGAAAACTTTGATTTTTTGTCCACTCACACCTTTGTTTTTGCGCCCCCTTCAGGACATAGTGATAGTGCATCCGGCGAAGTCGAGACTTCTGTGTGGCAGCTCTGATCATCCATCCCGACCATGTAGGGATTTATCTTTCCTTTCAGTTTCTATAATAATATCCATCCCTGTTATGGATAGAGATTCTAGGAACTTATTTTATTGTTGGTTTCCGCTGTTTTAAAATTAGTACGCTCTGAACCATATGCATATTGACATTGAATTTCGTAATTTTATTACCATTTAATTTTTGGTTCCACTAAGTGTTGTCATGCATTTAATATCTTCGTCACTTACGAGTGTCGGCTAGCACGCTCGCACTCGGTATCCACGTGGGTATCGAGGGTGGGGTGTGTCATCCTGTCAAACTCCTAAACAACATGAAAGTGTTGAAGATGATGAACTTTTGAAGCAACGATCATCCATCCCCATCACGTTGCACGAGTTCTTCCCCGAAGACTTCTTCAAGAATCAGTTGGTCCAGACTCTTTGTTATGAAGTTTGCAAGGAACACTTCTATAAGATCACTTGACAAGTTTACCAAAACGCTCCTCGCCTACACGAGCTGAAACTGTACACTGCACCACACGCTTCTCGCTTGCACGAGCTGAAATTGCACAAGGCACCACAAGCTCCTCACATGCACTAGCTAAAACTGCACACGACACCAAAACGCTGCTCGCCTGTACGAGCAAAAACTGCAACACGACACAAAAAGCTCCTCGCCTAGACGAGCCAAAACTGCGGCATGGCGCAAAGCGCTCCTCGCTTGCATGAGCCAAAACTGCAACACGACACAAAACGCTACATTGCCTGCACGAGCTGAAATTGCACAAGGCACCAAACGCTTCTTGCCTACACGAGTTAAAACTGCAACACGGCACAAATGTGGTCCTTGCCTTCACGAGCTGAAACTACACAAGGCACCAAACGATCCTTGCCTGCACGAGTTCAAACTACACAAGGCACAAACACACTCTTTCGTCTGCTCGAGTATAAAAGGCCACACCAAATGCTCATTGTCCGCACGAGCCAAAATTGCGAATGACATCAAGTCCACCAAATCCTCCTCACTCGCATGAGCTTAAAATGCAACATCAAATGCTTTTGGCCCGCATAAGCATAAACTATGTACGACACAACAAATAAAAAAAAAAAAACTTGAACTACGTTGTGACTTGATCTCTGACGATGTCGTTGCTCGTTTAGTTTGGTACCACATCAAATTCAGTGCTTCATTCCTAGTTGATGCTGCTTCATTTTGCCAAAGTTGGGTCGGTCGCAGTGACATCAATTGCCACCTTGAACTCTTCTATCGACGGCGAATGAGCACAGACCCCAAGTGCTCATGGCGGGTCCAACAACAAACACTATGGAATGCCGCAGGATTCGAGCAAGATAGGTCCGCTACTGTTGAGTCTTCTCTCGACGACATATGAGCGCAGACCCCAAGTGCTCATGGCGGGTTCAGCAGCAAACGCTATGGAATGCCGTAAGATTCGAGCAAGAGAAGTCTGCTACTGTTAAGTCTTCTCTCGACGGTGAATGAACGCAGACCCTAAGTGCTCCTGGCGGGTCTAGCAGCAAATGCTATGGAATCCCGCAGGATTCGAGCAAGAGAGGTATGCTACTGTTGAGTCTTCTCTCAACGGCGAATGAGCGCAGACCCCAAGTGCTCATGGCAGGTCCAACAGCAAACGCTATGGAATGCCGCAGGATTCGAGCAAGAGAGGTCTGCTACTGTTGAGTCTTTTATCGACGGCGAATGAGCGCAGACCCCAAGTGCTTATGGCAGGTCCAGCAGCAAACACTATGGAATGCCACAGGATCCGAGCAAGATAGGTCCGCTACTATTAAGTCTTCTCTCGATGGCGAATGAGCGCAGACCTTAAGTGCTCATAGCCGGTCCAGCAACAAACACTATGGAATGCCGCAAGATCCGAGCAAGAGAGGTCCGCTATTGTTGAGTCTTCTTTCGACAGCGTATGAGCCCAAACTCCAAGTGCTCATGGTGGGTCTAACAACAAACACTATGGAATGTCGCAAGATCCGAGCAAGAGAGGTCAGTTATTGCTAAGTCTTCACTCGATGGCGAATGAGCGCAAACCCTAAGTGCTCATGGTGGGTCTCGCATTAAACACTATTGAAGTATTCTTTTGACTATATTTCTTCTTCACATGGTCATTCGTTGTAGTAGACGACATCTTCAAATTTTCTGGAAAAAAAAAAGAGAAATAAAAGAGAGAGAGGACAATATGCCAAAAGGTGTTCTCTTTTGTTCCTATTGAATGATTTAAAAACCCATGTGATGCCTCCATTTTGGCATCAGACTTATCACTCATCAGTCCAAATGCATGGTGCTTCATTCCTCCCTTTGGTAGAGCAGTATGAGTTTCCAAACATTACGATAATTGGTGTCTTCATTCCAAACAGTATGAGTTTCCTTTGGTGCTTCATTCCTCGTTGGATCATCACCTCGTGGTAACATCAATTATTCGTTTCGCAAAGCCATCTCTCGTGATCAGTGTCATTGCAATTTCCCATATATAAGACCATCGTCGATTTCTCTTGCTGCTCGATCTAATCTTGAAATGCTCGTATCTGCTTCATGCCAAAAAAAAGGGCAACAACAACATGCTTCATGCCATTGAAATTGAAAGGTTAGCATGATCTTCGGTTTCACATCATCACCCATGACGTCGACAAGGGCTGTTAACTTCAAATTTAATTGATGTGTATTTCATGGGTAACAATATACGAAGGTACAAGTATAAATAGAATAGGGGGTGGGAGAGAGATAGGAGGAAGTAACAAGCAACTATCCGAGAAACCCTAGTGACCGCATGTGTAACCCTAGTAACCGGTTAATCCTAGGCTTAATCTAATCCTTAAATCAAGGTGATTATACCCAAACCTAGACAAGAAACTAATCAGTCAACTCCCTTCAATTAAGGGGAGATGGCTATTACACTTTGGTACAATGATGACCATCACTCTAGGATTTAGTGGCTCAAGATCAATTGACAAGCTGATTACTTGATGTATACTTCAACACTCCCCCTCAAGCTAGATCGAGGAGATTAAATTATCCAAGCTTGCCCAAGAGACGATGAAGTTGGACCGACGACAGTGCCTTGGTGAAAAGGTCCGCAAGTTGAGCATGACTTCGCGTGAAAACAGTCATGATGACTTGAGATTGAACTTGATTTCGGATGAAATGGCAATCCACTTCAATATGCTTGGTTCTCTCGTGCAACATAGGATTAGCAGCAATATGTATAGCTGCCTGGTTATCGCACATAAGTGACATAGGTGTAAAGCTAGGAAACCCTAAGTCTGAAATGAGACCTTTAAGCCATATCAGTTCACATGCTGTGACAGTCATTGCTTAATATTCAGCCTTTGTGCTGGAGCGAGCAACAACTTGTTTTTTACATTTCCACGTGACTAGATTTCCACCAACAAATGTACAATAGCCGGTTGTGGATTTTCTGTCAATTGCATTCCCTGCCCAATCTGCATCTGTGTAGCCACTAATAACAGTGGAATGGTTATTTTGCATGATAATCCCTCAGCCTATGGAACCTTTGAGGTAACGTAAGATGCTCTTAACAATGTGGAGATGATGCACAGTGGGTGAATGCATGAATTGACTGACCATGTTGACTGCATAAGTGATATCTGGTCTAGTAATAGTGAGGTAGATGAGTCTGCCCACCAGTCTTTGATAGTTCCTCACATCATGCACAGCTTCTCCATCAATATTGAGCTTTAGTTTACAATCAACAAGTGAAGTGGCAGGTTTGCAGTCGAGCATATTTTCTTCCTTGAGAAGATCCATCACATATTTTCGTTGGTGAAGGAACAGTCCTTTTGAAGATGTTGCCATTTCTATTCCCAAGAAGTATTTCAACCTTCCCAAATCCTTGATGGCAAAAGTCTGGTGTAGTGAGAGCTTCAGAGCTGCAATCTCAGTAGCACTATCCCCAGTGATAATAAAGTCGTCAACATAAATAAGAATCACTAGCTTCCCATTGATATCAGTGCGGACAAATAATGAAGAATCAGCATTACTGCATATAAAACCAATTTTTGTCAGCATTGAGCTAAGCTTGGCATACCAAGCTCGTGGTGATTGCTTCAATCCATATATTTCCTTGTGCAATTTGCAAACCGCATGTTACCTTCAAGGCAACCATAACCTGGAGGGAGCTGCATATATACTTCTTCTTGGAGTTCTCTGTGAAGGAATGCATTCTTCACATCCATTTGATAGAGAGACCATCCATAGTTTATTGCCTTAGAGAGTAAAACCCTAACTGTATTCATTTTGGCAACGGGGGCAAATGTTTCCTTATAATCTACTCCAAAAGTTTGATTGAAGCCTCGAGCAACCAGTCGAGCCTTGTGTCTCTCTATGGAACCATTAGCTTTGAACTTGATTTTGTAAATCCATCGACTTCCAACAGCCTTTTTTCCTGAGGGAAGTTGAACGAGACTCCAAGTATGATTATCTTCCAAAGCTTTGAGCTCTTCGGCCATTGCTTGTTTCCACTGTGGAAGAAGTGCTGCTTCCTGAAAGATTGTTGGTTCATAGTGTTTATCAAGGGAACTTGATGTGAAATTTAATTGCACACAAACTTAAACCTTATTAAGATAGCTGTAGTATATGAAAGTAGGGATTGTTCTAGGCCGGGGATTAACTAGGGATGCTAATCTACACCAACTGGACTCAAAAGCATGAAACTAAGTTAAATTGACTCAATTAAAACTAAACTAACTCAATTTAAAAGCAAGGGATTGGTTTTGACGAAATTACACTTAACAAAACAGAATTGTAAACTAGACTCAATTAAGCACGAAATTGGTGAATTGAATGGGTGAATGGCTAGCTAGAAGGTCCTTCTCTACACATGACATACATGCATACAAATCAATCTCCAGTTATTCTTTCAATAAACCATGAATCTCAACACCCCAAGTTAATTAGGTACGCTTAAATTAACCATCAGATTTTCCTAGATTCATTGAATTGGACGTAGCGCCACAACCAAATTATTCTTATCAAGTTCCTTATATGACAGCATACTAGAGATACATCTCAAAGATCATTAAGTTCTATGAAAACCATAAGCATTGACAAGGTATTTGTGACTATGATAGCATGACACTCCTACCAGGAATTCACTTAACGCGATCGTGACTGGCAACCTCCACTACTTGTGAATATAAGTTTCTAACGATTAGGTGAAAGTCCCTTATATTCTAGCATCAAATTCATGCAAGCAAATTAAGTATGCATCCTCAATCAACATACAAGAATAAGTTTTCAATCAAACAGTTAAGCAAATTGCATTCACGATTTATGAAATAATAACTGGATGTAATCAATTCATATCACATATATGTTCATGGCTTTGAATTCGCCTCTAGCTATCAAGGAATTAGTTACTCATAATAAAAGGAAACAAAAACAAATAAAGTTAAACATTGAAAATAAAGATTGAAGACACCTAAAACCCTCCAAAGCTACGGCACCAATCTTCAATTTCTAACTTCTGGCGCTTCTGTGTTCTCTCCTTCGTCAAATTGGTTTTCTTATGTATCTTGTGCGTCTCCGAGTGATTCCATTCTCAAAGGATTCTAAGGCACGGTTTTTTTAGAGAGTTTAGACTCCCTTAGAACTCCTTAATCCATTTGAATTAAGTGTAGAAACACGCACAAACAGCTGTTCCGTTATCTTCCTTGAAACCCAATCCAACTAGGACTCTTCTGCCTATTTCGACCTTCCGTCACTAAAGCAGCGATAACTATTTCTAGAAGTATCAAAATCGTGATCTGTAAACTCCTATGGGAACTAGACATCCAGAGATTTCCAACCATATATGGATTGATACGTAATTCATCCTGAGGAAATTTGGGTGCTCTGTCGAAGTTGGCAGTTATGCATAGCACTGTCCAAATTCCACTCGGATTCCACTTTCTTGCAATTTGCTTGTCCTTTGAACTTCTATCTTCACTCATTAGCACATTCCTAGCCTCATATAAACTTCAAAAACGTCCATCCATCATGCTCCAAACATGTGCTTTCCATTCCAAGCCCAAAACTGTTCTAAAATACTCCAAAAGGCTCGTTCTTGCCAACTTTGTCACTTGGACCTACAAATACACGAAAATAGCTTAAAATACTTTAATAAACAGAAACTAACTCAATAAATGCAAGGAAAGAAGGTAACAAAGTCGCATAAATATGCTCCTATCAACACTGAGAAAAGCAACATGTGTGGAGGACAGTGCATTGAGACTATGAGTGATAGGATACCGTGAGGCATAAGTTACATAGTCATGTAATTTTGCTGGCGGATTTCTTCCTAGATGAGGGTTTCTTCTGAGCACTTGAGGCTCATGATCTGAGGGTGGCTCCTGGTTTCTCTCACTGCTGTGAGAATGATCTGAATTGTTTGATTCAACTTGAGATTTTCTTAGATCATGTGTTTCAGTGATTGAACCTTCTTGCAACACATGATCGTTAAAAGTTTGAGGCAGTGGGAATAGATTAAACACCTCCTCCCCCTGACTTGTAGTGGTTCCAAAGTAAGGACTATTTTCTTCAAACTTAACATCCTTGGACACAATGCATTTCTTAGTGACTAGATTAAAACACTTGTACCCTTTTTGGGTGGAGGAATACCCAAGGGACACACATTTAGTTGCCCTTGCATCTAGTTTGTCACGATTTGATGCTTGGATGTGAACATAGCAGACACAACAAAACACCTTGAGATGTGTCAAATCGATTTTCCTGCCCTTTAGCACTTCATAGGGCGATTTAAACCCTAGCACCTGACTTGGAAGTTTGTTGATGAGGTTGGTTGCAGTAAGAATGGCAAATGACCAAAAAATTTTTGGAACATTCATATGTATCATGAGAGATCGAGCCTTCTCCAAGAGATCTCGATTTTTTCTCTCCGCCACACCATTTTGTTGTGGAGTACCTACACAGCTTGTTTGGTGAATGATGCCATGTGCACTTAGATATTGAACCATGTTGTTGGACATAAATTTAGAGCCATTATCTTATCGTAACTGAAATTGGGTTTCAACATGTGACTGAAATTGGGTTTTAACATGAATGTGAAAACCTTTGAAGATAGTGAACACCTCACTTTTTGATTTCATCAGATAGAGAAAACTAACTCGAGAGAAATCATCAACAAACAAGAAAAAATATTTAAATCCTTCCATTGATTCAGTTGTTGGTCCCCATACATCGGCGTGTACTATTTCAAAAAGCTTACATGTTCTAGACTGGGAATTACCAAAAGGCAGTCTAGTAAATTTTGATAGCTGTCATGTATCACAGGTAGTATGTGACTTGCTAACACTTGGAAACAATTTTGACAAAACAGACTCGGAAGGATGAGCTAATCTCCTATGCCAAAGTTGGTCTTCATCTATAGACTTTAATTTAACTTGAAAGGCTCGAGTAAGACTGGAGTTCTTGCACAGGTAGTAAAGTCCATTTATGAAGACCCCTTCACCAATCATCTTCATGGTGAGAACGTCCTGAAATAGTACATTATCAGGTGAGAAAATAGCACGACAATTTAGGGTATTTGTGATTTTTCCAATTAACAAAAGTTGGAATGGTAAAGATGGAACATATAGGGCAGTGGAAGGTGTTTTGTTTGAAAACAAATTCATTTCTCCTTTACCTAAAACTAGAACATTTTTTTCCATTTGTAACTGACACATGGGAAGGACTAGAGAAAGGTTTAAACCTATGCAAATTTGTAACTTTGTTTGTCATGTGATCAGTGACACCTGAATCGATTATCCAACAATCATTTTCAAAACTAGTTAATAAGGCAGTAGAGAAGGCTTTGAGAATACCTGGTGCCTCGTTACTTGGTACTCTCTGATTTCTAGCAAGGAATCCAGCAAATTGCCCTAACATAGCTGTGTGATTGTCTACTTCACTATTAGAACCAGACGAAGCTCCTCCATATCCCTTACCTTGTAGGTAGGTAGCAAACTCATTAATGAGAGTTAGTGGGTTGGTCATGAAATTGAAGGACCTTTGGGGCATGGGGGGAGGAGATTGAACCGCAGCAAGTTGAGCCTTGAAGTGAGTTTACTGTGAAGACCTTAGTATAATTTTTCCTTCTTTGGTGAACTTAGGTTTAAGTTCAGGATGAAGTTCCCAACACTTCTCTTTTACATGCCCGACAGCATCACAATATTTGCATTTTAGGTGTGGATTTCTGCTCTTGTACACCTTGGCTTCAATGTGCTTGGAATTTGAGATATATGCTCGAGACTATGTCAACCTTGGACTGTGTTCAACACTCATCACCTTCTTCTGTGCTTCTTCTCTTTGAATAATAGCACAGACATTGTTGAAGGTGGGCAACTCTTGACTCATCAGGGTGTGACTTCTTAGATCTTCATACTCTGGACTCAAGCTCCCTAACAACTGGTAAATCCTGTTTTCCTCAGCCAGTTTTAGGAGAATGGTCGGATCTGGAGTGTGTGGAAGATACACATCCAGCTTATTCCACATGGTTTTGAGCCTTCCAAGATGTTGAACAAAAGATTTCCCTTCTTGCTGAATACTTGCAGTGTCTTTCTTCAGTTGAAAAACTCGAGCATAATTGTTTTGATTTCCATACATATCCTTCAAGCCTTTCCACAGGTCTTGTGCGGAATTTGAGTAACTGAAAATCTCAACTGTATGCTTCTCCATGGTGTTGAGTAGGAGAGACATGACCAGTTGATCCTTGCACAGCCATGCACCGTACGTGGGCGATGAGTTGTCTGGGACTTCCATACTTCCATTTACAAACCCTAATTTTCCTCTTCCACCGAGTGTTACAACCCGTCACAAAATTTTATGTGAAATTACCAAAATACCCCTAGTGTTGATAGGAGCACTTTGTGCTATGATTTTAATATGTTTATACTTTATTCTAAGCATTGTTTAGCCCTTATCCTTGCTTTTCTGAGTCATTTAGTCGATTTAAGAGTGTTGGGAAGTTTTTGCTCGAAATTAGGTTATGACAAGCTCATATTTATGTATATTTTACATCAAATTTACTTGTCTTTTCTTAGTTAGTTCCTTATATTTTTGAGCTATTTACTTTGTTTTTATGTTTTGTAGGATCTGTCAAGCAAAGAAAAGAAAAATAGCACAAAGTGGATTTTAAGTAACAGATTCGTCAAAACTGCCTATGCAGATCAGTTGACTTTGGAAGCAAGTTGTGAACAGCTCAGAATGAATTAAAAAACGTGCCTTATATGCTTGGAAAGCTACAGATGTCTATTTTTTGGAGCATTTCACGGATTGTCCATATCAATTTTCTAGAAGAAGTTATGGCCGTTTTAACACTGAAAGGTTCAGAAAATGCTGAGCAGTTTGTAACTGCAACGAAAGCAACAAAACGCATGCAGCCAAAAACAAGTCAGCAAACACCTATCCAAATAGCTGAGGAAATGAAATTAAAGATGAGGAGTAAGTGGGAGTAATTGGCATAAAGGCCACCCAAAGAGTTACAATTGTTTAACCGTTTTTCTTTCACTTAATGTTATCAATAAATAGCTATTAGTGGGGATGATTCAGCTAGTTAGAAAAGGAGAGAGACCATTTTATACAGCCATACAGATTTCTGAGAAAAAAAAAAAATTCTCTCTCCCTCTATCCATCCTCTAAGGCAATTCCACATATTTCAAGCAAGGAAGAAGAAGAGAAGAAGGAGCCGTGAGCAATTCATCCATCATCCACCATTGAAGACTTGCTTTCAAGCTTCAAGAATCCAACCGTCAAGCCTCAATCTCCATCTTCCATCCACGGTGTAATTCATTCTATTTCTTTGTAACCTTGTTTGATTTATGTTGGAATTGTTTCTAGTTGACATTGATGTTAGACAAAGTTTAAATTCGAATTCTTATGATTGAATAAAGTTTGATTCTTATAATTTTGATTCTGAGTTGCTTATGTGAGATTGTTCAATTGAATTTGCTTTACAGAAAACTTTTATATGTTTATGTTCTTTGGTGGCCAACTTAGGATATATACATATAATTGGTGCTACATTTAGGTAAACGATTCACCTAATAGTTTTGTGGACCTAAATCACAAGTAGTAAAGGCTTTGGAAAAAGGTTGAATTCAATTGAAAAGGATTGCAAATAGATGAACTTATTCATACTAGGTTGTGCACTTAAGTTGATAGCCTTTCTCTATGTGTATTGCATTAAACATGTTTTGATTAGCTAGCTTTCTAGACTTTGATTGCATGTTTAATAGAATTAATCTAGGTGCTTTCATTTAGATTAATTAATTAAGGAAAGTAAAATATGGGAAAATCATTTGCTATGAATGTTTTACATGATCAACTTCTTTCTCATGACTTAGATGAACAATTGTAGGGTTGAATCGAATTTGATCATGGAATTGGTTTTGATCTTTGTTTCTTTCATTTCATTCTTGTACTTGTGTTTATACATTTTATTTTCTTTGTTTCTTTTAATTTTTGAAAATCTAAAACAGAAAACCCCCCTTTATTTTGTAAAATATGTTTATACTTAATTTTATTTTTGTAAGTAATATACTTTGTATTTTTATTGACAGGTGTACCCTCAATCCCCGGATTAGAACGATCCCTATTTACCATATACTAATGATGACATTTTCAGGGTTAAATTATGCGCTTACTAAGAGTGTATCAAGTGTCAATGTTGACTTTTGTTGACTTTTCGAGACGACTTGTGAAAATTTATTTCTTTACATATTCATGATGTACTCGTCGATACGAACGCGTGGACGCAAGCGGAACTCAATTTGGAGTTAAAACGAACGTTTTATGAAGCTTTAAAGTTTAGGGGCATTTTAGTAATTTCCACCCCGTAAGTTGGAATTAGGGTTTTGGGTTGTGGGTTGGCTGCAGTGCAGCAACACATTCTCTCCAACCCTGCACGTTCTCATCCTCTTTCTCTCCCACTTCTCTCTCGGCCAAAAACTTCCAAAACATACCGAAACCCTAACTTTTGGACGAATCACAAAACCATCAAACCGTCACTCAAGACCAATACCATTACGATCGTCTCGTCATTCTGGACGAGGCTGTGATTTCAGAATATCCAAACTCGAACCCAATCGACCAAACCGACGTCGGAACGGTATCGGCAAACTGTCCTCCAATTTTCTATACAATCCAGACCAAGGTAAGCCTCGAGATCATTACCATTGATTTTATTACGTTGAGTAGGTTCAAATCGATATAAAGAACGTCGAATTTGGTGCAGTTTTGAAGGAGAACGGAATTAGGGTTTCCCGAAGCTTTCCTGCCAATTTCAGGCCATCTCCGACCATTTTTCAGTCCCCAAATTGGTATGAAAATATTCTACTCGTCAATACCTTCAATTTGATATATGGCACGTTGAATTTGGCTAAAGAACGAAGAAGTTATGAATTTTTAAAGTTTTGGAATTAAATCGGGAAATTTTCCAGAAATCCGGCGAACCAGACAGCGGAGGACGGCGGCTCCGGTGACAGGCGAGAGGAGGAAGAAGAAGGAATATTCCGTCAACGGTAACGGAATATTCCTGACGGCGTCAGAATATTCCGTCAGAAAGGTATATTCCGTTAAAACTAACAGTGCTGACGTCAGCAGCGCGTGGGGTGACGTCATTAGGGCGCGTGCAGCGCGTGGCGGCTCCTCCCGGCGCATGGCAGCGCGTCCGACTGTTTCCCGGCGAGTGCGGCGGCGCCGGCGGCGGTGGACGGCGGCTGTACGGTTTTCGGGCCCCGGAAATCGTTTTTCGAGCCCGTTTTCGCTAATATAGTATTATTTTTGCAATATTTTTCTATAGGGCCTATATTAATTTATATTAGGGAGGTTCTAATTTTATCCTTAATATTAAATAGGTAATTCTTCGGCGCCACACTTCGAGGAGGGCAACACCAAGGGAGATTTCACTCCTGATCACCAGTGAGTGGACTTTTGTTTTATTAAATGATTTATATGCTTGAAAATATTTATGAAATGGTTTTCTTACATGAGTTTAAATGTTTTTGAGGCATGCTTATATATATATATATATTATGAAATGATTTTGGGATTTGAATATATATGGATATATATTATTAAATGGTTTTAGCTTATGATTTCGGGTATGCATAAATATTGGTATTTCATATATGACTCCGATGAGAATGTTATTTATGCAACGTTTAAATATTTGGGAAATTATGAAGTATATGATATTCTTCACTTCTACACATGATATTTGTATGTATGTTTTCAAACACACTTGGTATGCTTTCAAACACACTTGGTATGCTTTCACTACGTTGTAGTACCGTCTCACGGCCGTAGGACAAGTCTCACATGTTTGGGTCACACGCACTGTACTCCAGGGGTATTGTCCGGTAAATACCTTAGTGCAAGCTTGTCTTACGTTTATGTTTATTTTTTGGGGAAAAGGCCCCACTACGTAAGGACTCAGGTGTGACGCGCTATTGCGCAAGTGCTTACATGTGTGTGGTACTAGGAGTACAATTTAATTGAATAACGTAAAGTGCTTGTACGGGGATTGAGAGGCTGTTCCTCAACACGTACATGGGTGATTGCTTATATACCCTGTGTTGGTTTTCCTATATTTATATTATTGGTATATTCGATGAAAGTACTATTGGAAATATGATTTGTTATCTACGGATTTTATATTGATATATGTTTCCAGTTATACCTATAAACTACATTTTGACGTATACTACGGTAGTACGATTTTACAATTATACTGGATTTCAAATAGGGGGTTATTATGTTGAAAAGAGAAAGGTATTTCGAAAACTTTTATTTTTGTCCACTCACACCTTTTGTTTTTGCGCCCCCTTCAGGACATAGTGATAGAGCATCTGGTGAAGTCGAGGCATCCGAGTGGCAGCTCTGATTCTATTTCCCGACCATGTAGGGATTTACTATTTCTTATTTAGTTTTTTAAATAATATCCATCCCTGTTATGGATAGAAATTCTAGGAACTTGATTCATTATTTTGTTTCCACTGTTTCAAATTAGTACGCTCTGAACCTTGTGCATGTTGACATTAATTTCCGCAACTTTATGGTAATTTAATTTACTTAAACTAAATGTTGTCATGCATTTAATGGCTTCGTCACTTACGAGTGCCGGCCAGCACGCCCAAACTCGGTATCCACGTGGGTATCGAGGGTGGGGTGTGTCACCGAGAGCTAGTGAAACAGCTCAAGACCAAGGCAGATAATTGAATTCATTCAATAAAATTGAACATAAGCGTTGATTTGTATTAACCTCAATATTTGAGGCATCTATGTATGTAACATTTGAGGGAGGAACACCAGAGTTCCCCTCCCCAAGATTCACAGACCCCTCTTCAGCCATAGTTTAGGCTTGAAGAGATAATTTGTAGCAAAAGACAAGGTAGAGACAACCCCCCCCCCCCAAGATTCACAGACCCCTCTTCAGCCATAGTTTAGGCTTGAAGAGATAATTTGTAGCAGAAGACAAGGTAGAGACAAGTTACAAAGGAACCTGCTCTGATACCATGTTAACTTTCAAATTTAATTGATGTGTATTTCATGGGTAACAATATGCGAAGGTACAAGTATAAATAGAAGAGGGGGTGGAAGAGAGATAAGAGGAAGTAAAAAGCAACTATCCGAGAAACCCTAGTGACCGCATGCGTAACCCTAGTAACCGATTAATCTTAGGCTTAATCTAATCCTTAAATCAAGGTGATTATACCCAAACCTAGACAAGAAACTAATCAGTCAACTCCCTTCAATTAAGGGGAGATGGCTGTTACACTTTGGTACAATGATGACCATCTTGATCTCTAGGATTTAGTGGCTCAAGATCAATTGACAAGATGATTACTTAATGCATACTTCAACAAGGGCTCCATGAGTGTTAACGACGTGAAAGAGGCTCGGTGACCGTTGACGACACTCACAGAGGAAGACATCCACAACATTGAAGCTCACGGATAACAGACGTGATAATGGCTTAGCGGTCATCGACGATGCTCATGAAGGAAGCAGGTCACACCGGCTCGGTGAGCATGAACGATGCTCATGGAGGGAACACAACTTGGGCTCGGTGAGTGTTGACAGGACTCAAGGAGTAGAAATGAGAAAACAGATCAAGGACACGATTCTTTCCATTTCCACCTTCTTCACGTGTAAATTGGTAGGAAAGACCACCAAGATGGAGACAGCTACACTAGTCCGATGTAGAGACAAAGCATGGTGCTGCAATGCTTGAAATTTTTTTTTTCCTAATGACTTTGATTGGCGCGACATATTCTTGCCCGCAATTGGAGTGCATTCCATACAAGAAATTATCTGTATTCATGATTCCCTGCCCAACTTAGTCTCAAGGTATTTAAGGCAAGAATGCAATACATAATCACGCTGATGGGGCGGCGTCCAATGAGGAAAATTTTAAGAATGTAGCCTTACCAATTCAATCCCACAATGTGCAAAAAAAAAGTTAAAATAAATAAATAAATTGTCATTTGTCCAACTTGTTGATTTGGTTGGGTCACTATGGGAGTAGGCTACGGTGCTCGCAAGCATTGGATGTTCACACCGATCTCACCGTTAAAAGAAGGGTGAGATCGGTGTGAGCATTCAATGCTTGCGAGCACTGTAGCCAGTCCCGTCCCTATGCTTAAATGACGTGCAATTTCTTTACCATCTACACGATTGAAAAAGTGATTTGGTTGAAGACAAAGTGATTTGGTTGAAAACAAAATGGTACAACCAAATGTGCAAACGTCGTTTACAAGAGTAACTTCAAGCCACACCTCCAACAAGCGACAAGCATGTCTTCGCCGTGACTTGAAGTGGGGGCATTTGTAGACATCAAAATTTCGGAAAAAATAAATGTTCACCAACAAATTAAATTTTGCCCCGTCAAGGCTTACGTAGCGCACACCAAGGGTCTCGCAAATTGCGCACACCATGGCATGTGACTCATCAAAATTGGATGAATTATCAAGATTAACTCGTGTCAGCAGCTGAAGATCACCCACCACGTGAAACACCTCATGGTCCCGTTCGTCCAAGATTAAGCCCTGACAGCCCTTGAAGAAACTTCAATCCCGATTCAAGATCAAAGGATTAAACCTTGTACTCAGAGATTGTAACCCTAATTTTCTCATTAATACAAATTATTTTGTTCACGCGTTCTTCTATTATTCATTCCAGAAAATTTCCTGTTTACAACGTCATCCGAGCAATGTACGTCATGCGTAATCAATTGAGGCATTGAGTGGATGACGTCAAAAAACCGATCTTACACGAGAGTTTCCCCACAGGGCACGAGGACAATGTGGATATTTTCATATAAATTTATGTATTTTTGGGCTTCCATGTCTATAAATCCAACGTCCTCTTTGAAATGTTTTGGGCTGAATGTCTGTAGAACTTGGACCATTGCGTCCGTTTTTAGTCAAATAGGGTTCTTTTTCTTTGGGAAATATTAATGTCAGCATCAAATCTTAAAATAATTGGCAAAGATTCAAAATTATTTTTTAATACAATGAAATATTTACACTAAGGGGTGGGAGATTTGATCTAAGTCATACAATGGGTCTGTCATAAACATTTGGTATCGAATTTGTTGGAACCAAAATTATGCGCCTATAAGAAAAGAGTACAACTGTGAATAGTCGAAGGTACCAGTGGGGTACTAGCCAAAGGCTCTCCGATGTTCAAGTTAGTAAGTAATATTAAGACTCAAGCAATGAGTAAGAGAATATGCAAAGAACTTAGTATGCGCAAATTGCGTTACCAGAGATGTGCCCTAGATGAAGGTATTTGTAGTAGTAGGGAGAGAGACCTTGTAGGATATTGAATCTGTATTAAACCAAGATAATCCCAGAGAATATCTAGCAATAGATATTATTTTCTCTTAGGGCTGTGATTACTTGTGGCACACGCCAATCCCTAGATTGTAGGAATCTCTAAGAATATAGGAAATAGATCAAATCCCCAGTTGGATCGGTGAAAGTCGGCAGACTTCGCCTACCTTTTTGGAGTACAACAAATATGGTGGCATCGCTGATCCGTTTGAGAAGCTTACTCCGATGGGCAGAGCTATTGAGTCCACGACTGGACTTCTGAGGTATGTGTATTTCGATCGTCCTTACTCCGGCCTTGAAAAATTCATGGTCCCACAAATGCCCCTAACTATGCTTCTGAAAAGACGTTCCCCTTGATGATGGATAGTTATCTAAAGACCATGCATTTCGTAGTAAATCGGAATACCAATTGTTTGATTTCTTTTGACACGTGTTGATCCTGGCTCGTTACCTTTGCAATGAAGTTGAGGCTTCCCAGATTTAGACGTGCGCCTTTGAGTGTTGTGCTACTGTGATAGCAATGATGAGAGACATGCGTGAACAATGATCAAGAGACAACCTTTCTTCTCCCCGAGGATTTCTGTCACCAAGATTGCTCATCTCGAGACACACCGCTCCAATCCTCATGATGACATTTATTTCCATTTAGCTTATAAATACCTTGACCTCTTACTAATCTTCTAGAAAATTTATCTTTGAAATTTTGATTGAAGTCTTAGGCCGATAGATGGTTTCATGTTGTCTCAATTCGATAGCCCACTTGGTGACTCTAGAAGATGCATATGGACTGTGCAGAATTGATCGGAGAGGGTACTCCATCATATATATGATTCGGACTGACTGGAAGCATGATCGGAGTTTCCTTACTGCTATCACCAAAGCAAGAATAAGTTTCTCCATCTTCGGATATATAGTCTCTGGTTTGAGAAGAGCTTTAGACACATAATACATCAGTTTCTGCTCCCCCAAGTCTTCTCGGACTAGAGCTCCACTAACTGCGTATTTCGATACTACTAGATATAAGTACAAGTCTTCTCTGTCGATGGGTTTGGACAATAATGGTGGATTAGACAGGTACTTCTTCAATTTTGTCAAAGCTTCTTCACATTTGTCAGTCCACAACAAGCCTTTCCTCTTCTTGTTAGCGGTGAAGAATGGTTTGCACTTGTTAGTAGATCGTGAAAGAAATCGACTGAGAGCAGACGCTCTTCCAGTTAAGCTTTGGATTTCCTTCATGGTCCTAGCGACTTTATCTTGATAATGGCTCTGATTTGATTCGACTTAGCTTCAACGCTTGGTAACCAAATAACCTAAGAGTTTTCTCGATGCTACTCCGAAGTACACTTCTCCGAATTAAGCTTCATGTTGTATTTTTGGAGTAGGTCGAAAGATTCTTGGAGGTGTGTAAGATGATCCTTCCTTTCCTTTGTCTTAACCACCATGTCATCGAAGTACACTTTCATTGTCTACTTGATCTTTCCTTTGAAAATTCGATTTACTAATCTCTGATAAGTTGCCCCAGCATTTTTAAGTCCGAATGGCATAACTTTATAACAGTACATACCTCGATCGACTACAAAGAATGTTTAATCCATGTCAGACTCTTACATCTTGATTTGGTTATATCTAGAGTATGCATTCATAAAGCTCAGCAACTCATGCCCCATTGTGGAATTGACAAGTAAGTCTATCCGAGGTAGAGGATATAGATCTTTGGGGCATTCCTTGTTCAAGTATGTGAAGTCCACACAGACCATCCACTTGTCGTTGTTCTTTTGCACGAGGACCACGTTGGCCAACCATTCCAGATGGTGTACCTAGACAACAAAGTTTGCATCTTTAAGTTTGTCAATCTCAACTTCTATAATCTTACTCCACTCCGTTCCATGTTTATGCTTGCACTAAATGACTGGCTTCATGGTTGGGTTCAGATTGAGGTGGTGGCAGATTATGGAAGGATATATTCTGAGCATGTCCTCTGCTGACCAAGAGAACACGTCCTTGTTAGCTCACAAGAAAGCGGTGAACAAATCATTCTCTCAATCTAATAGCTTGGATCCGATCCCAACCTTGCGCTCTGGTTTTTCAGGATCGAGACTTATGTAAACAGCATCTTCATCCGCTTTGGATTTCAAAGTGCTATCGTCCTAAGGGTCGATGTCCAAATTGAATTCCTTGTAGCTTGTTTCTTGACCCCCAGATTGTAATTGCTATGTTGACTTCTCTTTCAGAGGTTCTGGGCTCTGCCTTTTCTAATCATATTAATGTTTTCCACAACACAACAATGGGCAGCAACCTAATCACTCTTGATTTTCTTAACTCCGTTCAGAGTTGGATAGCAGAGTAACTAGTGATATGATGAGGGGACCGCTTTCATCTTGTGTAGCCAATTCCGGCCTAGGATGGCGTTGTGCGGAGTTGGAGATTTCATGACTTGGAAGATTACTAGCAAGTTAGCTTCACCGTTCTGAGAGATTGTACCGGGGACCTTCAAAGGTGTGCAGAGTTGTCTTATTTCGATTAATGTATCCAAAATTTCCATCTTCTCCACTGCATCTTTAAAGAGGATGTTGACTCCAGATCCATTGTCGATTAACACCTGGCTAACCATAGCATTCGAAATCTAGATCTTGATTACCAAAGCATCATCGTGGGGAGAATATAGATCATCCAAGTCTCGATCGAAGAACATCAAGATATTGAAGTCGATTGGAAGTGGCTTGTTGATAGAGCTACCATTCTTGGGTTTTTGCATGGAGCCCTCCTCTCTTTTGTGGTGTTACCTAGGTACTTTTGTTCCACATAAATGCAATTGACGTTAAGAGTCAGCTTCTTTGCTGGACAATGATTTTCTTCCTTGTCGGTGAGTATATACTCATCAAACTTCTTTTATCTTTTCCTTCAATGTGTTCCTCCTTCTTGATTGAGAAGTTCCTTGATATGGTCTCGGAGTATCACATTTTTCCGTTCTTCTTCGGACTTCATCTTTGCCCATCAAGTGGCATCATCTACTATGTCAAAGCACTCCGCTAGGGTCGCATAGTCCTATTTCTTTTTATTCAACTTTTGGGACAAAGATGAATGGATATAAAGGCCTTGCTTGAAAGCCATTATAGCAAGTCTGTCATCAGGTTCGTCGACCTCAGTTAACTCTGCACAGAATCGTTTATGGTAATCCCTGAGGCTCTCGTTCTTGGATTGCGTCTATGCACAACACAGTTTCATGACGCTTCCGGACATGGTAATACACAAAGAAAGTACTTGCAAACAGCTTAGCAAGGATTTCAAAGTTGCCGATTGAGCTGGCTGGCAACTTCGAAAACCATCTCATAGCTGGTCCTTCTAGGGTGGATGGAAACATCTTGCACATTCATGTGTCATTGTTGCTATACAAAGACACATCGTTTCGATAATGCATGATGTGGTTATCCGGATTTGAATATTCACGAAAATATTTAAATCTGGGTTGAGAGAATCTCTCCGGCGCAGGTGTAGACCCAATGATCTAGGAGAGATGGCTCCTTACTCTAGCAACAATCCTACTCGCAATCTGATTTTGCAGATTCGTTAGAGTATCCTTTAGATTATCATGGTTTAGAGGTCTGTGCCATTCTGTATCTTCAGACGAATTGGCACGTCGAAGTCAAAATGCCTGGGATCCACTCGGGAAACCCTTACAGTGTCCAAGGGATCAGGATTCTGTAGAACTTGATTCCTTCATGCGGTGGTATGGTTGACAATACGACCATCACGTTGTTCTGCGTGTGGACTCGGATTGGATGCAGGTGTAGTCTCGATCAGCTGTCATCTAGAGTTATGGTATTTAGATTACCATGTCTGAAGACAGGAAGCTGGATTTGCATAGTGGTTCCGCTAGCATTCTCCAGAACCTTGAAACGTCTCTTGGAGTCGATGAAGTTGGATCGATTTTTCGCTTGTAAAGCCTTTACAGTCTTCTAAAGTTCAGTAACAGAAGTGGTGACTTTCTTCAAAGCTTTCAGAATTTGATTCATTGTGAGTGGAGCTCCGCCAACCGGGGCTGGGCTGGTTGTCAATGAAATAGAAGCATAAGGGAGTTGGTCACTTCCACTTTGAGTATTAGCGCCAATGTTCATTGAGTTGTCTTCAACATATATGTTGTTATAGAGTGATTTGGTTGGGGGAATATGATAGAGTGATTGCGTAACGCTGTAGATGGGGGCCGTTTGCAAGTCCAGCCGCGTATAAGAAAATAGTACAACCATGAATGGTCTAAGGTATCAGGGGGTACCGGCCAAAGGCTCTCCGACGGTTAAGTTAGTAAGCAATACTAAGACTCAAGCAGTGGGCAACAGAATATGCAAAGAACTTAGTATGCGTAAATTGCATTACTAGAGATATGTCTTAGGTGAGGGTATTTATAGTAGTCAGGAAAGAGACCTTTTATGATATTGAATCCATATTAAACTTGGAGAATCCCGGAGAATATCTAGCAATAGATATTGTTTCCTCTTAGGAGTGTGATTACTTGCGGGTGTTTAATCCCAATTTTGACATCCTAGTTGTGTTACCAAAATCCGGCCCATATGGGTTAGATCTCATTGAAGGTCGCATTGGATTAGGCCTCGCTAAGGTAGGCCTTATAGAATTAGGCCTCGCTAGGGTAGGCTATAATGAATTAGGGATGCTACGATATAAGTTAGATGCGCTGAGCACAACCCAAATGTGATGAACCATTCACGCTAAATGAAGGCAGGAATATGGCAGGCCTAAAATCTTGCAAATTAGGATTAACGTTGGACGTGATTGAAGCACACCATACCATCCAAATTCATGCAACTACATATAGAATTAATTTCAAAAGTCAAAGATGCAATTCAAATCAAAGAAGGAAGGGTTTGCTACGAGCACTAAATCAATGTGATTTGAAGTTATCCCAAATTGGAGCCACGGGAAAATGTATAAATACCAAGAGTTGGGAATGAAGAAGAGAGGCAGACAACATCAAACAAAACACCATTTTACTATCTTTTCTTTTCCTACCCTAGGAGTAGCATAATGTAATCCATAGCCAAGTTCTTATATTTTTCCTCTCTAGCTTCCATAGATTTCACTTATGTCGTTACATTCCTGCACTTATTTTTGAATTCCTTTACTCTATGTTATTTTGATTCCTGCATTGTCTTTCAATTCAATTTCAATACAAAACTTAATTTACTTTATATTGTTCTTGCTAACTAGTTTATTTCGTGCAATTAAATTTCGCATTTATCCTTTTAATTATTTATTTTACGCACTTTAGTTTTCATCTTGTCTTTTTAATTCTAGTTTATTTCAAAGAACTTTTATATTATATGCACTTATCTTTAATTTAATTTATTTTCTTGCAACTAGATTAATTTTAATATACTTTAACAATCAACTGCACTTTTGCACACACAGTTTCCATCACTATGTGGAACGCATAAGATGACACACCCCACCCTCGATACCCACGTGGATACCGAGTGCGAGCGTGCTGGCCGACACTCGTAAGTGACGAAGCCATTAAATGCATGACAACACTTGTGAAAATGAAATTTAATTGTAATAAACGTTGCGGAATTCAATGTCAATATGCATATGGTTCAGAGCGTACTAATTTGAAACAGCGGAAAAATAATACTGAGTCAAGTTCCTAAAATCTCTATCCATAACAGGGATGGATATTATTATAGAAACTGAATAACAGAAAGATAAATCCCTACATGGTTGGGATATCTGATCAGAGCTGCCACGTATCCTCGACCTCTCCAGAAACAGTCTCACTATGACCTGAAGGGGGCGCAAAAACAAAAGGTGTGAGTGGACAAATAATCAAAGTTTTCGCAAACCTTTCTCTTTTCAAAGTACTAACCCCCTGTTGGAAAATCCAGTATAATAGTGAAATCATACTATCATAAAATGTAACCAAAACGTACTTAATAAGTATATCTGAAAACGTATGTCATTATACAATATCCGTAGATAGCAAAACATATTTCCAATAGTCCTTTCATCGTATATATCAATAATAAAGTACGGAAAACCAACACAGGGTATATGCGCAATCACACATGCACGGGTTGAGGAACAGCCTCTCAATCACCGTACAAGTCCAATACGTTAATCAATAATTTGTACTCCTAGTACCACACACATGTAAGTCCTGGCGCCGCAGCGCGTCACACCCGAGTCATTACGCAGTGGGGCCTTTTCCCCATAAACAACAACAATAACGTAAGACAAGCTTGCACTAAGGTATTTACCGGACAATACCCCTGTACGGTGCGTGTGGCCATACATGTGGCTGTCTGGCAGCCGAACGGTACTGAGCGTGAGTGAAAACATACCTAGTGTGTTTAGCTTATACATACATACTCATGTGTATAGACATAGGATCCAAATCCCCTTTCATAAATCCCATAAATCAATAATGCATAAATAATAATTCCCAAATTATATCCAATATCTTTTCCTTATTTATGCAAAGTAATATCATAATGTAAGATAATTCATAATGTACGAACATAATTGATAAATCATCTCAAATCACCAAAGTAATCCATTTACCAAATATATTTACCATAAATAACTTAATTATGGTTATTAAACATAATTATCAAGTATTGCATATATATTTATAAATAAATATACAAATAAACATACTTTGGAAACCATTTAAAACCATGTATAAATCACTTTCATAATCATTTTCAAACATAAAGAAAACCATTTAGAAAGTAAAAGTCGCTCCCACGGGTATTCGGGGTGAAATCTCCCCGTCGTTGTCCTCCTAGTGTGCGGAACCGAAAATTACCTATTTAAAGTTAGGGGAATAAATTAGGACTTCCTAAAAATAATTAAAAAATAGGCCTTAAAAGGAATCCCCAAAAGAAATAATATTGTAGTGAAAACGGGCTCGAAAAACGATTTCAGGGCAGAAAACCTATCTGCTTCGCCGTCCACGCCGCCGGCGCCGCCGTGCGCCGCCACGCGGGAGCGGTCGCCGACCCACGCGCCGGGAAACCCCCTCACACGCTTTTGCACGCGCCGGCACGCGAGCCCGGACCGCGCCCGCACGTAGGAGGAAAACCAACCCACGCGGCGGCGCGCGCGGCGGGTGGCTTCACGCGGCGGCACGTGGTCCCACGCGGCGGCACGTGTTCGCCCTGACCCGGCACGTGGTCCCACCAGCGGCTTGGCGCGTGTCCCCCACGCGCGTCACGCTGCGCCCAGCGCGCGCTGCGACATCACCGCGCGGCTGCGACGTCGGCCACGCGCCCGCGCTCCTGGCGAGCGTCGGCACGGGTCAAAGTTAACGGAATATACCTTTCTTAGTTAACGAATATTCCGTCGTCCCCTTCCTCTTGCCGGTCGCCGAACTCATGGTCAGCCATGCATGCACTTAATCCTACAGTTCCTTAGGAAGCTGGAAATTAAATACCGATTATGTCCCAAAACTTTAAAAAATTCGTATCTTCTTCATTCTTTGTCCAAAATTGACGTGCCATATATCAAATTGAAGGTATTGAGGAGTAGAATAATTTTATACCTATTTGAGGCCGGAAAAGTGGCCGGAGATGGCCCTGAAATTGGCCGGAAAACGGAAACCACAGTCCGTTCTCCTTCGATCTTGCACCAAAATCGGCTTGCTATATGAGAATTGAACCTACTCAGGTAGCAAAACCAATGGTAATGGTCTCGAGGCTTACCTTGGCCTAGTGCCGGGAAATTGACGTTTCGTTTCGAGAGAGCCGTTCAGACGTCGGTTTGAATAATTGGGGTGGTGACGAGCTAAAGCACGGTCTGCGTCCACAATGACGAGAGGAACCCTCTGGTATGATTTTGGGCGTTGGTTTTGGTGGTTTTGTGATTCGTTCAAGGGTGGTGGCTCTCGGTGCGTATTTCTTGAGAGAGAGATGGGAGAGAAAGAGGGAGAGAGAACGTGCGGCAATTCACAGGTAGGGTTGGCTCGCTGTGCAATCGGCCAAATGCCAAAACCTAATTCCCATACACGGAGTGACAAATTGCAAAATGCCCCTACACTTTAAAAAGCTTCGTAAAGCGTTCGTTTTAACTCCGAATTGAGTTCCGCTTGCGTCACGCGTTCGTATCGCGGAAGTGTGAGAATATGTAAAGAAATAAATTTTTAGAAGTCGTCACGAAAAAGTCAGCAAAGTCAACATTGACCACACAGGGAGGTATTTTGGTCATTTCACATAAATTTGGGACGGGTTATGTGTAAGATTTAGATTCGAGTGAAAAGCCTATCAGCCTTGTTTCGAGGCTAGGAAAGAACCCTAGGCCGAGAGGAGACTGTGATCGGCCGTGCAAGAGCTTGATTTGAAGTCAACGTCAGAAGCACTCATTTCATTCATACCTACTTTTTCACGTATACGGGCATACGGTTTGGTGGTGGCACGTTGGCACACCTGAGCACCTAAAGGACCAAAGAAGTGTCACTCGTGGTCTCCCGGCCGAAAAAGCAGTGAACGGCGCACGCCAATCCACACAGATTGCGGGAATCTCTACAAGAATATAGGAAGCAGGATTAGATCCCCGTTGGATCGGCCCCAGTGTCTTGCGGAGCATGGTTGATCTCGGCGAAGTCGGCGGACTTCGCTTTCATTTAAGGTACAACAAATGTGATGGCATCGGTCCAGTTTGAAGCAACACTTGACGGCCGGGTTTGTTAGGTCCATGGCAAGGACTTAAGGGTATGCGTATTTCAATCTACCTTACTCCGGTCCTAATAAATTCTTGGTCCCACGAACTCACCATCAATGAGAGTTGAACCTAAGATCTCTCATTTGTTAGCCAACCAAAAATACTTCGTAATGAGTGGAATGACTCAAGATCTTTTAAACAACTTTGATGTAAGGGCTTCCATTGTAGTATGGTGAGTATGATACCTATGTGCCCTTAGAATCGGACAACTGAGTTTGAAATACCTATAACCTCTATTTACATTAGTGTGAGTTCAATAACTATGATCATTACTTTTTTTTAAAAAATTAGGTTATGCATAATTTTTATCTTGAAACCGGATTCAAAGTTTTAAATTATTTTATTCTGGGTAGATGTAGCGTTTTTACCACAGTTGACTTTGCGTCGTAACTCGTACGCGCATCCTGAGTATTTTCTTGACGTGCTCGTCGATGCAGTCGTAGACGCGAGCGTCACGGCTCGTTCGGGCGAACGAATATTTCTGGGCGTTGGATTACAGAGCGTTGCATTATTTTATATTTACGGACCGTTTGGTGGTTGGGGAGCGGGCGGCACCTGATTGGCCCATTGGCCTTGTCCGCTTTGTCTCTGTTAGTCCTCACTCTGCACATAGCTCACTTTCTCCCTCTCTTTTTCTCTCCGTGGGTGCACGGTGCACACCGACGAAAACCTGGCCAAATGAAGCGGCGAAAATCACCACCTCCTTCGTCTCGGCAGGTGGACTCAATGGTGCAGCGGATTCGTCCAAACTCTCAACGGATTTGACGGGAAAGCGCCTTAGGAAGAACGGGACCTTCTCGGCCATTTTCAGGCAAATCTAGAGGTCGAGGGTGGGGTTTCTAACCACCACCATTGTGTTCCTCTCGTTGAGCAGATGAATTTTCATAGGTCGTTTACTGTTTGGTTGAGTTTTGACGTAGATCGAGCTTTCTGATGGACCGCAACTTTCGAGGCAATTACGGGCCTTTTCAGAGCTTGTCTGACCAATCCAAAGGTACACCGTGATTCTACTCATCTCTAGCTTGTTTTGGTACTTAGATGTCAATTTGGACTTAAAGCGATGAAGTTATGAAGCTTTGAAAATTCCCCGAAATCAGAGCCATTTTCCCGGATTGTGACAGTGGCGGCCATGGCTAGAGGAAAATTGGAGCGGCGAAAGCGTCAGCAAACCGGGTCGAGACGGCCTTCTTGGCGTCGTGAAATTAGGTCAGAACCCGGCGGCCCGACCGGCTTTCGGGCGGGCCGCGAGTGGAGCCGCGCGTGGCGCGGCGTGAGCCGCGCGTGGGCCAGCGAGTGGCGCGCGTGGGCGGCCGTTGGGCGCGCGTGGGCGCGGCAGGCGCGTTGAGCGCGCGTGAGGCGTGGGAGGTCCAAATTGAATTGTTTTCACGGGTGGAAGCTCGTGACGACGTGTCTTACCTCGGGGTAGTATGCATTTTAATTTTGGTGTTTTGGATCTCCAAATTGAAAGCAAAGGGATAGGTGTAATTAATTCGTTAATTCGTTACCTTTTGAGTTAATCATTATCTTAGGTGATTTCTCACTAGGTGGGGCCCTATCCGAGAGGGGCCTACGGGGCTACTCGGGACCGAGTGCCCGGCCAGGCTACTCTGGTGGTGAGTGGGTCTTTGTTTGATAAATGTATATATATACATATGGTTTTTCAACGCTTTCTTTAGCTGTTAGCGTAGTTGCATATCTATTCACGTTTGTTGGAGGTAGAAGACATTCGTACTATATTGCCATACATGTTTTCATGCGTTTGCTCATCGGTAGATGTATACACCCTAGAGTATTAGTGCTCGGTCTTGTGGCTAGGACTAGCCTTGGCGTTTGGGTAGTCCTTGCCTCGATCTGCATTACCCGCGGCTTTGGATCCATTGTAGGTACTGCTTTGTTCAAGGTTGCACTAGGCAGCTTCAGACGTGTGTGGCTGCACTTTGTGCACCGGCGCTTAGCGTTGTTCAGCGTAATTGTGTGCCAGCGTGTTCTTTATACCTAGCTTGTTCATTGTGGGATTTAGCCCGCCCAGGCATGTGTGTTTATATGGGTGAGCAAATGTCGGTAAATTATTATCGGGGAGTATAGAACGTTTTAAATGATAGTATTTTGAGTTCATGCTACGGGCATGACGTATTTTCTCAATTATACTTGTTTTCCAAGGGGTTACTAAACTTGAAAACAACGGTTTTTATCAAACTTTGCTTTTGACCCACTCCTTAGTTTTATGTTTTGCACCCTCCCGGGTTAGTTGGCAGGAGCTTGCGACGTCGATGGCGCGGTGGTGGCCTTGACAATGTAGGGATTTTTATCGTTTGTAGTAGCTTTGTATCCCTTACTCTACTCGCGAGTGTGTTCTTTTAATTCTTCCTTAGCACTTTTAAGGTGCACTCGACTACTATTTAAGTCAATATTCTATCATTTATTCTTAATTTTTCTAAATGGCTTTAAATCCTTACCTGCGCGTGTCGGCCGAGCGCTTCTGAACACAGGCGTGTTCGGGATGGATGTGTCAATTTTAATTGTGTGGTGTTAAATCATATTTTTATTGCTTTACTATACATGAAAAAATATATTATTGAATTTATTTTAATAAGATCTTTAGTGAGTTCAATATTGATTATCCTTAAATATTTTTTATTTTAATACTCAAAGGAAACCACAAGCATAAACCATAGTAACATCCACGATGACAAACTTAGGTCTTCCGAGTGGTTTATGTAAGTGTTGTTACAAGCTAATAAACCAGTTCAAAATTTAATTTGTTTGTTCCGGAAGTGGGAAATGACGTTTTACCCACGGGTTGACTTTTTGGTTGACTTTTTGCGTCGTAACTCGTACGACGCATCCACTGTTTTTCTTGGCGTGCTCGTCGATACGGAGTCGTAGACGCGAGCGTGTACGTCGTTCGGACTCCGAACGGATATTTCTGGGCGTTGGTTTTCAGTTGCAGTATTTCAATTTGTCTTGTTTGGGTGAGGCCCATTTCTGCAACCACGTGGGCCTATCCAGATTTCACGGGATTTGGTGCAGCTTTGGCTCTTTTGTGGCGGGACTTTCTCCTCCCATTCTTCTTCCTCTTTGTTACGCAACTTCATCACCCAATGTGGCCTTCTTGGCCACCTTGTTGTGAGAAAACTTCACCTTTCTCCACCAAAAACAAACTCAAGCCTTGCAGCTCGTGGGTGTCGAGAGAAAACCTGGACAAACCCCAAATACAGATTTGATCAAGCCACCCCGTGGCACTCTCCATTTCAAGCCCACATGGAGCTCGAGGGACCTCAGAAACAATCACCAAATCACCAAGGAGACCGAGACCAAGCCCGAGTCGGAAGTCGAATTGGCATCGAACGGAGGAACTCATTTTTGACGGTCTTCCTCCTAAATTTGAATTACTTACGGCGGTTTTGATTTGAAAATGTGGTACAATCTTGTTCCACTCATCTCAGCTTCATTTTGGTACTTGAATCGTCCATTTTGGACTTAAAGCGAAGAAGTTATGAAGCTTTGGGGGTTTTGCAATCCGGCATCTTTTCCCGGTCCAGGCGGCAGCAGCGGCGGCGCGTGCGGCGGCCCGGAATCTGGCGAGATCAACAGGTATGGCTGGCGTCATCGGGGCGGAGTTGGGCCAGAGGCCATGCGCGGCGTCAGCGAGCCACGCAGGTCGGCCGGGTTCTTGTAATCTCAACAGGCCAAACCAGTAGAGCCGCGTTAATGGCTCAGTAGAGCCGCGTGTGGCTTCAGTAGAGCAGTTGGCGGCTTGGCCGGCCGTGTTGGCCCGGCTTGGCGGCCGCGTTGGCGGCTTCAGCGGCTCGGTTGACCAGCTCGCGCGTGAGCCGCGCGTGGAGTGCCGCGTGGGCCGTGACCAGGCCTTCAAACGCGCGGTGAGGCGTGAGGTCTAATTTGAGTTGTTTTTCACGGGTGGGCTAGTGACGGCGTGTACTACCTCGGGGTAGTATGCATGTTAATTTTTGAGGTGTTTTGGACCTCCCAATTTTAGAAAGCAAGGGATAGGTGTAATTAATTCGTTAATTAAGTTACCTTTTGAGTTAATCATTGTCTGGTGAGTTCTCATATAGGTGGGGCTGTCAGGAGAGATGGGGAGTTGCAGGGCGGGGTACTTAGAGCCATTTTCTGGTGAGTGAGTGGGTCTTTTTGATAAATGTATATCTATACATGTGGTTTTGACCGCTTTCTTTAAAGCTGTTAGCGTACTTGCATATCATTACGGGTGTTGGAGGTAGAACACTGCGTGACCACTCCTTCTGTCTCTTTATCTTTTGTTATCATGATGAGATCATATACACCGAGGTATTAGTACTCGGTCTTGTGGCAGGCCCAGCGCTGGCGTTAGGAGTAGTCAGCTATGAGTGCATTACTGTTGACTTTGGATCCATTGTGGGTACTACAACTGTCTTAGGTTGCACTAGGCAACTCGGACTTGTGTTGCACTTTGTGCACCGGCGCTTAGCGCTAGACTGCGTCATTGTAGTACTCGGCGTATTACTTTTATACCTAAGCTTATTTCGCTTGTGGGATTATTTTGGGCATGTGTGTTTACATATGGGTGAGCAAATGTCGATAAGTATGGCGGGGAGTACCCGCATGTTTCACGGCATTTTGAGGTTCATGCCTACGGGTATGACGTATTTTCTCAAACTATACTTGTTTTCAAAACGAGGGTTACTAAACTTTTTGGCTCATGGTTTTATCAAACTTTGCTTTTTGACCCACTCCGTTTTATGTTTGCGCCCCTCAGGGTTAGTTGGTGAGGGCTTGCGGCGTGAGTAGCTCGGTGGTATGACTGATGTAGGGATTCTTATACGTTTGTATAAATTTGTATCCATTATTCTACTCATACTTATTATTCTATTATTTCTTCCGCACTTTGCTAAGGTACTGCTCGACCATTGTTTTAATTCAGCCATTCTGCTCCCTTTATTCTAAATTTTCTTTTTGGCTTTCGTCACGCTAACCGCGTAATGGCCTTTCCGACACACGCTCGTTCGGGATCGGGATGTGTCAACAACCCGATACAATTTCATGTGAAATGACCAAAAATACCCTGGGGTCAATGTTGACTTTCTTGACTTTTCTTGACTTTTCGTGGCAGGCTTGGCAGTTTATTTCTTTACATATTCTTGATGTGCTACGTCAAACCACGAACGCGTGAGGCGCAGGCGAGACTCCATTGGGAGTTCAAACGAGCGTTTCTGACTTTAAGAAGTGTAGGGGCATTTTGGTAATTTTCCTCAGGTGTGTGGGAATTAGGGTTTTTAATTTGTTCTTGATTACGCGTCTCACTCTTTCTCCTCTCTTTCTCTCCCATTTTCTCTCCAAGCCAAAAACGTACCAAACCCTAACCTTTGGACGAATCACAAAACCACCAAACCATCGCCCAAGAATCCATACCATCATGATGTCTTCGTGGAGTGCAGGCCGAGGCGCGATTCGAATTCTTCAAACTCGAACCCGATGGGACTGGCCAGAGCGTCGGAACGGACTGGAAACAGCGTAAATCAAATTTTCTGTGCAAACCAGACCAAGGTAAGCCTCGAGACCATTACCATTGGTTTTATTGGATTGAGTAGGTTCAATTTGATATAAAACGTCCCATTTGGTGCGGTATTGAAGGAGAGCCGAATTAGGGTTTCCCGAAGCTTTCCGGCCAATTTCAGGCCATCTCCGGCCATTTCCGGCGCAAATGGGTATAAAAAATATTCTACTCCTCAATACCTTCATTTTGATATGTAGCGCGTTCAATTTGGCCAAAGAGCGAAGAAGATATGAATTTTGAAGTTTCGGGACATATTAGGCATTATTTTTCAGTTCGGCGAACCGGGCGGCGCGGCTCAGCGACCGGCAAGAGGAAGAGGACGACGAATATTCCGTTGCGACGCGGAATATTCCTAACCGGCGTCGGAATATTCCGTCCGAAAAAGGTATATTCCGTTAACTTTTAACGGCGCGTCAGGGCGCGTGGGCGGCGTCGGCGCGCGTGGGACGCGTGCGGGCGCGTGGGGTGCGTGGGTGACCGCGGAGCCTGCGCGTGGGCGACACGGCCACCAGCGCGTGGACACACGCGCCAGCGCGTGGCGGCTTAGCCGGCGCGTGGCGACACGTCTTGGTAGCGTCTTGCCCAGCGATGCGGCCAGCGTGGCCGGCGTCGTGGCGCCTTGGCCCGGCGGTAAGTTTCGGGGCCGGAAATCATTCGAGCCGTTTCGCTAAAATATTAATATTTTTGATTCTTTTTAGGGCCTTTTTAATTTATTTTAGAGAGTTCTAATTTGTTCCCTAATATTAAATAGGTAATTCTTCGACTCCGCACAGGAGAGCGGCTGGCAGGGAGACTACTCCGATCACGTGAGTGGACATTTCTTTTTATAAAATGGTTTCTATGATTATGTTTATGATTATATGGTTTTAAAATGGCTTTTTAAAGCATGTCTATTTATATATATTTATTTATAAGCTATATACTTGTTAAATTATTATTTGGTGGCAACCTTAATTGCTATATTTATAGTATATGTAAATTGGAAAATTGGATTGTTTTGAGTTGGGATTATTTATCAAGTATGATAATATGTTGTGGGAAATGGGTTTATACTTTGATATCGCTTTTGCATAAATATTAAATGATATTTTATTTTATGGTTTTGGGGAAATATTTATTTATGCAATACTTGATATTTGGGAATTATGAATGAGATTTTGGCTCCTATATCTATACACATAGTATGTATGTATGTTTTCAAACACACTAGGTATGCTTTCACTCACGTTGTAGTACCGTTCTCATGGCCATAGAGGCGGTTCTCACATGTATGGGTCACCCACCAGGGGTATTGTCCGGTAAATACCTTAGTGCAAGCTTGTCTTACGTTTATTGTTGTTTATGGGGAAAAGGCCCCACTACGTAAGGACTCGGGTGTGACGCGCTGCGGCGCCAGGACTTACATGTGTGTGGTACTAGGAGTACAAATGATTGGATAACGTATTGGACTTGTACGGTGATTGAGAGGCTGTTCCTCAACCCGTACATGGGTGATCGCGCATATACCCTGTGTTGGTTTTTCCCGTATTATATTATGTTTAAATTATGAACTGTGATTTATGATTATTACACCTTTTGATATGTTTCAGTATATTCATAAAGTACCTTTTGAACTATACTATGATAGTATGTTTTTGCGATTATACTGGATTTTCAAATAGGGGGCTAATATGTTGAAAAGAGAAAGGTTTTGCGAAAACTTTTATTTTTGTCCACTCACACTTTAGTTTTTGCGCCCCCTTCAGGACATAGTGATATTGCATCCGGCGCAGTCGAGGATAATACGTGGCAGCTCTGAACATCGATCCCGACCATGTAGGGATCTATCTTTTACTTTCAGTTTCTATAATAATATCCATCCCTGTTATGGATAGAGATTCTAGGAACTCAGTTTATCATTTGTTTTCCGCTGTTCAACATTAGTACGCTCTGAACCATATGCATATTGACATTGGATTTTATAACTTCAATACAACATAATTTCGTTTTCATCAAGTGTTGTCATGCATTTAATGGCTTCGTCACTTACGAGTGTCGGCCAGCACGCTCGCACTCGGTATCCACGTGGGTATCGAGGGTGGGGTGTGTCAAGTGTGATACCTATATATATGAATTAGGCACCGTGAGTCTGATTTGTATTACACTATTGCCATAATGGTATAAGTTTGATACTAGTGAATTTTATATATCAAAGGTAGGACCCATCTACTTTTATTTTTCTCTATTTTATGATTGGCTACCTATTTTCTCTCTTGTCATTTATTATATAGGTATCACACTCATAATGTCACATCCCGGACCAGCTCCGCCGTAGCACGATATTGTCTGCTTTGGGCCACACCCTCACGATTTTGTTTCTAGGAACTCATGAGCAACATCCCAATAGGTCACCCATCATAGGATTGCTCTAGCCCAAACTAGCTTAACTTCGGAGTTCTGATGGAATCCGAAGCCAATGAGCTCCCAAAAGGCCTTGTGCTAAATGGAGGTGGGCATGTACATATAAGGCACATCACCCCCTCTCTGTTGGTCGATGTGGGATGTCACAATCCACCCCACTTAAGGAGAACCTGGTGTCCTCGCAGGCACATCCGAACTGAACGGCAGAGTGACTCTGATACCATTCTGTCACATCCCGGACCGACTCCACCGTAGTACAATATTGTCCACTTTGGGCTACGCCCTCATGGTTTTGTTTCAGGGAACTCACGAGCAACTTCCCAGTGGGTCACCCATCTTGGGATTGCTCTAGCACAAACTCACTTAACTTCAAAGTTCCGATGGAATCTGAACCCAATGAGCCTCCAAAAGGCCTCGTGCTAAATGAAGGTGGGCATGTACATATGTTGGTCGATGTGGGATATCACACATGAGTTCAATATATTGAACTAAAAAATAAGAATCACTCTCATAGTACGTGGATTTTTCGATCCATTGTAGGAGTTTGATTCCTATATTATTGATATCACACTCAATTTTTCGGTCTACTGTGGTTGGCCTTAGAAAAGTTGCATCATTGGTCTCCAATGGCCAATTAATCTGGGTTGTTCATTTGACTTCAAAAATTGATCATTGACAATTTGAAAAAGTGAGCCGTTGGATTCTTGAAAAACATAACAAAAAGTAGTGAGTGATGTGAAAATTAACTTGACACACAAATTAAACCCTATTGTTGACAATTGTAGTAAAGGTGCAAGTAGGGATCGTTGTGGACCAAGGATTAACTAGGGATGCTAATCAACTAAAATAAGACTAAAAAACACTAAACTAGACTCTATAGACTCAAAACTAACTTAAGACACTAAAAACAACAAGAAACAATAAAAAAGACTCAACTATAGACCTAACACTTGGTTTTGACGAAAATAAAACTTTAAAACAGAAACTTAGAAAACAACTTTATAAAAAAACAAATTTAAGTGAATTGAAATGGTGAATGGCTAGCTAGAAGGTCCTTCTCCACACATGACACATATGCAATATAAATCAATCTCTAGTTATTCTTTCAATAAACCACAAATTCTCAACACCCTGGATTAGTTAGGTATGCTTAAATTAACCCTCAGATTTTCCTTATGTCATTGAATTGGATGGAAAAAGCACACCACAATCAAATTATTCTTCAAAAGTTCCCTACATGAAAGCGCATAATAAAGATACAATCAAAGATCATTACGTTCCATGAAAATCATAAGTATTGACAAGGCACTCGTAACTATGAAAGCGCATGATACTTATGCCAAGAATTTACTTAACACGATTGTGACTAGCAACCTTTACTACTTGTGAATATAAGTTTCTAACTATTAGGTGAAAGTCCCTTATATTCTAGCAAATTGCACTCACATACAAGAATAAGTTTTGATAACTCAGTTAAACAAATTGCACTCACGATTTATGAAACAATAACTGGATGTAATCAATTCATATCACATATATGTTCATGCCTTTGAATTCGCCTCTAACTAAAAAGGAATTAGTTACTCATAATTACAATGAAACAAAAACAAATAAAATTAAACATAGATAGAATACACCCAAACCCTCCAAAGCTGCGGCACAATCTGGGATTTCTGACTTTTTGGCTCTTGTGTGCTCCCTCCTTCTGTCAAAATGGGTCTTCTATGCTATTCTAATTAATTGCCTTCTCCAATAACTCTCAAGCACGATTTTCTAGAGAGTTTAGACTTTCTTAGAACTCCTCAATCCATCTGAATTAAGTCCAAAAACACGCACAAATAGCTGCCACGTTTTCTTCCTTGAATCCCAATTCGATTAGGACTGATCTTCCTATTTCGACCTCCAATCACTAAAACAACGATAAAATCTTCAACAAATATCAGAATGACGATATGTAAAATCCTATGGAAACTAGACATCCAGAGATTTCCAACCATATATGGAACGACACGTAATTCGTTCTGAGGAATTCTGGGTGCTCTGTCGAAGTTGGCAGTTATGCACAACACTGTCCAAATTCCACTCGGATTCTACCTTTTCAATGTACTTGTCTTCCAAGCTTCTAACTTCACTCTTTAGGATAAATAAGGTCTTCTAGAACTCAGGTTCTCAATTATCCTCATATGAAAATGAATCCCCCTTTGCAGTTGGAATTATGTAGAAAATGATGATGATAAGGTTAGGATAAGATAAGATAAGGTTTGGATAATGTTCCAGATAATGTTCCATGTTTCCTGCTCTTTCCTTATCTTCTTTGTCTTGAACTTATTTCTTCATCTTCAAAACAGGTTCCTAGCCTTCTTTGATCTCCCAATTCGTCCATTCCTTGTGCTCCATATGCATGCACTCCATTTAAAGCTCAATTTTGCTCTAAAATGCACCAAAATGCACTTTCTTGCTTCACTTGCCATTTGAACCTACAAACACACGAAAATAGCTTAAATTACTATAATAAACAATAACTAACTATGTAAATGCAAGAAAACAAGCTAACTAAGGCGCATAAATATGCTCCTATCAGTGAGACGTTTATTTTCATATTTAATTTGGCATCTTCTTATTCTCTCTTTTTCACATGTAAAATCCACTAGTTTATAAGTGTCGCACCCATGAATTTATTATATTAGAATCACATTCAAATTTTCCGGTCCACTATAAGAGTGTGGTTCTTGTATAAGTTCAATATATTAGTATCACACTCACTTTTTTCGGCTTACTATGAAAGACTTTAATTTTTAATGTGGTGTACTCTTTAACATGGGAAAATGTGGTATTCGAACCTGGCGCGTGTTCCTTTACTAAGAAGAGCAATATTAGGTGACCAAAAACTAGTAATAATTAATTTTGTATAAAGTTTTAATAAATGGCCAAAGATGATTTCCTCCAAATCATTTTTGGACAAATTCTCTTTCTGTCGACCTCTTTTCCATTTTCTTCCCTTTCACACAACTCCAACTAAAGAATCCAGGGTGTCTATACGATAGTCCAGCCAATTTGATCCAGCCCAATAAAACAACTGTAGGGTTGTTGTTGTTGAGCTAGTCAGTAAGTTGTATTGGGCTAGTTCATTGGATCACAAATCATTGTTGGGCTAGTAATTGATTAACTTAGAAGAAAAATAAATAGAGTTAACAGAAAGTACCAAAATGCTAGGCGAGGCCGCGAGAGTGAGTTTGAGGATCATAAAAAGAAATTTGGAACAAAAATAAAACACGGTAATAAGTTCAGGGACCATAACTCTAATTAATGCTATAATGAATGTGGAATAAAAAAAACTATTTGTTAGTTACAAAATAATAATGGAACGCATGTTGTTCTTGAAAGTGCCGCCATACAGGTCTTTAACTCAGTCTGTAGCATGCGCCCTAATAAGGATAATACTTGGGTACTCACTAGTGAGTACCTTATATACTCACTTTCTGATTTGGCCCAATCAAAAGATGACATGTGTTCCTTATTTTTAAAAGCCCAAGAAAAATTAAATAGCATATGTTTTATTTTTTAAAACAATAAAATATGTGTTCAAATATCATTGGGCCAAATTATTAAAGTGAGTATATAGGGTACTCACTAGTGAGTACCCAAGTATTATCCCCCTAATAATTCATCATTAGATGTAATTTTTTACGACATCAAGTCTGGCCTGAGTGGTTTGGCTGCGTCCTGAGTTTGTCATGTTTGTAGATCTGCTAATGTTGTGGCACATAAATTGACAAAGTTAGCCTTAACTTTTAATGTTGATTCTTGTTGGTTCGAGGAACATCTAAATATCACACGGTATGCTCTTTTAGAAAATTGTATAACTCTTTAATATTTTAAATAAATCTCGATGGTTTCACTCAAAAAATAAAAATAAAAAAACATTGTCCAACCAGAGTAAGTGACAGAGAGAGAGAGAGGAGAAAGAAAAAGCACCTCTGCGTTCACTCGTTCCATCTCCTTCTTTCTTCCTATTTGGGTTAGTGATTAATAAATCTTTTGTGATGATTTGGTCTTAGCAAGTTACCCGTCACACTTTTTTCTAACTCCTCAATCCAATCATCTTCTCGTCCCCTTAAAATGTATCATTTTCTTTAAAATTCAAGCTACATCTCATACGAAGGATTTTTGCTGCAATATTCATGGTTGTTTTGGCCATCTTTGTCATTTGGACTCCCATTTAGAGCAGTTCCAGTGTTGCCCACCTCCCCCCAGGCAATCACTATTCAATCCACCCCAATGAACAGTAATTGCCCTAATCAACAGTGTATTCCCCTGTCAATTGCTTTTTACATCTCCACCCCTACAATTAAATTGCCCTAGCAATTGGCAATAAAATATTAGTATTTTTTATATTTATAAAATTATACATAATAATTTTATTTGTAATTTCGGATAATATTTTTAATCGTTCTCGTTGCGCCACGTGTCATTATCCGAAAAACCAATAACAATAAAATATTTGTAATTTTTTATTTATTTATAAAATAATTCAAAATAATTTTATTTGTTATATCGGATAAAATTTTTAATCGTTCTCGTTGCGCCACGTGTCATAATCTGAAAAGACAATTATTGGTGATGGATTTCCGATAAGATTTTTAACGAATCACGTTGTGCCACGTGTCACAACCCGATTACACTCATTGATGACAGATTTCCACAAGATTTTTAACGAATGATGGCATGCCACATGGCATTATCATCAACCTAATCCTTTCTGAATCCTCCATATAATCCACCATCCATCCTCAGAAATCTCACACCACCATTCATAGTTTCTGCTTCCTTCTTCACCAAAATCCCTATCATTATTCATAGTTTCTGCTTCCTTCTTTTACAATGTCTTCTTCTTCTTCTTCAAAGATGATGTGGGAAATCGATCAAGAAGAGGAAGAATTGTTTAACCAATCAGAAGCAACGTTCAATGGCGGGAATTGGGCCGAAAATCTGATGGAAGAGGATGACGAGCGTAGACGGAGAGATAACGAATCAAGAATGGCAAGAATGGCAAGAGCCTCACACCTCCAGGCCCAACCGTGCTATCAACATTGAAAGAAACAGGCAACGACGAGGTCAGGAGCTGTTGAACGATTATTTTGTCCGTAACAGTGCATTCCCTGATACGTACTTCCGACGTCGTTTTAGAATGGAACGACATTTGTTCAACAAAATCATGGGGGCTGTTTGCAACCATGATTCTTACTTTGTGCAAAAGGCAGATGCTTTTGGTGTTATGGGTCTCCTGCCTGAGCAAAAAATTACTGCTGCCTTGCGGATGCTTGCATATGGAGCAGCTGCAGACCAAGTGGACGAGCTAACGAGGATGGGAAAATCAACCATTCTTGAGTCCCTGATGAGATTTTTCTCGGCAATCGAATCTATTTACACTGCAGAGTACCTCCGGAGGCCTACTCCTGATGACTTGCAAAGGCTTCTGAAGAATGGTGAGATGCGAGGTTTTCCAGGGATGATTGGAAGCATTGATTGTATGCACTGGACTTGGAAAAACTGTCCAAGTGCATGGCAAGGCGCTTATGGGGACAGAAAAGGATCAAAAAGTATCATTTTGGAGGCAGTGGCATCTTTTGATACATGGATCTGGCACGCCTTTTTCGGAGTTCCTGGTGCTCAAAATGATCTGAATGTCCTTGCCCAATCCCCAGTGTTCAACGAAGTCCTGCAAGGAAAGGCACCGAAAGTCACATACTGGGTCAACGGACGTCAGTACGACGGGGCATACTAGGCATACTATCTAGCAGACGACATTTACCCAAGGTGGGGATCGTTTGTCAAAATAGTGCCACGTCCACGATCTGCAAAGGAAAAATACTTTGCAAGATGTCAAGAAGGATGCAGGAAGGATGTGGAGCGTTGTTTTGGTATACTCCAAGCTCGCTGGGCTATTGTTAGGGGTGCTGCAAGAATGTTTGATGTAAAGTCGCTTCGATCCATCATGATGACGTGCATCATTCTTCACAACATGATTGTGGAAGATGAGTACGATTATGATGACGTTGATGAATATGAGCCAGGCCCGATGAACAATTCTAGAACACAAATATATTGTGCTCATGACGCTACCGAAGAACCTATGCAACACGACCCATTACAAAGGGATGGACGTTACAATGACATGATCATTCAACGATATACTGCACTTCAACGGCCATATATGCACAATGCCCACCAACTTGACTTGATAGAGCACCAGTGGGCGCACAGGGGTGTTGAAGATGCTTAAGTTCATTTGGTGTGTTGATGTAATTTTTATTTGGTGTGTTTAAGTATTTTTGTTTGGTGTGTTGATGTAATTTTTATTTGGTGTGTTGATGTAATTTTTATTTGGTGTGTTGATGTAATTTTTATTTGGTGTGTTTAAGTATTTTTGTTTGGTGTGTTGATGTAAAATTTATTTGGTGTTTTGAATAAAAATGTGTTGTAAATTATGGAATTGTGGTGTAAGGTAGATGATATTGCCAAGGTATTTATAGAAAAGTAAAAAAAAAAAATTTACAAATTTTTTAAAAAAAATTTCCCGATTTTTACAGATTTTTTACAATTTTTTTTTAATTTTTTATTGACCTAATTAATCTCTGCCGCTGGATTTAAAAAAATTTGAATTTCAACGCTCCAGATTGTGACACGTGTCACAACGGTAACTTTTCAGAATTTTAAAACATTTTTTTTAATTTATAAAGGAATTAATATCAACCTTTGATCTGAGATCCAACGGTTGATATTAAATCCTTTTTTTATTTTTTTATTACCGTTGCAGATCCAACGGCCCAAATTAAAGAGCCGTTGAGATCGCACGGTCCAGGGGAAGCCACGTGGCTTCCCCAACGGTAACAATTGAAGTGGCCGACAGGCGGGCCCCACCCGCTGCTAACCTTGTCGGGACGCGCCTCACTCGCGCGTGTAATGCACGCGCCTGACGCAAAAAACATATAAAATACTAGGCTGACGCCAGCCTGACGTCAGCCACCTCGGTGGCTCGGGCTGTCAATTTTTGACTGAGCTCTTGCCCGAGCAGCCCCCTTCCCCCGAGCTCCTTCTTTCTCTAGCCCATCCCTCTGGCTCCCTCTGGCAGTTTGAGCCACTGTCCCCCAAGCAATTTGCAGGGCTGGACTTGCTCTTACTACTATGCACGGTCAGTCGCTGGATATCACATTATCACCGTATTCGCCCATGTTTCTTGGTTGGATGCCGTGAGTTTGATAACTTCACTACTTCAAATGGTGGCGATAATGCTAATTTAAGATTATGAGTTTTGATTTATTTATTGTTTTCGTTTTGGGGGATTGGCTAGAGATTTTGGAACAGAAAAAAAAAAAAAGGAGATCATGCTTAATTGTAGTAATGTAAATTTTGTAGTTGTTTGTGTGCATTTTGCTCCTATATTTTTTTCCTTTTTGGGTTTGTTTCTTTTTCTTTCTATTATGGTTGGTATTTTTACAGTCTTGTAAACATTTTTGGTGTACTGGGGTTCATATATTGGAATTTGTTCTTTGATGAAAAAAAGTTTTAGCATTAGATTTATGTGTTTAATTTACGGAGAAGTAACTTATGTTTAACTTAATTAATTTGTATCTAAAGTATAAAAAGCACAACAATATGTTTACACTAAAAAATATCCACTGGGCCAGAACTTAAGTTTTGGTAATGGGTTGGGCCTAGAAGAGTAAGGGCCCAACCCAGACCAGTGAACAAAGAAGAAAGCATGTGTCTCTCTCTCCATTGACAGCATTAAATGCAAAGCACTCAACATTTTGGAGGGAATAAAGCTATGTATAAAAAACTCTCTCAGTGGGAGTAGACTGATCAAAAATATTATTCATACCTTCCTGATTAAGCCTTACTTCACTGAGTCTTCAAAGACAGTCGCAGAGGGGTTTGACAGCTACGATATAGACTCCCACTGGTCTATATAAACGAAGGAAGGATTCAAAGATAAAGACACTCAAACAATCAAGAAACAGAACTCTTAAGTTCAGAAAGAAACCTCTGAGGAAATCCCTCAAAGCCTTTCCCAGATATAGATTTCATCTCTATCTGTTGTCATCTCATTCACACTACCTATGTAGTTCGTGACTTTGAGAGCTCAAAGACTAGAATCCTAGGATCATACTCCCTAACTCCTCCGAGGATTAGTGAATTAAGCTCTTGTTGGAAATGTGCCCTAAAACCAATCATATGATGATACTTTACGGACATTTCAAATGTTAAACTAATTTAGTTTAATATAAAGGGCATAGATTATTGTTTATAGTAGTCTCATATAAATGTTATATGCTTAAACAATAAGTCCAAGGAATATGTGCTTAGTAGAATGTAATCTAAACAAGTTAGGTTCATGAGACCATTCTCGATCATAGACATATCCTAAACGTTCCTGATCATAGGATTGCTAATTGGGCATTGACAGTCCGTTAAGATCAGTACATGTTATGTCTTCTCTCAGGGAGAGTGACTAGTCTCGAGTCATTGGTGTAATTGACACCAAGACAAGCATGTAGGTGCTCAATATGGAATGAGTCCACTGAACACGATCAACGATGAGTTTTCATGATCATGTCACATGAGAACTCATAGTTGGGATAATGCAAATTAGTCCTTTGACCTGAGGCATCACAGTTGTCTTGTGGTGAGGTCCTTGATCTTTGATTATGTCAAAGTCACCCCATCCGAGGGTGTCCACGGCATAGTTGGGGTTAAGCTACTTAGCCATGGAGGCAAGTGAATGCGCAACAAGGGATCTCTAACCTTCAAACCGTTTGAGGGAGAATACTCTAAGATATGATTAAGAATCTCTGGCCAGAGTATGAATAAGATTTAGGAAGTCGTTCCAAATCATATTCAATGTAATCATATAAGTATTGGAATCACATTGGATAGTAGACATGAATAAACTATCAAACCAAACAATGTGGTCGAGAGTGTTGTATTAGAGAAGGACCGTATTGCATTGCAATCCTAACTGAATAGGTTCTCCACCTCTTCTGATTAGCTTGGGTAGCCATGACATACTGCTAGGTGTCACTCATGGTTTGTGGATGCCCTATAGGTGTATAAGCACTTAAGGGAGAATTGAAAGTATGTTTGAATTCAGAATTGATTTGAAAGAGTTCTAATCCTCCACTGCCTCGCTAAAAGGAACCTAATGGATCGTACACCGTGTAAGGTAGAGTTTGATGAAACAATGGAGATGAGTAAGAATAATTAAATGGTTTAATTATTTATGGCAAGGATTAATTAATATGTTAATTAATCAAACGAATAAGTTCGTTATAGACCTCGGGTTAGTTTTGGGCTTCAAGGCCCAATGGGCTTCGAACGTCAAGCCCATTGACTTAAGTTGTATGACAACTTAATGACTAATAATAGATTAGGCCCAAAGGGCCCAAAAGAACCCAACATGGCCGGCCATTGATAGCAATGTAGTGGACTTGTTTTAATTACAAGTTTGCCACTACATTGTGAGATGTTATAATGCCAATTTGATAACATTTCAACTAAGTGGTTTTCTTTTGGAGAATTGAGAGAGTGAAAGCTCTCTCTTCTCTCAAAGAGGCCGGCTCCCTAGAGGAAAATAGCTAGCAATCTCTCTTCCTCTAGGGCACTCATCTTCTCATCAAGGCTCTCCTTGGTGTGGAGACTTAGAGGTTCCCTACTTTGGGAACTTGGAGAATCCGATTCATCCATCCTCATCCAAGCAAGGAATGAAGGCCCTCTCCATGGGTGATTAGCCTTTGCTTAGGCAAAGAGGAATCTACAAAGGTATAAGATTTCTCAACTCAAAATTTGTTTTGTTTTGAGTCTTGGTTCACCATATCTACTAGGCTTTGAATTTCTTGGGTTAAGTTTCGTTTTAAGTGCATAGAAGCATGTTTCTGCCTTTAATTGTTAAATGCATGCTTAATGATGTTGCTTAATGAACTCGGTTAATCCGCAAATTACCCCTTCAGCTCTGCCATCAAATCAACCTCATTTGATAGTATCGATTACCAATCTTAGGCCAGAGTGTCTTTGATTATTTCCTTTTACAAGGAAGTAGCTTACAGACCATCCCGATGGATCAATACCCAATCCGATGGGTGTTTTGTCAATCTAAAATGATCATTACATGTAATATTATTGCACTTTTATCTACATAAAGTCTTTCAATATCAATTCTTACTTTACGTTTTTACTTACAAGTCTTTACTTTCCGTATTTACATTCAAGTATTTCAATTCCTGTCTTTTATTACAGTCTTTACTTTTCTTATGTATGCACAAGAGTGGCGTGTTTTGCTATAACCAGTTTATAACAAACCCCATCTTAGCAATCTCTGGTATAAACATCGAGAGATATTAAAAGTCCTTAACAAGCAAGGCAATAAAAAGAACCTAACCGAGAACTTATCCAATAAAGTCACAATCCTATAAAAGGAAGTTATATTACTTGTGGCGCAAGTATCTAACATAAATTAACTGAATCTAACGAATACATCATTCTATTGGCAGAAGCCAATAGTGACACGCCTGACAAATACACCAACACCAAAGGCCTCATAAATATTCCTCCAAAGGAATAGAAGTGAAGCTTGTAGAAACCAAACCAAGCAGAAAGATGAAATCCAGCGGTTAGCCAACGCGTATGCTCCCTGCCTACATCCTACAAAAAGGCATCGAACACAATAATTTCAAAAATTTATTCTTGGAAGAAAAATCTCAAAATTTTACTATAAAACAATGTCCTAGATTATAAGTGTTCTCCCCTCCCTCTCCCCATGTTTAAAAGTTAAAGATGAATCAAATTGAACAAATGAATGTTAATACATGTCTAAAAATCATAACATCTAACAAATCAAAACAACATAATAATTGTGATCATTCAGGAAACACCTTTCGTGGACCACTATAGTTGCTGAGTTTGAGGACCTCTCAGCGTTCTCTGAGTGGAGTTTGATTCTTCTTCCAGGGGCCCGAAACATATTCATTGACATTGAGTCTTCCATCTTTTCAAAATTATGAATACTTCAAGGATGCGACTGTTTTTACCCTAAAAATATTGTGACTGTCAACTACATTGAAAGCTTGTTCCCCTAAAACACTGACGTTTTGGGAAGCTCACCTTCTATTGTCCTTTTCATGATTAAATAAAATGTTTTTCCCTTTTCCATTTCAACTTTTTACCCCTTTGTTTTGCTTTTTACCCAAGTCAAGTCTTCGTCCAGATTGTGCCCTAATTATCAGAACCATATAAAGCATGTTCTGCTAGAAATAGGATATTGTTTCGGGGGTGATATTTCATGTTTATTTTCAAAATTCTATGTCGTTTCTGGATTTATTCTTTTAAGGGGCCTTGGATTTGATTTAGTAGTATTTAGGGTTTAAATTCAAAAATAATTAAACGGAAGACTATGTAAGTACGTACCAAAATATACAAGTACAAATCCTAGATTCTATTAAGGTTGGTATCAACTCACTAGCATGATAGCATCTGATTTAAGAAGTGCTTGAGGATATGCTTAACAAGTTCATTTCTTCGGGAAGGATTCTTACTGTTGGCAGTTGTTTTCCCTAGATATAACATTTTTTATTTTTTTCAAATGTAGTCTTTTTAATTGAATAACTTTTTTAATGTCCTTTATGATCTTTCTTCCTCTCATTGTATGATTTAGTACTAAATATTTACTCTTATATTTGCAATAAGAATTGGACTTTCGTCCTCTCCTAGTTAGAACTTAGATGGCCCATTATTTCAAACATAATGGCGTCATGAGCAAGAGTCGACATTTTTGGCTGAATTCTAATGTTTACGAGCCCAAAGTAGTGTGCAATTTTTTGGTGCATACATGTGACATTACTATTCTATTCAAATTATAATATTTGAGTTTTTTTTTTAGTTAATATATCATAGAAATGAAACATATCAACATTTTCGTCAACCCTTGTTATAACATGTAAAGTGACTTTATTTATTTATTATTATTATTATTATTATTTTAAAATAAAAGGATAATAATGAATTAGGCGAGTCAAGCTACACATAAGGCTTGGTCATTGGTCTACCAAAGTAGTTTTACTCTCTAAACTCGCACAAGACGGTCAGAAAGAACTAAGACCCCGGGATTTAGCCATCAACTACAAAGTAAGCTACTTCCTTCTCGCTCAAAGCGATTAGAAAGAACTAACTTCTTGATAGAACGATCTCCCGGTTCTCTATCTTTGAAATTTTATTAAATAAAAAAAGTGATAAAAAATAAAAACAAGCGGGAGGACGAGGCCGAACCTCACAAAAAAAAGAACATGTAAAGTGACGTGAAGTAGTAAAAATGACACAAAAATACATGGTGATATTTTTGGTATTTTGTTTACTTAGATCCCTAGCAACCCTAGGGTTACGGTAGCCTATAAATTCTTCATTTGATGGTATTAGGGTTTTATCTTTCATATTATTCAATAAACAACTTGGAGGATTCTTTAGAAGCCAAAGAAAGAAAAACATGTTGTAATAGTAGTAATGGTTTTTATGGAAAGCTCGATTGACGAGAGAGCGATGCATAACCTACCGATAATTGAGAGTTAGAAGAAAAGTGTTTGGGAGGCGATGTCGGCCATACTTGTCTCCCTTAGTCAAAGAACGAACGTACACTTTTCTTTTGTTTTTGCTCATTCAAAATTGTTCCAAGAATTTCAACTACAACTACTGCTTGTTTTTTGCATCTGAGAAAAAGCCCACAAACTTACTTTTTGCCCTTTTTTGATTTTTGTGAATGAAGGAAAGGTACCTACAAGACTACTATAAGTCTATAACTACACCTTTTCCACACTGAATTTGCCCCCCGGCCCCTCCCCACGCAAACCCTACCCTTTTAAATTTCAGATTATATCCATGCATGTCCGACTACCACGCTTTATTATTCATTCTATTTATAATTCACATGATTCACGGATGACGCACCTGTATATATAGCCAATAGGATTAGGGAATCTTGAACGATGCCTTTAAAACTAAAAAAAAAAAACAGGCATGGCCGACTATCACGCTTTATTGTATCAATGGCATTAGAGTAATGTTAATTAATCCATATCATGCGTACGGATACGTTTTTTTTTTTTTTAATTCTAATATGTTCAGTTGTTGGTGAAACTAATATTTTGTGTTTTGAGAAGGAAGGACTGAGATGTATGATTATAATTTCAAAATATTTTTTATTGGTCAAATATAATTTCTACTCTTTCTATTTTGGGTTGAAACTTTGCTCCATAGCCAATAAAATAACATCTAAAAGCACTAGCCGACCTCAAGGTGAACCAATCTAGGCCCCTTCTTAAGGAAAAACTTTTGAAATCAAAAGAGGCTTTCAACTCATTTCTTTGGCATTCTCTAGGAGGCATTGATGGAATAAGTCGTTTGATGATTGTTGCGTTTAACGGTTAATTTTGAGCCTTATCATACTTAGTTACAATCAATCAAAGTTAACTTTAGTTTTACTTTGTTAAAATGATAGAAGATGGATACAAAGTTCTACAAAAACTAGGGGGGGGGGGGGGGAAGCCGCACAATGGACTACCAATAATAATTGGGTTCAAATTCGTCTTTGGTGGGAATCGAATCTAATGCGTCAATTACAAATTAAGCCCTGAAATCTTAAACTCAAATAGCATACATCTCCTTCCTGCAAGTAATGGATTGTTCTGGTGTTTAGGGCATTTCTCTTATACTCATTACAAGTTCAAGCTCTCTCTCTTAATATAACTTAGAGTAGTAATACCACTTTTAATTAAGAAAAACATACATCTCCTCCCACCTTATTTGAGTCTAATGATCATTTTTCCTTTATGCCAAAAGAGGTCTTAACTTCGTTTTCCTACTTCTCATTATATTATTAATAAAATATAGGGGTCTTCTGATTTAGACCCAGTCAACATAGTAATTTTTTGGTTTAACCCTTTATTTATGTGATTTCAATTTAAACATAATTTGTGCATTTATTTCTTATTTGTATGACTATTTTGACCTTGATCGTAAATGTATAATTATATAAAATTATTTACCTATGATAATGATATTTAAAATATTTTTTTGTATGAAATAATATAATAAAAATCTATATATATGAAAAATATTTAATTAATATCTTCATTTACCTATTAAAGAGATACAAAACAATTCTACGTATGAAAATATCACTATCTACCTTCAATAATAAAGATACCAAAACATACACCTAAGGCAAATATATACAAGCACTTGGCAAATTTCAAGACATGTAGAAGCAAAAGGAATATATATTACCTATAGTTAAGGTTATAACCATGACAAATTTCAATACAAATTATTCCTCTATATAAGGTAGAATAACACGAATAAAAAGAAGAAAAAAAAAAGTTGAAGAAGATGAAGAAGAACTTAGCATGAAAGTGGCAATTAGCATAAAGTGCCCATCAAATATAAGCTTTGCCGCCGTTTGAAAAAATATATATATAGCAATTGCAAATCATAGTAATTAATAGCAATTAATTTAATAAGTGTTGGCCTAAATAATGTTTATATATTCATTTTTAAACTTAGGGCCATGCTGGGAATGAAAAATAAAAGGGTTTTTTTTTATTAACATCTCACATATTGTTGAATATACCCCATATTAAAATTTATTATTAAATGACCTATATACCCTAATATGCAATGACTATTTAGGCCTCATAAGGTTTTAAAAATAAAAAATAAAAAATCTAAATACACCCGAATTAACTTTAATGTACGTATAGATTATTTCTCATCTTCAAGCTCTTAAAGCCACTCACCCTCCATTGTACAAAAAAACCTTAATCAATAAAAGTACAAACACGTTGATTGAAAAAATTTAAAACATGACTAACATTAAGGCTACCAATTGGTTGATATCTTGATAAAGATGGGTTTTCATTCCCTTTATTTGCTGATATAGTTCTTAGAGTTTCGCTCACTAATAACTTCATATAGATGCTTATGAATGATATCCCTTAAAAAGAGTGTAGTTGATAATGCAGTACCACCCTAAATAGCATCATACACCCTAAATTTTCTAAACCTTCATTCTTCCTCATCCCGGTTTGCATGTAACGGTTTGCATGTTTTGGGATTACACAGAAGTAAAAATTAAAAAAAAAAAGAAGATAAAATATGTATTTGAACTTAGGATGTGAAAAGTGTGGGGTGTATGTAGAAAATGTGGGGTGTATATTGAGAGTGTGGGGTGTGAGGGTATTATGAAAAAAGTATGTGGAGTGTATTAAGATAAATTTCAATTGAAAAAGTAAATGTAAGATGTATTAAGTATGTGAGGTTGTATTCAACAATATGTGAGATGTTAATTAAACACCCAAAATAAAATTATTTATTTGTATCATACAAAAAAGGAAGGTTATCCTAGATTGTATAGTAGTTAAAGAATTTAAATCGGAAGTGAAAATTTTCTTTGGTTTTACCTAAAACTTGCTTAAGGATTGGATTTAAATCAACTTTTCTATCAAATATATAACAATGTGTCTGCTATATATACACATTTCTCCGATATGAAAACAGATTGCTTGCTAAATAAGATCGAGAGCGATCTCCTCGTATGTCATAAATATAGTTGTGATCCAAAGTGTCGCATTGTCCTCAACTTGGCTTTGGCTAGGTGTGTGCACATGCTGCTGAGGTCTGACCATTTTTACAAGAGTCAAACTTGTTGGCATTGTTACAAATCGCTTTGTGCTTTGAGCTTATTTGTGTGGGGCACATAGAAAAAGGGCCTACTTCACTAGGTCCTGATTTGACAATTGACGAGAGATGTTTGTCTCCTTAAAGAGAGGAAATCGTTCTGTAGGTCCTCTTGGGTGTGATTGCAGAATTGGAACTCAATCTTTCAATGCTTGACACGTCAATTAGTAGTGAAATGATTTAAACACACACTACACAAACATGGTTTCAGTCGGGGATGATCATGATATAACACAAAACCTTAATCATACCAAGCCGGTAGGGTAAGGATTATGGGTGAGGATGCCAAAGAATGAAAGTTTATTAATTTTTGCATGTAGTTATAACAAGTTAAGATGCCGATTATTTTATGTAAGAATGTTTTGACAAAGTCTTACATCGGTGAGGGATTAAATCATGCAATGACTTATATAAAAAGATTGAAGTTCCATCATTCAATTTTTTGCCATAAACTTGAAAATTCATCACATGTGAAAGGGAGTGTGAAGATATGAAGAAATGTTCCACACTAAAAGTGTACCAAATTTTGTATGTGCTTACAAAAAATTGAGCTACCCTCAATAATATTGTCAATTGCACAGTAAAATCTCCGCTTCTTTCGTTATCAACATATGGGCCACAATCGTGTTAATGTTTTTCTTTTTCGCGTTCTTTTGTTTTACTAATCACCGTTTGCTCAAACACTAATCAAATACTTTGATTATATAATTAAGTCTAAAGGTAGTTCTATTGATTTGAATTCCTCCCAATCTAGTTTACTTGTCTTACTCATTAATTTTGAATAGTTTGAATAATAATGATTGGTGGGAGTTACTTGGAAAAATAAATTAAGATATACAATGAAGTAACTCACTAACTCAGGTAAGAATGATCTCAAAAGTTACGAAGAAATTTTGACATGATGTTGACCGATTTGGTAAGACCGAACTGCAATTACTTTTAAGAATCGACGTCCTAACCATATATTATATGTACTTTTGAAGGTATATATGCTGGAGTCATCAACTGTTTTTTCAGTTTTTAGTTTCTAACTAATGTGATACAACCCGTCTCAAAATTTATACTATTTTATTTTCGAAAGTGGGAAATGACTAAAATGACTCTGGTTGGGCTATGGTTGATTTCTGGTGGACTTTTGTGTCATGACACGTACGACCCTTTCCTTAGTATTTTGTTGTTGTACTCCTAGATACGAGCGCGTGGACGCGAGCGGAGCGAAATTCGGAGTTCGAATGAAGACTTTATAGGACGTTAATCTCGAAGTCATTCTCGTAATTTTTACGAGAACTGTATTTTGTAATTGGGTGTTGGATCCAATGGGACCCACCCACTGTCTGCAACATTTTCTTTCCCGTGCTTTCCTTCCTCTGTCTCACTCTGTTTCTCTCCATCTCTATCCTGTTCACTCTCCTTCACCTCCCCAAGCCAGATTCAGTAGCTCTGCCACCTTTCCTCAGCGAACCACACCAACTAATCACCATGAATCACTTCTAGCTCACCAAATCAACCCAGCAACCCAAACTAGAAACCCATAACCTCGACTACACAGAACTTTGGCAAACCTCGAAACTTTCCCGTTGAGTTTCCCGGTGAAACCGGCCACGATCACCCTCGTGGTTACCCTCAATCGACTTCTCCTGAGTCTTAGAACATTGTCCAAGCCTTGCATGCTCGATTTCAGCCTGAAAATCGAGGTTTGGAATCGGCCATTTTTTGGGCTGTGGATTTCCTTCTATTTTCCAGCCATCTTTTGGCCACGAAATAGGTAGATTCATATTCCCTATCTTCCTAGCTTCATTTTAACATATTACACGTGTGAAATGGTTGTGTTTTAACCAAGTTATGCATTGTTGAAGAATTCCGGCAAGAAACCCAGATTCCGGTCGGCAGCGGCGAGCAGCAGTCGGAAGTTGCAGCTGCGACCGACGAGCTGACGTCAGCAAACCCGGTTTCGACATCAGCCAACCCGGTCCTGACGTCAGCAAACCCGGTCCAGATCCAGTCGGACCGGGGAATATTCTAAAGGTATATTTCTTCCTAACTGACGCTGGTAAGGAATATTCTCTAACGTCGACGGAATATTCTGTAACGCCGTTAGAATATTCCTTTAAAATTCACATAATATTCGTTAAAGTTAACGGCGCGCTGTTAACTTTCACGGCGCATGTTGCCGACTTCCAGCTGGCCCGTGACCGCGCGTGGTGGCCTTCCACCGGCGCGCGACGACGCGTGGGACCTCACAGCGGGTGCGTGGCGGCGCGTGAGGCCGTACGGCGGTGCGTGGCAGCGCGTGCGGCGGTGCACAGTTGCCCACGACGGCGTACTTGGGTTTTCGGACTTCAAAACTCTTAATTTGAGTTTTGTACTCTGTTTTCTTCGTAGTTTTCAATTAGTTTATTAATTGTGAGTGTTTTACCTTAGGAGTGACAACCCGAGGAGTACGGAGAGCGTACAAACAAAGCATTTACGGCTACGGTCACTGTGAGTGGGTCTTTCCTTATAATGTTATATCTTATATATATATTTGTGAATTGAGTTTTATACTTATGCTTTGAAATGAATCTTGGATTTATTTATTACCTTACTTGGTTTTAGAAACTCAAGTGTTTTAGCATATTATCGGTATTTCGGATACAGTATCCGAGAATACCATTTTATAATGGTTTACTACGAGACTTACTTTAGAAATAAAATACCTTATACTATACCCCATTTTTATGATACGAGACTTTACCCGTGGCATGTTTTCATACACGCTCAACTAGGATTGCTTACACGGTGTCTATAGTACTGTCCGGGGCCAGGACCAGCTTCACGTGTATGTTCATACTGCACCGACAAGCTCACTTTGGATCCATCGTAAGTGCCAGGCTGTTCTAGTTGCCTTGGCATCTAGAACTCGTTGTGACGCGCTTAGCGCCAGCTTCACGTGTATGTAATACTCGAGCATTGATCATTACACCCAGCTTGTTCATGACAGAATATCTCTGCATGAGCTCGTGTGTCTGCATTACCTACTGAGCGTACCCCGTTATTATTTGTGATTTACGATATACCTAATTTCACTGATGCCACAGAGACTTATGTTATTATTGGATTTCTCGTATTGTTTTTCATGTGTTGATTTATGTGAAAGATTTTATATCTTGATTTTGTGGTTATTTACCCGTTTTGGAAAATAACAGACTTTTCATATTTACGCTGCTTTTCACACCTACTATGTAGTATGGTTTTCAGAATTATTACAGGTTTTTACAGCGAGGGGTTAGTACTTTCAAAAAATCAAAGTTTTAGAAAAATTATTGTTTTTGGCCCACTCACCCTTTTGTGTTTTGCGCTCCTCTAGATTTAGTAGGCTTTGGAGCTCCTGACGTCGTGACGCGGTTGCATGGTTCCCTCCTCAATGTAGGGAACTTTACTAGTAATTGTAATTACTTGACAAATTCTATTCTACCAAATTTATTATTCTGTTATTATCCTCTGGTTCACTCACACTTCAGCGCACTCGACCTTTATCTTATTCAAATTTCTCTTTATTACTTTAAATTACTATTCATTTCTCCAAATGGTTTTCATCACCTCACAAGGTGTCGCCCAGCACCCTCGATTTTTGGGTGTCCACCTGGACATCCGGGTCGGGGTGTGTCAGATGTGTTCCAAGAAACAACAAAATTAACTAAAGTGACACATAATATTACAATTTTATACTTAAATATCAATAATTGAGACTAAACTCAATATTCAGCAGACGTATGGTAAAGGCTTTGGTTTGGAACGTGTGCAAGTCCCTAGCATTCTTTGAGACTTTTTTTTGGTCTGAAGAGTTCCTTGAGTTTTTGCTACAAGATTAGTGAATCTTGTGGTGATGATTTAGCTGTGCCAACCCTCACCGTGCATTTTAGCGGTGGGGACGTGAAGTTGCAACACCTTTATTAGGGTTAGTGAGAGGGGGTGTGCTTTGCTTTTGGTGCTTTTAAAAATATATATAGTTAATTGATTTTACAATGAGACCTTAACTTTTTTTTGGTTTGAAGCGTGCTTGAGTTTTTGGTGTTTCTAGGCTGCATGAATATAAACATAATATTAGCACATAAAAGATAGGAAAAATCTTCAGTGGTACGTATCATTCAATGGTACGACCATTGAATGGTCCAGATTAATTTGCAGTGGGCCCCAAATGAATCTTAAACCATTCAACAGTACGTACTATTGAATGGTACGTACCATTGAAGTTTGACCCTAAAAGATATGAAGAAGACATTGTTGAGAGAGAGAGAGAGAGCAATTGCACTCGATAATTGAACAATGTAGAATTTTAATTAAAAAGAGAGACTATCTCTCGTTACTCGAAGCCACAATCTATACTTTCAAATCACAATTTTAGAGTAGGCTACGGTGCTCGCAAGCATTGGATGCTCACACCGATCTCACCGTTAAAAGGAGGGAGGAGGGAGGAGGGAGGAGAGAGGGGGGGGAAGGAGGGTGAGATCGGTGTGAGCATCCAATGCTTGCGAGCATTGTAGCCAGTCCCCACAATTTTCATAAAAGGTCCAAGGATATTGACACTTTATAGGCTAAAGGGACCCATTGGGTTTTGACTCAGGAAAATTTGGTATTCCGGAAGGTCGAAAATCTTCGAATATTAAGAGTTAGAGATCTGCTATGCTTTTTCCTCTGTCCACCCTATGACTTGGGCTAATTTTTTGACACTTGTCTATGCACTTACCCCTTATTTAACTGCGTTAACTTTATAAAAATATTATTAAAAAAAATTAAGGAAAAACTAAACAAACTGGGCAACTCCGCGTTCATCGTCGGCATTCCTTCTCCTTCCCACTGCCAGCAATCCTCCTTGTCTCTCAAGCTATCTCCGTCCCAAAGACCAAAAAAAAGCAATCTCCAAATCCAGATCTAAGAAACCTTAAACCCACACATCGTCCCATAAACCAAAAAAAAACCATTCCCCCAAATTATATTCGAAGGGTAGTATACGTGAAATTGGATGGAGATGTGTGGGGTGATTGATGTGGGTAAGAGAGTAGCTCTCTCTCTCTCTCATCGAAATACTCTGACTTAGAGTCTCTCTCACATAAAATTTGCACGGTGGGTGGATTATGGACATCCATCTAGAAATGTATCTTCTCTCAAGCTTCTTTGGGGAAAGTGCAAGAAAGAAAGAGAGAATTGGGGAGAGATAGAGATGGAGGTTTTACGCCGGAGGAGATGGGGGTGCCACCGGCGGGTTGGGGTGGCTGATGAGGTTGGGTGGGTTGGGAGGTTGTGCTGCTGACGGTGAGGAAGCTTTATCAATCCGGTTGGGGTATTTTGGTTTTTATGTTTTATTTTTCTTTTTTCTCTTATGTGGGGGTTAATGGAAAGGACATGCAAAGGGTGCGTAGAAGATTTTTTGGCACAGCAGATCTGAACTCGAATATTAACTGCCTAAGCTAGTGGATGAAATGATTAGATCATTAGACTGAGAAAGCATATTAAAATAAAGAAGTTCAAATATTGTTTGTACTCTATGCATTCTACTTGTAATTCTCAGGAGTGTCTGATTTGGGTTGTTTTGTGTGAACCCACTTTTGCAGTGGGTTATATTCATAGATTTTAAGGTTTATTATATTTTGCACCTTTTAAGTTTAAGATGATTTTCAAAATAAGTTATGAGGTTATAAGTTTCTTATATATATTGCACTATGAAGTTTTGAAATTGTATCAACTCATTATACCTTTTGTCTCTTTGAACATCTAATCTTCCATTAAGATGATAAGTTTTTTTATTAAGATGATAAGGGTCTCATGCTGACCATGTCATCAATTTAGTGAATGATCAAATAATCAATCCAACTAAATGCATAAATTGATACAATTTCAATACCTTATAGTGCAAAATGAGAAAATTTTAAAAATCACCTTAAACCTGAAAGGTGTGAAATGTAATCAGCCTTATATTTTACAAATAACTAATAAGTAATTAGCATTGTCATGCTCTGAGGTTTCAGTTTAATTAGGTCGTACGTGGAGAAGCTATCTTGGCTTACTTCGTTTAATTTGCTGATGATATAATTGTTTGATAGGTTTTCATGAAATTTTTCCTTGTTTTCTTTTTTTTTGGATAAGCAAACAGAAATTGCAAAGAGAAGCACTGCCTGAAAAATTTAGAATGAAGAGTCTGCATCCAAACACGCCGACTAGAAGAGGATTGACCCTCATAGACAGGGACATCCATTACAAATAGGAAGAAGTTGAAGCATATATATGCAGTTTTTGTTACCCATGCATATGAAAATCCTACGAAACAGATAGGAAGAAGGAAACTCACATATAATTAAGCAATAATTCAGAAGGAAACCTCACAATCTTAATAATACAAAAGAAAAAGAAAAGAACGAAGAAAAAACATCAAACTCCTCGCACAAAAATTGTACATGCACTCATAAATTCATAAATCATAATTAAGCAAAAGCACCCCAAACTCATGAACTCACTTCACTGCCTGCCTCAGTTTCAAAACTTGACCTCTGCCTGGTTGATAAGTATCATAACCTCATAACTATGCCATCGATCGTGTTGTTATTTACATCCTCCGAGGTACGTACGTCCTCTACGTATATAATTCTCTCTTTTTTTCTGTTTCCCTTTTTCATGTTATAATTATCTTCATTTTTGAGCGTGCAATTAATTTAGGGTGTGAGCGGCATAATCAGTAATAGCTCCAAAGACGACCTTCTCCTCCGTCTGAATTTCCCGGCGAGTCATCATAATCAGACGGCGGCGAATCGTTCATTCTCGGCGGAGACACCAGCATTCCCTCTGCCATGTCCACCAGCAAATTCGGCATCCCGAAAAGCTCTTCCTCGTCCATAAAGTCTCCAACAGACGATGCCAAACTTGTACTACTCATCATCATATCATCACCCTCGTGTTTCTGCATCTGTCCCATTTTTGGACTCTCCATCGGGTCACTATTCTTTCGTAGCGACGCGGCTGCAGTAGCGGCGGCAGTACGAATATCAAGTGCCGATGTGGACGGTGGCACTGGATACGATCCAATTAAACTAGGAAAGTTGAGAGCAACATCGGTACCTTTGAGTGCAAGTGCGGCCACATCATAGGCGGCTGCAGCCATCTCCGGAGTTGGGAAAGTGCCAAGCCAAATACGCTTGGTCTTCCGTGGCTCTCGGATTTCGGACACCCATTTTCCTCCCCTACACCGGATGCCACGGTACCTGGGGTGCTTCCCGGAAGAGCTCGAGGCCATGGTGGCGGGTTTTGGTAGTGTTTGAACTTGTACTACTGCCCTAGCGGAGGGGGAGGGTATTTCAGTAGTTTCACACGTGTGGTGGTGGACAGGGAGAGAAGAATGTGGGAGGACTTGGTGTGGAGGGTGCGGTGGAGAAGGCTGAGGAAGGGGTTGGTGTGTTTGGTGAAAGTCAAGGGGGGATACTGCTAGAGGAGGATAGGTGGGTGTGGATTGGTCTAATGTTTGATGCACGTTATTGGAAGTGTTTGGATTTGGATTTGGGTCAGCCATGATATAATATGTATCTATTTATATATAGATACAGATTTATGTAGCTAGCTAGGTGGGATTATAGAAGGAAGGTAAGATATTAATTGTGCCGTCCCCCCCGGGGGGGGGTGAGGTCATGAGGTCATGGTTGAGAGGTTTGAATGCAGGATATATATGTGTGATTAGAGAGGTAAAAGCGTGGGGATTTCGTGGGAGTAGAGGCTTTAGGGTTCTAATTTGACATTTTAAAGTATCATGGGAAACTAAAGATTTTAATTTGAATAAGTTTATGTAGGAAAATTGCAGTGTGCTTTGGTGAGCACACGCATTAGGCACAGGCTAGCAATTAGCTGTTGTCTATTCTTACCTTTAGTGCCATATATGATATACCCCCTCTTAGTCCCTCTCATTTGATACTGAGATTTTTCAGTAGTATCCGGAACATTGCCGCGTAAGTTTTTATCCCACTAAATTTACATTACATGTATTTGTTTTTTTATTACTATTTAAAAGTGGGACATATAAACCCTATCGTTTACCTATATTATTATAATGCGTGCAATAGTACACCATGTAACAAATATTCCGAAAACACATATAAACTCCTCAATTTCATAATCCATAAGCTTCATCTAATATCACAACTACTTTGTTACAAAGATGATGATTTACATTATAAATTAAACATGGTTGTGGTGGAATTTTTTTTGGGGTTCCATTTCTGGATCATTTATTGATATATCATTAACATTAAGTTATTAACTGGTTATGGAAAGAACGTTTATGCTCAACTTAGGTTACAAATTTAAATTATATATATGCGTGTAAACACTAAAATATTGGTTGCGAGGGATTAGGGGAATGAAATTTGGAAGCATTCAAATTCGAATCACCAACAAAAGATCGATCAATTTGACATGATTAGACGAGCACAGATCTCTTCTGTTAATTAGTCTATTTGCCTAACATTAGGAGAATCACTATTTTCATAAGCAATGAATTAGGTTAATTATGACCCAATCAACTGCACCAAACAGAGATAATAGCATCTGGTTAGTGCTAAAAATGTGAGCATTACAGTAGTATAGCTATGGACCACATGTTCTCATGCTCCTTTTTGAACATTCTTTTTGCATCCCAATTTCTTTTGGGATCCATTAGTTTCAGGGTTTTTAAGCATTTGTAAGTTTTGCAACCATATAAGATCACGAAAAACTATTCACGTTTCTTGACATATATAATTTTGCTAAGTCAAACGTCGTTTTTGCTCATTGGTGGCTGACAATATTGAATGTATACATTCCTTGGACAAGATTTGGCCAACAAGGTACCCTTATCTCATGCATGGCTCCGAGTACACTGGGGCCTATCTGTCTTACACATGATTTTTATACACCTAATTGAGTCACTTCCCTTTAATGGAATCCTTAATCGAATTGGTTCTTATGGGTAATAGCATTATTACACTTGAGGGACAGAGGATTTTGTCATATACAAAGCTGATATTTAATTATGTTTTTGTGGACCTTTCAAATCCATTAGAAAACCTACATCCGAAAATGAAAGAAAAACTTCATTTAAAGAAAAGAAAAGAATGTAGACTGGATTAATTAGAACAATGTGCTTTTCCTTCTACATCCTAGTTTGAATTTTTTATTTTTTTGTAATTTAAATGAATTGAATGCAGAAAAACTTAATTGTACAAATTTAACTTAGGGTTGTTTTATTGACACCCCACATTTTATTGACTACACTCCACTTACTAAAAACACCCCACATCTACTTTTTAAATTAAAAATAATTTTAATACACCCCACATACTTTTCTACACTACCCTCACACCCCACATTCTCTACATACACACTACATCAAACTCATGTATTCGTCTATTTAAAAATAAAAAAATTAAACTCGCTTATTCGTGTTCAAACTTTTAAGGAAAACCTGTTTAATTATTTTCTAAAAAAAAAAAATAGACTTCTTATGTTAAAAGCTGATTTCATATCAGAAAAAGAACTTAAGGTTGTCAATTTTCTTTTGTATATTATCTTATTTTTATGAAAAACTGAGTTTCAAATGAGTGATACCCTAATTAGTTTCTTATTAAAATGGATAGACTACATATATATGACATGAATTTGACTAAAGATATTGAAGCATGTTTGATGTTTTGGAGCTGGGATAGTGAGATAATTAAATAAGATAAAGAGATTTAGACTAAGAACGAAGTTGAAACTGATACTTAATTAGTACCAATTCATGGTCCAATCACCACTGAAACAATTAATATAGAAGGTGCATAAAGTAATTATAATATCGAAGTTAACCGTGGCTGACTCACAAAATTTTATGACTTAATAGTCATTTTATATTAGAACATATAATTATATTTTTATGTGGGGTGTAATCAACAAAATGTGGGGTGTTAATAAAATAACCTTTTAATTTATTACTCTTAAGTATACATTGCAATATTTGAATAGTCTGGATTTGAATTAAGTATTTGGATATTATGGATTATTTATGATTGATATGCTAGAAGGTAACACACAATTTAAAACCCTATAATGTAGTCGTAGTATGGATAAGTAGGGATCGTTCTAGGCCAGGGATTAGAGGGATTTGCTAACCACTTAAAACAAACAAAAACTAAACTAATTAAAACAAATAACAAACGAATGGGGGAGATTTTATTTTGACTTAACTAAGACTAAACTAAATTTGGCTATGTAAACAAATTGAAAACAACAAGTAAAATAAATTAGAGACAAGTTTGATGACAACGGTGAAAGGTTAGCTAAAGGATCCTTCTCCACACACAAACGTATGTGTACAAGTTGATTACCAATTATTCATTCTATAAACCATGAATGACAATGCCTCAAATTAACTGTGAAAAGCACAAATTAATTCTCAGATTTTCCTAAGTTCATTGATTTCAATGAAACACAACTTGCACCAAATTATTTGATGTGCTAAAAACTAACACACAAATTAAACCCTTTTTTTGACAATTGTAGTAAGTGTAAGTAGGGATCGTTCTAGGCCGGGGATTAGGAGGGATGCTAATTTACACTAATTGGACTCAAAAACATAAAACTAAACTAAATTGACTCAAAACACTAAATGGGGGGTGGTTTTGACGAATTTGAGGATTAAACAAACAAACTAAAGGATATAAAATAGGGTCAATTCAGAGAATGAAAGGCTAGCTAGAAGGTCCTTCTCCACACATGACACATATGCATACAAATCAATTTCCAGTTATTCTTCCTATAAACCACAAATGACAATGCCCCAAGTTAACCGTGAACTGCACAAATTAATCCTAAGATTTTCCTAAGTTCATTGAATTGGACTCAGCGACGCAACCAAATTATTCTTATCAAGTTATCTAACTATGAAACGCATGATAGATAAACATATCAAAGATCATTAAGCTTTGTGAAATTCAAAAGCATTGACTAGACAATTGTAACAATGAAACGCATGATACTCTTGCCTAGGATTTTACTTAACACAGTCGATGTCCCTTCGATTTTTACTACCTATGAATACAAGTTCATAACAATTAGGTGAAATTCACTTATATTCTAGCTCCAAACCCTAGCATGCAAACTAAGTTGGCCACCTTAATAAACATACAAGGATAAGTTCTCTATAAAATAGATAAACAAATCACATTCACAATTTACGAAACAATAACCAGATGTAATCAATTCATATCACACATATGTTCATGGCTTTAAATTCACCCTTAGTTATAAAAGAAATTAGTTCGTCCTGTTTGTAATCAAATAGAGGCAATTAAAATTAAACATTGACAACAAAGGATAGAATACACCTAGAAACACTCCAACAATCCAAAGGTCTTGAATGGCAGGCACGGCTCCAAGCTTATCCTTCTCCTCCTAGTTGCGGCACAAGTATATTTTTCTGATTTTTAGGCTCTTATGTGCGGTCGTATTGTTGAATGGTGCTTCTTTGATGATTCATGTGTCTCCTAGTGATTGAATCATTGAAGGACTCCAAGAGCACGATTTTAGAGAGATTTTAGACATCCTTGGGACTCCTTATTTCATCTGAATTAAGTGTAGAAACACGCACAAAACAGCTGCCACATTTTTTCCTTGAAACCCAATCCAACTAGGACTGTACTGCCTGTTTCTACCTTTCATCACTAAAACAGTGATACCTAATTTTAGAAGTATCAAAATTGAGATTTGTAAAATCCTATGGAAACTAGACATCGAGAGCTTTCCATCCATATATGGCATAACACGTAACTCATCCTGAGGAATTTTGGGCGCTCTATTGAAGTTGGCAGTTCTGCACAGCATTGTCCAAATCTCTCTCGGATTCCACCTTTTTTGCAATTTCCTTGTCTTCCAAGTTTCTATCTTCACCCTTTTAGGAGAAAGTAAGACCTTTTAGAAATCAAGTTCTTAAATGTCCTCATATGAAAATACCACCCCCTTGTAGATGGAATTCAGGTAGAATAGGATTAGGATAAGGTTAGGATAAGATAAGATAAGGTTTGGATGATGTTCCTTCCTTGTAGCTGATTTCTTATCTTCAATATCATGAATTAATTTCTCCATCTCTTTAGCAGATTCCTAGCCTCTTTTGAACTTCAAAAACGTCCATCCACCTCGCTCTATGCATGTGCTATCAATTCCAAGCCCAAAACTGCTCTGAAATGCTCCAAAATACTCATTCTTGTCAACTTTGCCATTTGGACCTACAAACACACAAAAATAGCTTAAAACACTCTAATAAATAGAAACTAACTGAGTAAATGCAAAGAAATAGGCTAACAAAGTTGCATAAATATGCTCCTATCATTATTCTTATCAAGTTATCTAACTATGAAACGCATGACAGATAAACATATCAAAGATCATTAAGCTTTGTGAAAATCATAAACATTGACTAGACAATCGTAACTATGAAACGCATGATACTCTTGCCTAGGATTTACTTAACAAAACTGATGTCCCTTAGATTTTTACTACTTATGAATACAAGTTTGTAATGATTAGGTGAAACTCACTTATATTCTAGCTCAAAACCCTAGCATGCAAACTAAGTTGGCCACCTTAATAAACATACAAGGATAAGTTCTCTATAAAACATATAAGTAAATCACATTCACAATCTACGAAGAAATAACTGGATAAATCAACTCATAATAAACATATGTTTATGGCGTCAAATTCACCCTTAGCTATAAACGAAATTCGTTACTCATAATTGAAAAGCAATTCACAAGAAACATTGAAAAACAAACTAACAAAATCACAAAGGGTTTAGATAGATACAACTTTGAATGCCACGGTTTTGACCTTAATGTCTTCTTGTCTTCACCTTGGATGGATGGATGAATTGAAGGGTGAATGGAACGGTTTTTAGGGCTGAGGTTGTGGTAGAATGCAGCAGAGAAAAAGGGATGTATGCGCCTGGTGTGTTGTGACAAATTGGTGCTTCTTTTATGTATTTTTTTGCGTCTCCAAGTGCTTGAATCATTGAAGGACTCCAAGGGCACGATTTAGAGCGAGTTAGACATCCTTAGTACCCCTTATTTCATCTAAAGTAAGTGTAGAAACACTCATAAAACAACTGCCACGTTTCTTCTTTGAAACCAAATCCAACTAGTCGACTTTGAGATGCGAATAAAGGCCTTAGAGAACGCTCGTGGAACTACTCCGTAAAATCAACTTTCGGTATCCAGATTTGGGAATCTGAGTATCATAACTCTGGACAGACAACCGATCATGGCTACTCCCATTCCGACTATGGCGGAAGCCCCTAATTTGAATTCCCGCGCAGAACAACATGGAGCCGGACTGTCAATCATACAACCACAGGCGAGATTCGAGTTCAGCGCAACCTCAGTCCCTTGGACACTGCAAGGGTCTCCCGTGTAGAGCCTAGGTATCTCAACTTCGACGATCTAGAACCATTTGAAAGACCAAAGGTGACGTAGCCCACTAAACCATGATAACCTTAGAAATGCTCCGAGATATTTCTGCTGATATTAAGATTTTGACTACCACATCATGCACTATCAGAACGCCATGGCCCTGTATAGCAACAACGATGCATGGATCTACTTTTAAGGGACCAACCATGAGGTGGTTTTCAAAGTTTCTAGCTCGTTCGATTGACAACTTTGAAACCCTCGTCGACGTCTTCACGAATTCTTTCTTTGTATATTGTGATTTTCTGGAAATGTCACGAGGCTGTGTTTAACATGGAACCTCAATCCAAGAAATCAGAAACTACTTGAAGGGATTCTGTGCGGAGTTGACAGTGGTTCAAAAAACTGGATGACAGATTTGCTACGATGGCTTTCAAGCATGGCCTCTACATTCACTCTCCTTTGTCCCAAAAGTCGAACAAGAAGAAGTATGACTATGCCACTTTGGCAGAATGTTTCAATATAACTGATGACATCACAGGCTGGGATGATAGAGCTCGAAAGAAGAGTTCTGATTTGGACTAAGACAAGAGGTCTGAGTGAAAGATGGAAGAACATGATACTCCACCACCTCATCTCTCTTGTCAGATGACAAGAAAAGACGCAAAGATAAGTTAGCTCCGCCCAAATCAAAGCAATACACATCTTTGAACACTACAGTCAACAACGTCTTTCATAGCATTAAAGATAAGCCTTTCCTGAAAAGGCCCATGCCTCTCTTTGATCATATGGCCAAGATAAAGCTGAATGAGTATTGCTCCTTCCACCAATGCACACGACATGCTACTCGGAGTTGCCGCATGCTTCGAGACCACATTGAAGAGCTACTTGACCAAGGATACTGCTGGGAATTCGTGAAGGACAAAGCCAAGAAGGAAGAACCTACTGAGATGAAGGATAAAGGCACGTCTGACAAGTATGAGCTTACTGATGAAGAAGAAGATCAACGGCCAACAAAGAAGCCAACCCTCAAGATCAATTGCAACTATGGTGAGCAAGAGCATCTGAGTAGCACCAGAAAGGAAAGGAAGGCTGCATACAAGAAGCCAAGGATGGTGGCTTCCATCAACAAACCCCTTTTAATCAACTCCAACATCTTGATGTTCTTAGATCGGGACCTGGAAGACGTGCATTCTCCCCATGACGATGTGTTGGTGATTAAGATCCAGATTTCCAATGCGATGGTTAGTAAAGTACTGATAAACAATGGATTCAGAGTCAACATCCTATTCAAGGACGCAGTGGAGAAGATGAGAATTCTGGATAGCATAAATAGGAGCAAGACTACTTTACACACCTTTGAATGTACATCGGCCCAATCCATTAGAACAGTAAAGCTAGCGGTTCAAGCAAAACCCTACAACTTGCTAGTAGTCTTCCATGTCATGGATTGCCCAACTCCGACCAATGCCATCTTGGGCCGAAATTGGCTTCACAAGATGAGGGCAGTGCCCTTATCATATCATCAGTACTTCAATATCCAACACCTGACAGGATAAAAGAAATCAAAGGAAATTAAGCGATGGTCCGTTGCTACGCCGTGGAAAGCATAAAAATGATCTGAAAGGCAGATCAGGAGTCCACAGCTTTGAAAGAGAAGATTGCGTAGCAACCACAGTCTGATGATCAAGAAATGGGCTAGAAGGAATTCGATATCGACCTTGACCACCCAGACGACAGTATTCCGGAGTTCAAGGCGGATGAGAATGCTGTCTGTATAACTCTTGATAACAACAAGCCGAAACGCAGAGCCAGAATCTTATCGAGACTGTTGAATCGAGAGAAGGAATTGTTCACTGCCTTCTTGCAAGCAAACAAGGATGTATTCGCTTGGTCCACTGAAGACATGCCCGGAATAGACCCTTCCATAATCTGCCGCTGTCTTTATCTTATGACGACCCATCCCTAATTTTATTGTATTTTTTTTCCTCGAAGTTGTAAATTGACAAAAAACAAGGATGTATTGGTCCACTGAAGACATGCCCGGAATAGACCCTTCCATAATATGCCACTGTCTTTATCTTGTGACGACCCGTCCCTAATTTTATTGTATTTTATTTCCTCGAAGTTGTAAATTGACGAAAATGCCCTTGGTTGGGCTAAGTGGAAGTCCTACGTGGACGTTTGAGTTCTTTTTAAATTTTGACTTCTCACTCACCGTATTCTTGTAGTATTCATCACTACGAATGCGGGAGTGCGAATGGGACGTAATTCCAATGTGTAACAGAAAAGTTACGTTTATTTAAATATTTCTTTCCAGTTTTGGGGGTGTTGTGTTGTGTGTCACAAGGGACCCCCTTTCCCCTGCTAACTTTGGAAACCAAGCTCTTTTCTCTCTCTCTCTTTTGTTAAGATTTTTCCTTCTCTCAATGTCACTTTCTTCTTCTCCTTTCCCGTGGAAACACACCTACAGTCAAGTCAAATAGTGACCACACCATTTTCTTCGAACCGAGCCAAACCTCCACCACCATCTTGTTCGTTGCAACTCACTGAGTTCAACGGTGCAAGTCGATTGCTCAAACTCCCCATCGTTTGACAGAAATCGCACACGGAAGAACCAAATTTTTTCGGCTAGTTTCTCGAAAATCCTGACCAAGGTGAGGTTCCTAACAACCACCATTAGCTTCATTTCGTCGAGTAGATGAATTTCCATACTAAATTCATGCGATTTGGTTGTGTTTTGAAGTACATTGGACCTCGAGTTGTAGACCGAGACTTTACGGCCAATTTTCGGCCATTTCTGACCACTTTGCAAACTCAAAATGGTACTATTTTGTTCTCCTTCTCTCTAGCTTCATTTTGACATGTGGATTGTGTAAAATGGTTGAGAAATGAAGAAGTTACGAATTTTTGAAGTTTTTCCCAAGTTCAGGCGAGCTTGGACGGCGGCGACGTGGCGGCAGACAGCGACTCCGGCGACCGCTTAAGACCGGCCTGAACTCAGTCCAGACCGGACCGTGGCATCAGCGAATCAGTTTAAACTTGGTATATTCCTTTAACACCGTTAGGAATATTTCGTTAGATTAACGGAGATACCGAAATCTTCCGTTAAATCTAATGGCATCAACTAATGTCGTTAGTTTGACCAGCTTGGGTTGACCGCACGTGTAGTGCGTGGGACCAGTTTTTTGACTTCCGTCAACGTGAGGCGACTCGTGACGATGTGTACTACCTCGGGGCTGTACGTCTAGTATTTTTCGGAGTGTTTCGAACCTCCAATTTGAGCGAACCAAGAATAATTGTTAATTATTAATTTAATTAGTAACCTTTATGAGTTTAATCATTACAATAATGATATTTCATATAGGTGAGACTTACCACGAGGAGTACAAGGGTCAAGCAAGGCGAGGCGGCTACGACCCAACTATGTATCTGTGAGTGGGCTTTGTTTTATAAAACCTATATTATTTATGTTAGTTTCCACGTTGATTTGCTAACTATTTTCTATCATGCCATGCTTTTACTTACGAGTTAAGTATAAAATATATTATGTTGAGATTTGTGAAACTGTGATGGCATGATCATGTGTATTTTACTGCTCATCATACATGCATTCACCGGTGTCTAGTACTCGTCCGGGCCAGGACCAGCCTTCACGTGTATGTTCACATCCACACCGTTATGCTCACCGTTGTAGGTGCCAGCCTGTACTAGTCTGCATTAGTCAGCTAGGACTCGAATGTGACGCACTTAACGCCAACTTCACGTGATTGTAGTACTGAGCATATGTCCATTACACTCAGCCTGTTCCATGTAACTACTTTCTGCATGGACTTGTGTGATTGCATATGTCGATGAGCATATCATATTATATTTTATATGTTGATGAGCATATTATATATGTCGTTGAACATACTTTATGTTGTTGAGATATTGGTATTTACTCATACCTTTGGCATGGATGCCTTTATACGATTTTGTCGATGAGTATACGATATAGTTGTTAAGGTGTTGGTATTACTCATATTTTTGGCAGCGGTGCCTTGTTAATGTTTTGACGTTGAATATTATATATTATGTTGAGATAAAGGTATTTATCCATATCTTTGGAAATTTTCATACTATACGTAGTATGATTTTGGGAAACTATACAAGAATTTTCAAAGAGGGCTTATTATGGTATGAAAAGCAACGGTTTTAGAAATGATTAGTTTTGCCCACTCACATTTTCTGTTTTGCACCCATCCAGGTTTTAGGGTGCTGATCTGATGGCAAGTGAAGTTATCACTGGTGGTTCTGACACCTTCTACAGCTATTGTACGGAAACTAGTTGTATTATGTCTATCCTTACCATGATGAAATTATTCTTACATTACTGCACTTTAACTATGCTTTGAGACTGATTACTTTGTATTATGGGTCCTGCACTTCGCACACTATTTTGAAATAAGTTTCAAAGTAGACTTTAGTTTTAATTTATTTGCATTTTTACACAACACTTGCACTATGGCTTTCGTCATCCCCTCTGGGATGTCGGCCAACATATCTCGACTCGATATTGACACGTGGATATCCGGTTCGGGGTGTGTCAGATTGGTATTAGAGCATAGGTTTAGGCAGTCCTACATTCAACACACACGTGATGTAAGCACCGTTAATAGTTAGAGATTCTTATGTCAGAACCATACCAGTCCATCAAACTACTTGATGGCTTACAGTACCAGCTGTACTACTTTTAATTGTGGGCAACTTAGTGAGGCTTTTGCCAATGTCTTTCAGACAACTACTCGTCTGTTCAGAAAAATGCTTTAGAGATTGCCTCTAACTAGCATACCAAACTTTTATGGGTACAGAGATGCCCGAAACCATTGTTACTAGCTTGAACATGTCAACTTGATGGTCAATGATGGATTGAAGTGAGGAAATTTTCCAGTAGAGCAATAAGTCTCTACAACAATGTGATTCCTACGAGAGTTAGCAAACTCGTGGTGGACTTACGAGAAGAACTAGATTTTAATGAATTTAAAGGAAGATCGCAATTGTCGAGTACCATCGGAAGTTCACTGAACTGTCTCGTCATTTTTCCTGCAATTGTTGTTAGCCTAAAACTCTACTATGGGTTGAAGACCTTGGAACTTGGACAGATAACAGTGATAATGATGAAGGCGATGGTAATACGTAGTGGAAGAATCAATCTTCCATTAGGAACGATTTAAGTTCGGGTGGATTTAACTCCAGTACACCTCGTGTTGGGGATAAACTCACTGATAGTTTTCAATCCAAACTTATGGGAAGTTTAAATAGCTCAAGCACACGGTTCTGCCATCGATACAGTCCTCATCACTTAGGTGAGTGCGCGTTTAGAGACTGTTGGATATTACAAATGTAATTAACTGGGACACAAAGTCGACGTGTGTTCCCAGAGATGGTAGAATTTACTTGGGACTTGGTCACTACCAGCAACCAGGGTACGGAGATACTATGACACACCCCGCCCTCAATACCCACGTGGATACCAAGTTTGGGGCGTGCTGGCCGACACTCGTAAGTGACGAAGCCATTTTATGCATGACAACACTTAAATTATGCAATTTAAACCGTCAAATAATTTGCGGAAATCATTACCAATATGCACAAGGTTCAGAGCGTAACTAATATGAAGCAACGGAAACAAAATATAGAGTCAAGCTCCTAGAATTTCTATCCATAACAGGGATGGATATTATTAAAGAACTGAATGAAAAATATATCCCTACGTTGTCGAGAAGGAATCAGAGCTGCCAATCAGATGCCTCGACTTCACCAGATGCACCGCTACTAAGTCCTAAAGGGGGCGCAAAACAAAAATGTGAGTGGACGAAAAATAAAGTTTTCTAAACCCTTTTCTCTTTTCAACATATTAACCCCCTGTTTGAAAATCAGCAGAGGTGTAAAAAAACATACTACCATAGTATATGTCAAAAGTAGGACTCTAAGTATAACTGAAAAGTAAAGGACCATACTTATACTTATACTTATACTTATACTCTTTATAAGTATAACTGAAAAGTAAATCTCAAAGTATAATCTGTAAAGGACCATTTATGTTTCCAAAAGTCATACCACAACAAATATCAATAATTATAATAAAGAAAACCAACACAGGGTATATGTGCAATCACCCATGTACGTGTTGAGGAACCACATCCCAATCCCCGTACAAGCACTTTACGTTATCAATCCATTTGTACTCCTAGTACCACACACATGTAAGCACTTGCGCAATAGCGCGTCACACCCGAGTCCTTACGTTGTGGGGCCTTCCCCCAAAAATAAACATAAACATAAGACAAGCTTGCACTAAGGTATTTACCTGACAATACCCCTGGAGTACAGTGCGTGTGACCCAAACATGTGAGACTTGTCCTACGGCCGCGAGACGGTACTACAACGTAGTGAAAGCATACCAAGTGTGTTTGAAAACATACAAATATACATCATGCGTATAGATAAAGAATATCTTATACTTCATACTTTCACAAATATTCAAACCTTGCATAAATAGGTATACTCATTAAAATCAAATATCAAATATCAATACCTATATGCATAACCAAAACCATGCTCCAAAACCATTTCGTAATAGATATATTCATGCTTTAAAATCATTTAAAAATCATGTATAAACCAATACCATAAATATTTCAAAGCATAAAAACCATTTAATAAAACAAAAGTCCACTCACAAGTACTCGGGAGTATATTCCTCCTCGGTGTTGCGTTCCTCGGAGCGCCCAGTCGCAGGATTACCTATTTAATATTAGGGAATAATATTAAAAACATCCCTAAAATAAATAAATATAAGGGTTTAACTTCAGTGGTACGTACCATTGAATGGTACGTACTGTTGAATGGTTTAAGATTCATTTGGGACCCACTGTAAATTAATCTGGACCATTCAATGGCCATACCATTGAATGGTACGTACCACTGAAGAATTTTCCTAAATATAACCCTTTTATAAAAAGAATCTAAAAATAACATTATTTTAGCGAAAACGGGCTCGAAAAATGATTTTCAAGACCCGAAAACCTTCCCGCCGCCGCACGCGCCGTCAACTGCCGCTGTGCGCCGGCACGCGTCGGCACGTGTCGCCACGCGCTTGCTGACGTCATCACCGTTAAAGTCAACGACGTCAGTCAAAGTTAACGGCATATACCTTTTCTGACGGAATATGCTGAAGCCGTCATGAATATTCCGTTACCGTGACGGAATATTCCGTCTCCTTCAACCTCTCCCCGGTGGCCGGAGCCGCTGCCGCCAACCGCCGTCTGGTTCGCCGGAATCTAGAAAAATTTTCTAAAACTTCAAAAATTCATATCTTCTCCATTCCTTAGCCAAATTCGACGATCCATACATCAAAATGAAGGTATTGAAGAGTAGAATATTTTCATATCAAATTGGGGCAAAAAAAATGGCCGGAAGTGGCCTAAAATTGGTCGGAAAGCTTCGGACAAACCCTAAATCCGTTCTACTCCAAAACTGCACCAAAATTCACGTTCTTTATATGGAATTGAACCTACTCAATGTGATAAAACCAATGGGAATGTTCTCGAGGCTTACCTAGGCCAGGATTGTACGAAACTTCAATGAGCAGTTTGTCGTTTTTGTTCCGATATCGATTTGGCTGATTTCGTTAGAGTTTGAGGATTCTGAAATCACAGTCTCGTCAAGAATGACAAGACAATCGTAATGGCTATGATTTCGGGTGGTGGTTTGATGGTTTTGTGCTTTAACCAAAATCTAGGGTTTCGGTGTACGGTTTTGTGAGGTTGGCCGAGAAGGAGAGAGAGAGAGAGAGAGAGAGAGAAAGGAATAGGTACACAGCAGCCAGCCCAAAACCCAAAAACCCTAGTTTAACTTACGGGTGTGAAAATTACTAAAATGCCCGTAAACTTTAAAGTTCTGTAAAACGTTCGTTTTAACTCCAAATTGAGTTCCTCTTACATCCACGTGTTCGTATCGATGAGTACTACTTGAATATGTAAAGAAAATAATTTCCACATGTCGTTTCGAAGAAGTCAACATTTGTTCACTAGAGGTATTTTGGTAAATTTTACTTGAAATTTTGGGATGAGTTGTAACATACTATCCACTACCTGATGATGTAACTCAGTACCTAGGCGATGCTTGTCAGTGTCCAGTCGTCAGTACTCAGTATTAGAGAGACTATACTCAGTACCAGGCAAAAGTTCCTTAATTTCAGGTAGATTATCCACCATATCAGAGTGGCGGTGCACAATGGTATGGTGGTGGATAATATTTGATTACTGATGTAATGCCCGACAGTGGCGGAAAGGTTAGGCTATCAAAGTCGCGATAGTAAAAAATTTAAGTCCCAAAATAGGTTGAAAGAGAAGACAGCAAACTCACGGCTGAGTGAACAGCCTCACTCATTAGGATGCTCAAAATAATCTCGACTTGATCACGGGTACGTTGAACATTCTTGGCCATTTTGCTAGAAGCTTAATTGATCCGGGTGACACTTACTCGGTGATATTCTATTTGTTTACTTAAACGACCCAACCGTACTTCATTCCTCTTGGGTATGATATGGAATTTCAATGTCAAGAGGCGTCATTTGTTACTTCCAGTGGCATTATCAAGAATATCTTGTACTGAGCTGTCCCTGTTGACGATAAGGTGATTTCAGTTGATCGGATTCCTCTGGACATAAAGAACTTTAGTGTGATTTTGGAGATGGTTTGGTTGTATCTTGATTATGCCTTGGTGGGTTGTCGTAAGAAAGAAGTTGCTTTCCGAAGATCCGGCAAGTCTACTGTAACTTTTGCCAGTAAACACAGTGACCTGAGACACAGATTAATTTCTGCTAGGAAAATAAATAGAATATTAAGGAAAGGTTGTCAGGGCTATATAACGCATGTAGTGTGAAAGAAGGTGTCCCTGCACGAGTTGATGAGGTGCTAGTAGTGAGTTAGTTTCCAGATGTTTCTCCTGAGGATTTACCTGGCTTAGCACTCGATAGAGAAATGGAATTCACCATTGATCTAATTCCAGGTACAGATACTGTATCTCTTACACCTTATCGCATGGCTCCAGCAGAGTTGCGAGAATTGAAAATTCAGTTGCAAGAACTTGTAGACAAGGGATTTATCCAATCCAACACTTCACCTTGTGGGTCTTCGGTTTTATTCGTGAAATGAAAGATGGAACTTTGAGGCTATGCATTGATTATAGATAGTTGAATCAGGGGACGATTAAAAACTGTTATCCTTGGCCTCATATTGACGATCTCTTTGATCAGCTCATTGGTATTAGGATTTTCTTAAAAACTTGATCTGAGGTCTAATTATTATCAGCCGAAGATCTGAAGTGACGATGTTCCTAAAACTACGTTCAGGACTCATTTGGGTCATTATGAGTCTCTTTTGATGCCATTTGAGTGCATGAATGTTTCAACGGATTTCATGGACTTGTTAATTTGGGTATTCCGTCTATACCACGGCAAGTTTGTGATAGTTTTCAGTAACGACATTTTGGTGTACTTTAAAGACAAGGTCGAGCATGCCAAACACTTGCACAGGATTTTGAAAAAGTTAAGGGAGAATCAACTTTACGCCAAATTTTGGAAAATGTCAGTTCTAGTTGAATCAGGTGTCTTTCTAGGGATACGTGATCTCATCCGAAGGCATTTTGTCGATTCTCGTAAAATAGTTCCAGTTGAGAACTAGGAGCATCTGCAGACTGTTATTGAGATACAGATTTTTCTTGGTCTTGCCGACTATTATCGGCACTTTGTGAAGGAATTTTCAGCCATAACTTTACCTTTCACAAGGTTGACCAGGAAATGAATCAAATTCGAGCGAGAGGATGAGTGCGAGCGAAGCTTTCAACAGTTGAAGTATTGTCTCACTCATGCACTTGTCTTGTCATCCCCAATGACAGTAGTAAATTGAAGTCTACAGTGACGTCTCACTGTAGGATTGAGGTTGCATGTCTTTGCAACACAGATGGGTGATTGCTTATGCGTTTTCGACAGTTGAAACTGCATAAGATGAATTACTCTAACCACGACCTAGAGTTGACATCTATTGTCTTTACTCTATTAATTTGACGACACTATCTCTGTAGGATACGTGTCGAACTTTTTTAGATCCTAACAATTTTAAATATCTTCATGTCCTGAAGGATCTTAAATTAGAACAGCAGAGAGGGATTGAGTTGGTCATTGACTACGATTGCACCATCGAATTTCATTTTGGTCGTGCAAACGGAGCAGAAAAAAAAAAATCATCTCTTGGTCGACTCAACACTCTCTATGCCTGTCATATTCCTTTCTTGTGAGATCTTAGAAATACCTGGTAGTCTTGAAGTTTCATCACGAGTGATCTATTTTTTTTAGCCAATTTTCAAGTCAAGTCAGTCTTGTCGGATCAGATTCGCAATACTTTGGCGAACGATCCAAAATGTTTAGAATGATTGTAGTTAGTTCAGAATGACAAACGAAGGGGCCTAAGAATATGGGAGATGGTTGAATCGATGTTGCAAGATGGTCAGATATACGTGCCGATGGTTGAAGAGTTGAAAAAGGAGATTCTTGGGTTGAAAATGAAAACTTCCGAGTTCGTGAGCGGTTACTTGATTTGTCAGCAGGTCAAAGCAGAGAGAAAGAAACTGTATGGGTTGCTACAATCACTCCCTATTCCCGAGAGGAAGTGGGAGAATATCACCATGGACCTCGTGTACAAGTTATCTCATGTACATGGAGGCTATGATGGAATTCGGGTGATTATAGATCGACTCACTAAGTCAACTCATTTTCTACTAATCGTGAGAATTACTTTTGAGACCGCTTGACACAGTTTTCATAACTGGAATTGTCAAGTACCTGGTGTCCCAATCAGTATTATCTCTAATCTTGAATCTAGGTTTACTTTTAAACTCTGGAAAGCATTTCGTGAAACCTTTGGTTCGTAGCTACTGTACGTATTGCTTATCCCACTCGAACCAACAGACAATCCGAGAAAATTATTCAAACCCTTGAGGATATGTTGGGGTCCTCAACTTTTGAGTTCAGAGTAGAATGACATAAGCACTTGTTTCGGTAGAGATCACCTACAATAACTATCACTCGAGCTTTGGTATGACACAACTCAAGGCGTTGTGTGGCAAACCTTGCCGATCACTATTGTGTTAGTAAGAAGTTGGCGAGAGAACTCTAGTGGGTCCAACATCAGTGGACGAGATGACTCAGAACATTCAGGTAATCTAGGAGAATTTAAAATGCTACACAGGAGCGACATGATGCATTGTTAACAAACTTTTGACATACAGGGTATACACAGTCGGTGACTGGGTATTTCTACAATTGTCACCGTAGAGAGATGTTGTATGTTTGGGAAGAAAGGAAAGTTAAGTCCCTTCTACTTTGGTCCGTATCAAATCTTTGGGTAAGTTGGTAAGGTTACTTACAGGAATGACTTATCTCTAAAGTTGTCAAGGGTACACGATGGTTTCTTTGCATCTTTGTTATTGAAATACATTTATAACCCAACGCTTGTATTCTGAATGTTTCCTTGGAGATCCACTTGGATCTAGTTTATGTTGATGTACAACTATTATGATTCTCGGCTAGAGTGAGAAAGTTTTGGAGAATAAAATTGTCAGAAGAGGTTCATATTGGGAGACGAATGATCGTTTGAGAACTCTTTATTCGTAATTGTTCTTTGATCCTACTTTGTGATGTAGACATTTCGGGGACGAAATTTTCTTAAGGGGGGCAGATTGTGACAACCCGTCCCTAATTTTATTGTATTTTATTTCCTCGAAGTTGTAAATTGACGAAAATGCCATTCGTCACTAGGAATGCGGGAGCGTGAACGGGACCTAATTCCGATGTGTAACGGAAAAGTTACGTTCATTTAAATATTTCTTTCTAGTTTTGGGGGTGTTATGTTGCGTGTCACAAGGGACCCCATTTCCCCTGCTAACTTTGGAAACCAAGCTCTTTTCTCTCTCTCTTTTGTTCAGATTTTTCCTTCTCTCTCTCTGTCACTTTCTTCTTCTCCCTTCCCGTGGAAACACACCTACAGTCAAGTTAAATAGTGACCACACCATTTTCTTCGAACCGAGCCAAACCTCCACCACCATCTTGTTTGTTGCAACTCACTGAGTTCAACGGTGCAAGCCGATTGCCCAAACTCCCCACCGTTTGACGAAAATCACACATGGAAGAACCAGACTTTTCCGACGAGTTTCTTGAAAATCCCGACCAAGGTTAGGTTCCTAACCACCACCATTAGCTTCCTTTCGTTGAGTAGATGAATTTCCATACTAAATTCTTGCGATTTGGTTGTGTTTTGGAGTACATCGAACCTCGGGTTGTAGACCGAGACTTTCCGGTCAATTTCTAGTGATTTCCGACCACTTTTCAAACTCCAAATAGGTACAATTTTTTTCTCCTTCTCTCTAGCTTCATTTTGACATGTGGATCGTGTAAAATGGTTGAGAAACGAAGAAGTTACAAATTTTTGAAGTTTTTCCCAGTTTCCGACAAGCTTGAACGGCGGCGACGCGGTGGCAAACGACGGCTCTGACGACCGACCGGAGTTGCAGCGGCGACCGGTCAAGACCGGCCTGAACCCAGTCCAGACCGGACCGTGACGTCAACAAACCGGTTTAAACTCAATCCAGACGAAGAATATTCCCTAGGTATATTCCTTTAACGCCTTTAAGAATATTCCGTTAGATTTAATGGAGATACTGGAATCTTTAGTTAAATCTAACGGCGTCAACTAACATCGTTAGTTTGACAGGCTTGGGTTGACCGCACGTGAGCCGAGGCAGGCCCACGTGTGAGCCTCGCGAGGGACCAGGTTTTTGACTTCCGTCGATGCGAGGCAACTCGTGACGACGCGTACTACCTTGGGGTTGTACGTATGGTATTTTTCGAAGTGTTTTGGACCTCCGATTTGAGCGAACCAAGAATAAGTATTCATTATTAATTTAATTAGTAACCTGTATGAGTTTAATCATTACAATAATGATATCTCATATAGGTGAGACTTACCACGAGGAGTACAGGGGTCAAGCAAGGCGAGGCGACTACGACCCAACTACGTATCTGTGAGTGGGCTTTGTTTTATGGAACCTATATTATTTATGTTAGTTTCCACGTTGATTTGCAAACTATTTTCTACCATGCCATGCTTTTACTTACGAGTTAAGTATAAAATATATTATGTTAAGATTTGTGAAACTGTGATGGCATGATCATGTGTATTTTACTGCTCATCATACATGCATTCATCGGTGTCTAGTACTTGTCCGGGCTAGGATTAGGCTTCACTTGTATATTCACATCCGCACCGTTATGCTCACTTTGGAACCATTGTAGATGCCAACCCGTACTAGTCTGTATTAGGCATCTAGGACTCGTATGTGACTCGCTTAGCGCCAGCCTCACGTGATTGTAGTACTGAGCATATGTCCATTACACCCAGCCTGTTCCATGTAGCTAATTTTTGCATGGACTTGTGTGATTGCATATGTCGATGAGAATATCATATTATATTTTATATGTTGATGAGCATATTATATATGTCGTTGAGCATACTTTATGTTGTTAAGATATTGGTATTTACTCATACCTTTGGCATGGATGCCTTTATACGGTTTTGTCGATGAGTATACGATATAGTTGTTGAGGTGTTGGTATTACTCATATTTTTGGCAACAGTGCCTTATTAACGTTTTGACGTTGAATATTATATATTATGTTGAGATAAAGGTATTTATCCATATCTTTGGAAATTTTCATACTATACATAGTATGATTTTGGGAAACTATATAGGAATTTTCAAAGAGAGCTTATTATGTTATGAAAAGCAAAGGTTTTAGAAATGATTCGTTTTACCCACTCACATTTTCTGTTTTGCTCCCCTCTAGGTTTTAGGGGGCTGATCTGGTGGCAAGTGAAGTTATCACTGGTGGTTCTAACACCTTCTACAGCTATTGTACGAAAGTATGTTCCTCCTAGTTGTATTACGTCTATCCTTACCAGGATGAAATTATTGTTACGTTACTGCACTTTAACTATGCTCTGAGACTAATTACTTTGTATTATGGGCCCTGCAGTTCGCACACTATTTTGAAATAAGTTTCAAAGTAGACTTTAGTTTTAATTTATTTGCACTTTTATGCAACACTTACACTATGGCTTTCGTCGTCCCTTCTGGGATGTCGGCCAACATATCTCGACTCGATATTGACACGTGGATATCCAGGTCGGGGTGTGTCATATCTGAACCCAACCATAATGCCGGTTATCTAGAAGAAGGAGTGCCCTCATCATATCATCAGCTACTTCGATATCCAACACTTGACAGGATAAAAGAAATCAAGTGACGGCCTATTGTTGTGCCATGTAAAGTATAAATATGACCCGAAAGGTAGATCATAGTTCCACAGCTCTAAAAGAGAAGACTGCGTAGCAACCACAGTCTGAGGGTTAAGAAACAGGTTACAAGCTTGACCCCCCAGACGACAGTACTCCGAAGTCAAGGCGGATGAGGATGCTGTCTATATAACTCTCAATCCCGACAAGCTTGAAACGCAGAGCCAGAATCTGATCAAGACTGTCGGATCGAGAGAAGGAATTGTTCATTGCCTTCTTGCAGGCAAACAAGGATGTATTTGCTTGGTTCGTTGAAGACATGCCCAGAATAAACCTTTCCATAATCTGCCACCATTTCCATCTGGACCCAACCATAAAGCTAGTTGTCCAGCGGAAGCTCAATCTCCACACGGAATGGAGTAAGACCATTGAAGCTGAGATTGACAAACTCAAGGACGCCAACTTTATCGTTAAAGTCTACCATTCGGATTGGTTGGCCAACGTAGTCCTTGTGTAGAAAAAGTATGACAAGTGGAGAGTTTGTGTGGACTTCACAGACTTGAACAATACATGTCCCAAGGATCCTTATTTTCTACCTCAAATAGACTTACTTTTTTATTCCACCGCGAGGCGTGAGTTGCTGAGCTTTACGCCTATTCCGGGTACAACCAAATTAAGATGTATGAGCTGGACATGGAGTAAACATCTTTTATGGTCGATAGAGGTACATTCTATTATCGTGTTATGCTTTTTGAACTTAAAAATGCAAGAGCAACCTATTAAAGGTTAGTAAACCGGATCTTCAAAGAGAAAATCAGAAAGACAATGGAAGTATACGTTGAAAACATGGTGGTTAAAAGCAAGGAAAAGAAGGACCACCTAACTCACTTGCAAGAATCATTCGACCTACTCCGAAACTTCAACATGAAATTTAATTTGGAAGAGCAGCTGCCTTGAGTAGGTTCCTTTCAAGATCAACAGACAAGTGCAAACCTTTCTTTACAACCTTTCTTCACAAGACTGAAGGAGCAGCTGCCTTGTACTTATACTTGGCAGTGTTAGAATGCGCTGTTAGTGTAGCTCTAGTCTGAGAAGACTCGAGAAAGCAGATGTTGGTGTACTGCTTTGAAATTGATACCAGGCAGAATAACCTACAGTAAACACAAATTCTTGTACATATGACTATTCGGAAGAACTAGTCAACTAGTTACAAGATTGTTACTAACAGAAAACACAGTAGTATGAATTAAACTTAATTGACAAGATAACGCAACTAGTTAGACTCTACCTAGATTAAGTTTAACAACAACAATCATACACTGAAGCTTGTTCACAAAACAGATAACATGAAACGAGCATGCAATATTAGCAGTGATATAAGCAGACGAGATATACCAAAGAACACACAACAATTTGTTGCCCGGAAAAACCCCTAATTGGGTTAAAAAACTGGGGGACTCCCAGGAGTCTGGTCCACTAGTGAAAAATAAGGTTCATACAAAGATAACCACAACAAGCTCAATTCCTAGACCTATTCTAAAAGCAGCTTGTACCTTTGTGCAACCTTATATTGCACTAGTTGGACTTGTCTTCAGTCTTCACAAGAAAGCAACTCCATTCATTGAGCTCATCACCTTGTGGCACCGAAACGAAGCATGAACCGTGCAAATGATGTGAAGATGTAAAAATGAAATGCGGATGTGGATTCAATATTAACAAGTTAGTTTCTCCAGCCAAAGAGTTGAAGGAAGAAACTAACTGAGAATCCAAAACTAAGGTCTATATGTAAATTTGGAAAAACCAAGTTTTTAGACCATGAACAATGCAAAATTTTTCTCAAAAGATTTGTGCAGGTTAACACAAGATTTGATGCACAAAAAATGAGTTTGCAGTTGGGGTTTATGAAGAACACAGAGAGGAGGCTCTAGGAGCTTAAGGCACTATCTTGAAAATCTGATTTTTTATAACCAAAAAACAAATGAGCTCCTTCAACCCTATTAAACCAAGAAACACCCAAAAGACACTTGTCACATGTAAAAGCAATCTGAAATGATCAATGGTGAAAAACTCACTCTCGAAAAAATAGTGTCAGACAAGCCCATGTGGGTTTTCTTAAATTGCGTGCCAGCTCTCGTGTAAAGTAGATACACACATTGACTAGGCAGTTTTACTAGTCAGAAAGGCATAAGAAATCTAAACGTGACATGCATATGCATGCACAAACCTTACTTGACATTGAACATACCCAATCACACTCTGTTCTTCAAAGATTCAGACTTCAATAGTACGCATCCTAAAGTCTAATCTAATAAAGATTGATCTAAAGAGCTTGCGTGATAAAATGATACAAGTTTGACAAGGAAAGCCAAAAACTCCTAAGACTAGACTTCACAATCTCCCCCTTTGGCTTTTCTTGACAAAACAAACCCAAAATAAAGATAACTTTACACCCCACACTCAAGAGAACCTCAATAACCTGAAACCTGCACAGAACAAGTCTTGACAAGATCAAGTGAAATATCATGGGTTATAGCAATGATCAACATCCCCCTTTTTGTCATGGGATGACAAAGGGACATGGCGAGATAGCACAAGAAAACAACAAAGCAAACAACCTGTGTATAAAAGAGCATGAAAATACACAACAGAAGCACAAGAAGAAATCTAGCAATAAGTAGCATGGAAAACCAAACATAAAGCTACAAGCATATTAAATCCCATTAAAAAATTCATCAGTAGATAAGAGTAGCACAAATAAGAACCGCAAGAAGGAATGGAAAAATACACAATAAAGCACAAATGCTTAAATTGGAAACCCATTCCAAAACAAAACTGTGCTCTCCTAAAACTAATTCCCCCATAATACCTAACGTAATTATTCCATAAGAACTATCCTGCGAACAAGATGCACAGTAAGTTAAAACTCGAGAGAGTGAGAATCGTCATCTGACCCATCTTCTTCGGATTCGGAGATGGAAGCGTTGACAAAAGTTGTAGACGTGTGTGCTTTGGCTGCATTAGCGGCAGCCCTCTGAGCCGCTTCTCTTTTCGCAGCATAATCGGTAGCCAGCCGAGTAGCGAGTGGATCAAAGTCAAAAAATGAAACATGAGTAGGAGGAGGACCTGGCATAGATGAAGATGATCCTAACTTGGCTTGAACCTCAGCAAGACCGCGATTTAAGCGAGCAACTTCCTCTTGATACCAATCCAGATACCATTATGATCTTTCAACAATCCTAATTCAACCAGGACTCGAACATTCTGTCAATCTGGCTCCACTAAAGTAGTCCTTATTTAACTAGGACTTGACCATTCCCACCAGGGTTGTCACTACTGGGCCGAGATCCATAACATCCTATCTGAGCCAACTCCTAACCACTCGGCCCAAGCCAGGATTTTAGGCCCAAACACCAATGGAAACTAGCCACCCACTTTTTAACTTCTAGCCTCTCCAACCATTAGAACAACAAAAAATTTTGAAAGATTAAATTTCATGAATAGGGTCAGTTTGAGGATCTAGATTTTGTCTTCCCTACCATTAGACATGCTCTCACAACAAACATGCACTTTCACTATGGTCCAACCTATAAATTATGTATCGAATTGACAATAATTATTTATCATCCTCTCATCCATATATTGGTGAAACGTGAGACTTCCTTTAACCAAGTACGATAAGTACTCTTAATCCAAATGCTAGTTGGTTTAAATTAAGGAAAAACTAATGAAAAAGGCCTCACAAACTTTTTTTTTTTAACTAAAAACACTTAATGAACTTTTATTAATAATAAGAACAACAACAAAACAAAAGAGAAAAAGAAAAGGAAAAAAAAACAAGCGGTGGCATTTTTGTAAATAAGGAGAACTTTGTGGCACCGACTGTTTATACACAATTAGGTCAACTATTTATACACAGATCACCCTAAACCTTGATTTGTCCTTAAACAATTGACATAATCATGCATAAACAGTCGGCGCTACCAAACTTTAACTTATTTACGAAAAATGCCACTGCCTCTCAAACTTCAACTTATTTACAAAAATGCCACCGCCCCTTTTTTTTAACTTCAACTTATTTTCGATAGTGTCTTTTTTATTTTTGGTCCTTATTATAATTTCATTAGTTGGTGGATGTGCTTGTAACTTATGCACTAGTACTTGTAACTTATTTACAATTGAAAATGATTGTATTTATTCATGTAAAGCCTATAAATAGAGGGTTCGACCAAGATAAAATACACAAGTTTGGAGAACATTATTCTATTGTCTTTCTCTACTCTCTACTTCTCATTTTCCTTAGTTTCTTCCTTAGTTTTATAAGACGTTATCGGCACAAATCTCTACAACTAGCTGAAGCTCTTGTGGGTTCTTGTCTTAGTATATTTTCTTCTCTAATTTTCTATTTCATTTTGATTTATAGTTTACTAATGATTTTGCTTGTATATGAAGTTTGTAATCATGCTTCATTTGATCATGATCCCTCCACACAAAAAACGTTAAATGGTTGTTTTTCTTTTTCAATTCCCATATAATTGCATATCAATTATGTTTTCGTCTTTTACTGTTGAATATACAGTTTTATTCTATTTCACTATTTTAACCTAAAGTTTAGTACCGTATTAGACTCGAAGTTCTTATTTCTTAGAACTTGAAGTTCTAATTAAAAGAATATAATACTCTAGAACCCGAAGTTCTAAATTGGAACTTGAACTAGAACTTGAAATTCTTAAATTTAATTGGACTCAAACCTGCAGTTATGAGTATAAGAATTATTGGTTTACATATTATTACGATTTTTATTACTACGATACTATAATAAAAGAGATCATGACCTGAAGTTTTTGATTAGCATCAGGCTAGAACATGATATTTCTTAATTATGATTATGAACGAAATATGAAAAAAAAGATTAGGTAATATAAATATAATATAAATAAAATATAAATCAAACTAATGATCATTCTTAAATAAAATATAATATAATATAAATATGATCAGGACCTGAAGTTTAATGATCATTCTTCAATAAAATATAAATCATTATGTAAACTAATAAAAATTTCAAATTATATGAGACCCGAAGATTTTTATAGTTTAGAAACTTGAAGAAGGAAAAGATTGTCAAAATTAAGCAAGGACTAGAAGATTCTCATACAATATATACTAGCAATTGAGCCCGCACGATTCTGCGAGTTTTAAAACTGTGTTAAACGTGTGGAATATATTAAAATCTATTTACATCCTTGGTCAATAAAGAACAAAAGAGAGGTGATTGTAGAATATTTTACATAGCAAAAATTGAGGATTAAGCTGTTCATATATATGGATATACCATTCATATCAAAATCTATTTACTTCCTTATGTTCAATAAGGAACAAAAGATGGGTGTTTGTAGAATATATTACATAGCAAAAGTTGGGATTAAGCTGTTCATAAACACCCCATACAAACTCAAACTCAACTGTTATTATATAGAAGTATAATTGAAGCAACAGACTTGCGAAGAGAACAAAATACAAAACAAAATCTATTAAGAGCAGCGAAAGAAATAGAATACTAAAAGAAAGAATCTTAAGCAAGAACCCCAAAGACTTTCATAAGGAAAGAACCAGCTCCCTTCAACTTCTCTAGGACTTTCCATTCGAAGCCAACTCCTTATCAGCCTACAAAATCACACATAATAGTCTTACTCGATCCATCTTCCCAACTATCAACAACCAATTACGAAATAAAGCACATATCATTTTACTCAAAAGAAACTAAATTGTGGGTCTTACCCTCTCAGCTAGAACCCTAATCTCATAAGCAATGATATACAATGCTGGCAAAGCCCACGCCGTGTCCCAGTTCCGAAAGTCCTGAATAAAAGCACTGCATATCCACCACCACACATTATTCAAAAACCAAAACCAAACACAAAACAGAATTAAATAAAAAAACCAATAAAAAAAGATCAATACTTTGCGGATTTTTCAAATGCTTGGTAGGAATCAACGAAATTCCCAATTTGGTAGCTCTGAAAAGCCCGGAACAGATGAACCAGAATTTAGACAGAATGCCAAATTCAAGTCCAATATGTGCGTCAATTTTGTTCAAAATGCAGATGAAGATTGAAGTGCTTGACACGCCAACAAGTACGCACTATTAAAGTGAACAGCCCCTTGGCATTAAAATGCCAAATCAATCTATCAGCTGGCAAACGAAAGCTAATGGGCAATGACTTAAACAACGCCACCTCTTCCTCTGAAAACATTTCGGTTAACAGCTCCAAATTCTAAGCTTTTAAAGTTAGATCAATCAGCTCCTTAACTTTCCAATCTGCCCTTGAACTTGGAAGGAGGGAAAGGATCTTAAAGGTATGTGGTCTGGGAATCCACATGTCGCTCCACACATTAATAGATTCACCATTACCTACTAAACATCTCGAACCCCTTTTGTTAGTGTCATATTGGCAATTCCTAGCAAAACGCCTGAGTCTGTAATATCGTTGACTAGTGCATGTCTTTCGGTCGTAACTATTTAAGTCTAAGTTAAGTTTGTCTCTCGCGCTCTCGATCACAAGAATATCAAATATTCAGAGACATTCATTCGGGTAAGCTCACCATGCATGTGCACTCATATAGATTAGGTCTCTTTTTAATTAATATTAGTTTTTGGTTTGATTTGATTATAGACTTATTTTTAAATAAACCAAAATGTTTTTTTGCATGGGCTGCTGTGGTTATTGGGTTTATTTTTGCTTTTGGCTAACATGATAAGTCACTAATGCATTATATCTTATTTGCTTTTAATAGTTATCACTTGCACTTATCTTGTTACTTGTTTTATAAGCCTTATCTTATCACATTGAAAAAGCCTATGTTTTTATCCTAATTATTCTGCATGTCACATCCCGATCCCGGACGAGCCAGGTGTCGGAAGTGCTGGCCGACACGCGTTAGCGTGACGAAAGCCAAAAAGAAAATTTAAGAATAAAGGATAGAATATTGAAATAAACAGTAGTCAGAGTGCACGGAAAGTGCGGGCGGAAGAATTAAAAGAATACACAGTAAGAGTAGGGTAAGGGATACAAATTTATACAAATGTATAAGAATCCCTACATCGTCATACCACCGCGCCATCGACGTCGCAAGGTTCCCAGCCAACTAACCTAGAGGGGCGCAAAACATAAAACGGTGAGTGGGTCAAAAAGCAAAGTTTGATAAAACCGTTGTTTTCAAGAGTTTACTAACCCCTCATTGGAAAACATGTATAATTGAGAAAATACGTCATACCCGTAGGTATGACCTCAAAAATACGATCATGAAAACATTCGGGTACTCCTAGGTATATAATGTCTTGACATGCTCACTTACATATGTAAACCTTACACAAGTCCATGTGGCTAAACCACAATGAACGAGGCTAGGTATAATATTAATACGCGAGTACTACAATGACGCGAGTCTAACGCTAGCGGCGGGTGCACAAGTGCGTCACACAAAGTCAGTTGCCTAGTGCAACCTAAGGCAGTAGTACCTACAATGGATCCAAGGCTGTGATAGCAGTGCGGTAGTGACTACTCCCAGCGTCAGTACAGTCTGACCCACAAGGCCCAGTACTAATACACAGGGTGTATGCATCTTGATGAACAACGAGTATGAAAACATGCATGACAATATAATACGAGTGTTCTACCTCCAACACCCGTAATGATATGCAGAATACGCTAACAATTTAAAGAAAGCGTCGAAAACCATATGTATAGATATACATTTATCAAATAAAAGATTGCTCACTCCCTGAAGATAGTCCGGAAAGCCCAAGTGCCGTCCTCCGACGCCAAGGGTCGCCAAAGCCTAAAGCTTCAGGGAGCAATTCCAGCAAACGGAGTTTTAAAGTAAGTGAAGCATCCAAAACCACGGTTGAGCGAGGTGACCAATAAATCCGCTATAGTTGGGTAACAAGCCATTGACCCAAAAATCTCTAATGGCCCAAACCAAACACTTTCTTCACACCCACAACACCATTTTCCAAAGCTTTGTCAACAATTGCTAATTACACCCAGAGGCCCAAAAATAATCTTGTCCACAATTGCTTAATACACCCTAGGCCTAAAGCGACTCTTGACCCAACCACAATGCACCACGCCCTGCTTTGCACCAACCACGTCATCGAACACCATCTCCAAATTCTTGTCCATTTGGTCAAAATACGAGGCCACAAACGGCGGCCCAAAACTTAACCAAATCTCCTGGCAAAACGCGACCTTGAGTCCACAATTTACGCAATTTTTCCACAAATTTTGATCAAGGTTGGAAACTACCTGCCTCACCTTCCTCGTCCCAACGGGACTGCACCCTGAAGCCCAGAAGGATCAGTTCGTGAAACACCAACCAGGTGCTGTCATGTTACAGTGCTCGGTAGTGTGAATTGGTAGGTTGGTTTGTAATGCCACCACGACATCTAGTTGGTTCGGGGTTCGTGACGGGTAGAGAGAGGGAAGTAGAACATCTGGGTGACGAAGATGAGAGGAACAAGTTCTTTGGGTTCCAATTCGAGCACACGAGGTTCGAGTTTGTGAAGAAGAAAGCTTGAAATGTTTGGCGGTTGGCCACGCGAAGAGAAGTAGCTCGGTGAAGGTTGGTGAAGAAGGCACAGGTGCCTTGAGTAAATCGAAATTACGGGTTTCATGGATTTAGTGCACTCACGGGAAGGAGGAGAGCAGGCACGGGTGCCTTGAAAATTTCTAGTTTTGTTTTGGTTCAATTTGGTCGGTTGCGAGGAAGAGGAGCAGAGAGGGTCTACACTTGAGGATGACCAAAAGGGTCAATTGGCCGGCCATAAAAATGGCTTAGTGAGGAGGGAGGAGCCTCGGTGTGATAAAAAAAAATGGTGAGGTTGTTGTTACGCGAGGAAGAAGGAGAAGAGGACTTGCGACCAAAGGCTTGGGACAACGAGACAAAAAATCAGACAAGGTCCACGAAATGCTGGGATAAGCCACAAAGCGGTGACAAATGGGCCCCGGCTAAATAATTCAAAATATCCTAAAAGTTAAAATACGGAGGAAAACGTCGAAAAATCAACGCTATAAAATGCCGTTCGGAGCCCGAACGACGATCGGCTTTCGCGTCTGAGTCGTATCGACGAGGCACGTCAAGAAAACACAATTGGATGCGTCGTACGGATTCTGACATAAAGTCAACCGAAAAATCAACCCAGGGCAAAAACGTCATTTCCCACTTAGGAATAAAATAAATTAAATTTTGAACGGGATGTTACAATCTACCCCCTTATAAAAATTTCGTCTAGAAATTTCCATAAGTACAATGAGGTAGATTAGAGTACAACGCCTTGTTCCTGAAACATCCTCTCAGGCCGGCTCCCAGAAAGGATGTAGGAGACGAAAAACAATTGTCAAAACCGAAAGGCGACAACGGTGCTCCGACGTCACACGGCTCAAGGTGACACCGGTGGCAGTTTAATCAAGAGAGATACGACTAGGCTGGAAGAGAAATCGGTGTCAGAAAGACTTACGATAGAGAGTACCAATTACTACGTTTGCACGTAGGGAGGGTGAAATCGATAGTGCAATCGCGATCACTCATCGGCTACATCCTACTCCTTTGAGCGGGTGAGGTCTCCCGGGAAAATGAGAAAAGAGAAGAGATGTCTCAAACTTTGGTGGTCGGTGAACGGTCACCACGTCTCACCAAAGAGAAAATGTAGCGAGAATCTCGGAGCAAAGATGCGCGAGGCTTCGAATCATGGGTACGATAATTCATCTCATGCGGTTTCGGTCGCTGAGGCATGGGCGATTATCCATCCATCTTTGTGTGCTTACACGAGACCAGCCCGCTCGGTGACGCATCAGCGTAGAACACAAGGTACCGCCGTCGTTGGAAAGTGCTAATACAAGAACGAGTAAGACCAAACTTGAAGCGGTCGGAAGATTTGCTCGTGGTCGTCGTTCCACACGAAGGTTAACGTTCTTCTGGAAAGTTTGGTAGGAGAGGCGGGAACAAACGAAGAGAAATTCCTTCCAAAGCGTCGAGGTAAAAGCCCAAGGCAAGCCAAGAAAGTTCGAATGCGCAGCATACGCGGTCGGCTCCCGGATCCGCCACGGTAACCATCGGGGATCGACAAAGATGCAATCCGCGAGGGAATCACATGTCCCAAGAAAGACACATGATTAGGTCGGGCGGCAAAAGTTGAAAAGTTCTTAAACTTCAACGAAATCATGCGCAAGTACTTTTTTGCACTGATCGGCCCCGAGAATTGGAATAAGCCAAGCAGTCAGCAGGAAGACTATCACGAACTTGTCGAGATACGGGCGAAATACTCGAGTCATCAAGTTCATGAAAGTTCTTTGAGGCGATTGTCATCCGAAGGTATGACAAGAAAACTGCGTAAGGTTCGTAGCGAGTCGAAAGTGGTCAAGTAACGGCGAAGTTCTTGATCTATAGGCGGCGATGTCGGCCCTGGTCGATCTTAAAAGAAAACAAATTGCGCCGAGTTTGGTAAAGATCATCGATTAGGCGGGGGATAACGGTCTTGTCGTTGCCGATTCAATTGCCTATAATCGATGCGAGTATAAAGTAGCAAACTTCAAACAATCAAACAAGACCGAGCTCCCTGAGGTGAAGTACAAGGCGAAAGAATTCCTTGACACAAGTGTACGGGTGAAACTTCAACTCCTGCTCACGTGGAGTCAAAAGATAAAGGTAAGAGAGATCGTTCAATACTGGAGAGATTGATGGTGAAAACCACTTCTCGATCGAGCTGATGTCCCAGAATCATCGTTAGGAAAGATTCCAAGAAATCTTGTTGACCAACGGATCTTCGTCAACACAAAGAGAATTCCAATTTCCAACATCACACGTGTGGTACAACTAGAACAACTAGAACTCAAAAGGTTCGCTCACTCGTAGACGGCGAAAGTCGGCCTACAAGTCGATTTTGCTTTTTTTCCGGTACTCGCCGTGCGCGTCCACCGGTCGTTGTACGGGTGGCAAGAGGTGGTCAACCTCATGGGCAATCCCACCTTGGCACAAAATTGAGGTAACAATCCATTCCTAGGATCCCAGTCGAAAAACCACGACATTCGAGAGGAATGAGATTGGCAAGCAAACTTGATTAGCGATGATAACGAATTATCACTTGAGCAAATCCTGAGAACAAGACAAAAGTTTGCCTTACGGCATAGGGATTCCAAATCGTACCCGGTAGGAGTACAATATGGTCGGGAGTAGTTGAAATAAACAAAAGTGAAATATTTGGTAGGTATTACTTGGATCCATTTGGATCTCAAGTAAAAAGCCCAAAAAAGAAAGTTTAACGTTTCCGAAACAAGATCGGAATCGTTCGGTGTATCTATTTGGTCCAAAGTACAACTCGCCAATGAGCCACGGCGCTCCACGCTGGAACGGCCCGGGCACACGTCGGGAGGAATAGCGTAACCAGATATGGGAGAAAGGTTCGAGTATGGAATGACATTGCCTTGACAATGTCAGGTCTCCACCAGTAGGTTAGATGAAAAGCTGGTCGTCAACTTATTGGATCGAAACGGACCAAGGTAGGTTTTTTGCCGGTGCGCTGGACCTTTGGTTAACTACATTATTTGATCGTCCCACGACCATGGCACACCCAGGTTTCTTGCGTACACTCACCAAAATGACAAGTGTCGCACGATAAACGAGCTGGCGAAAGGTGGGTGGAGTTACCCGATGCTTGAAACGAGTCCACGAGCGAATCACTCACCACGTTTAAGATGAAGTTGATCCCTTCTTGGATGAAAGCATTTGAACTTCACGTTGAACGAATTCTTTCGGAGAGCGAAAGAATAGCTGCCGTGCAACTATTGGAGTGAAAAGCGCTCGATTCGGGTTTGGTGATTCTCGGCCAAACGCCCGCAGAAATGGCCGGGCAAGGTTCTGGGGAAGCTCCGGGAGTTCAAAGGTGAAAAGATTAAGGTACTTTAGAGTTGGTTTCACCCAAGAAATGGCCCAGTTCGAAATCGAACCTCGCCCAGGGAAGAACATTTCCCGAACTAGGTCTCAAAGGTTACCGGGGAACCGTAGTTCGGGGTCGACAAATTGAGATCGACAAAGATGGTGGTGAGACCCGGTGATCTCCCATAGCCAAAGGAATGGCTCGGCGAAAGAAAAGAAAGTTCGGGTGCCTTGAGTAGATTTTAGTTCGCGAAGCTTAGGAAAAAAAGAAAGATGGCCACTTGATTGGCCAAGTGGTCCGACTACGGTGCAAAATCCTCGTCGGCGTTCGAATACGAAGCTTCGATAAAAGGTCAAACTGTACTCGAGGCCGGTGGATACGCCGCAAGTAGAGTCAAAACCAGTTATTGTCAATCCATAGTCACTCGTGGATATGCAATCCATGCGAGTCGCCGAAGCGATTAGTCAAGATAGCCGCACTGCACAAGTGGGAAAATGATCGATTTAGTGACAAAGTCATGAGTGGAAAGAAAAATGGAGCTCCGAAGTACGAGGAAAAAGTTCTTGACGTTCGAAGAAAGTTGAGTCACGACAAACAAAGCGATCGTAGAGAGACTCCATACGGTTGAACAACACCACGAAAATGGATATTGTCCAAAACTTCTCAGAAAAGTAGTAGTCACGAATTGTTCGAGAAAAGTCGACCGGCAGTTCCGGTTTACGATCATCGAAGGTCATTGCCGATCGCCACGTGCGGAAAGTAAGAAACAAGAATTTCACGGTGATACTTCTCCATTTCCGAATGAAAATGGAAAGTGGATTGAAACAATTGAGAGGAAAAATCCGTCTCCAAGCCTTCACTTGCTAACAATTTGAACATCGTGGCGTACTCGGCGATGGCCAAAAACTACCACAAGTAGAAACGCGTCCAATCAAGCAACGCCAAAAATACGTGCAGAAGGTAAGTCGTTGATTGGGAGTGAAACACTAGGTGCAAGGAGTTTGTGAAACTAGGTCTCACGGATTAAGTCCTGGAACATGTCGAACACGAAAAGTAGTCGACGGGTTCCGCCAACGTCAACGCCCTAGCGTTGTCCCAGGAAAGTACTTGATGAAAGATCATCAGTTGTGTCAAGCGACACCTCACTTTGAAATACCTTGGCGAATCGGTTTCCCAATTCGGTGTGATTTCATCGGAAGTTACAAGAAACGTCCAAACGTCTGCGAAACACTCCAAGTTCTCGTCAGCCAAGCTCCAAGGTCGCACGAGTAAAATACGAAAAATTACGGCGTCAGAAAGTAGTGACAAAGCGTCGAAATCGGAAGCGGCTGCGTAAACATGACGTCGGGGTGGTATGACACTAAGAAGAACTTAGAATTAACCCAAGGAAAACAATACACCAAAAAAAGTGTAAAGTTCGGAAAATTCTCGATTCGAGCAAAGAATGAGAACAAAGAGTTCACGAAATTCGAAATTACGATACCACGGACAAGTGCGGATGTACGGAAAAGAAGAGCCTAGGTTATGAAAAACCATGCTCACGATACCAATCTGTCACATCCCGATCCGAGACGAGACGAGTGTGGAGTGTGACAGATTAAGCGTAATGGCAACCAAAAAGAAAATTTAAGAATAAAAGGATGAATATTGAAATAAACGGTAGTCGAGTGCACGGAAAGTGCGGGCGGAGAAGAATTAAAGAATACACCGAGTAAGAGTAGGGTAAGGGATACAGAATTTATACAAACGTATAAGAATCCTACATCGTCATACCACTTGGCGCGTCGACGTCTTAGGGTTCCCGGCCAACTAACACCGGAGGGCGCAAAACATAAAAACGGTGAGTGGGTCAAAAAGCAAAGTTTGATAAAACCGTTGTTTTCAAGTTTACTAACCCCTCCCATTGGAAAACATGTATAATTGAGAAAATACGTCATACCACGTAGGTATGAACCTCAAAAATACGATCATGAAAACATTCGGGTACTCCCAGATATATAATGTCTTGACATGCTCACCCATATGTAAACACACAAGTCCATGTGGCTAAACCACAATGAACGGGCTAGGTATAATAATGTCTGTTGAGTACTACAATGACGCGAGTCTAACGCATGTAAGCGGCGGTGCACAAGTGCGTCACACAGAAGTCTAGAGTTGCCTAGTGCAACCTAAGACAGAGCTAGTACCTACAATGGATCCAAAGTGGCATGCTTGATGCTTGGTAGTGACTACTCCAAACGTCAAGGCTAGTCCTGGCCTGGGCGAGTACTAATACCAGGGTGTATGCATCTGCGCGTGAGCCCGGTATGAAAACATGCATGACAATATAATACGAGTGTTCTACCTCCAACACCCGTAATGATATGCAAGTACGCTAACAATTTAAAGAAAGCGTCGAAAACCATATGTATAGATTGAAGGAAATTATGAGATTTAAGTGGGATTTCTAATGACTAGCATGCATATACAATTCACAATTTATATGCATAAGCTTAACGGAAGCAATTTATCAAAGCAATAGTCATGCAAATCCCCTTCAAGAGGCATAGGTTTGTATTTGATGCATCTACTAAAATTGAAGAACAAAGTGGAGGTAGAGAAGTTTTATACCTCTTGATCTAGCTTTTAGACCAAGGATGGACCACCTCAAGCTTTCTCTTCTTGGAACTCCTTGAGCCTAGCCTCCCTCCTTGATTGCTCCACCTTGACCAAATAGAACTCTTACGGATTCTCCTAGTCCCAAAATTGAGAACCTCTAAGGATCCACACCCACCAAGTGATGGAATGGATGGATCACCAAAGAAGAAGTGTAGCTCTCAATTCCTTTGGGTTTGGCCGGCTGTGAAGAGTGAAGAAAGGGAGAGATATTTTCTTTTTGGTTCACTCACTCCAATCACAAAAAGCCATACAAGTTATGGTTTTAAGTATGGTGATGTTCCACTAGTGAAAGTTTCAATAAACTTTCAATATAAATAAGAAGTGAGTCAACAATTGGCTCACTCACTCTCTATCACTCCAAGGCCGGCCAAAGGGGGTGTTGTGTGGGCTTTTTGAGCTTTTACAATTTCAAGTCATCTTATGCTTGAATAAAAGGCCAAAAGAGGTTAGGGCCCAAATGGGCCGGATTAACGAACTTACTTCATTAAGCCCAAACGTCTTTTATCGCTTCTATGATTTTAGACTTTCTAATTAATCATAACACTCAATTAATCCAAAAGGTGTGCATCATCACGTGTTGATCCACCACTGAAGTGTTGGTGTACAATCGGTTTAGGTTCTAATTAGCAAGGCGGTGAGGTGATTGGTATCAATCCAATTGATTTGTTTTATCCAATCATCTAGTGAATTAAAACTTATTTTAATTCTTTATCTTCATTGATGATTACTAATTAATCATCAACAAGATCCACAAACCATGAGTGACACACTACACATATATCGCGGCTGCAAGCTAATTAAGTTTGTTCGGAGGAACTATTCAGTGGAATTACAATGTAATTTGATCCTTCTCTAACACAATACTCTCAATCACACTACTAGGGTATGGATACATAATGTCAAACCCCTAATGTGATTATATCATGTTATATGGTCAATTGAGTCGTAAAGGAACAATTTCCATCACTACGCTGTTACTTGGTAGGAATTCAGAATCATATCTTAAAAATATTCTTCCTCTCCATGCCCAGGATTAGAGATCCCTTGTTGACCATTCACTTGCCTCCATGGCTAAGTAGCTTAACTAACTATGCCGTGGACACCCTCCATATTGGGGTGACTTTGACATAATCAAAGATTAAGGACTTAACCACAAGACAACTTCCCAGATGTGTGTCTCGGGTCAAAGGATTACTTACATATTCCAATCAATGGAGTTACTTGCTTGACATGTGAGTAGACCTCCATGCAAGTGCTCCCTTTCGATTGTATTCGGTGAACTCATTCCCTCAATGAGCACCTACATACTTGTCATAGTGTCACTACACGAATGCATTTGAGACTTTCCATCCTTCCAATGGGCGACATAGTACGTCTTGGTCTCTGGATTGTCGGTATCCCTACGGCAATCCCATGACTAGGAACATTTTGAACATAATGGTTATGAGAAGAAGGTCTCTGTAGTCTAACATCCATTAGATTACTTCTTCCATCAATCCATTGTCCATGGATTCACTATTCGAGACATATATCAATATTGGGGTGTCCTAATAAGTGACTTTGCCCTTTTACCGTATTTAGGGTTATCCATATATACGGTAAATGTCTGAAAAGTTTCTTCCAAAGATTTGACTTTCGGGGCATATTTCAACAATCTCCCACTTGCACTAAAGTCAATCACTAGTGCATTTCATAGATATGCTAGTAAGAGTGAACTTGAGCACGTAATTTATCTAGGTTATGTATTCATCCTTTTATCTTAAAGGGATATACTTATTAAATGTTTCCAAAACATTTAATGATGTCTCTTTCATTTGTGTTCAAATATTTGATGAGACCTTGAGTCATGGCTTGAGCTATCGCCCCATTACGTCGTAATTGCCTTACTAACGACCTTATGGATTTAGGATTCAATCATTGGTTCCATGTGAACCCTAGTCTATTCGAAACACTTGTTAGGCAGTTTCCAAAACTTTAATATGTCTTAACATATATCTTGTTTGCATACTATATGCAAACATTGCTCCAACTATGAGACCATTGTAGTACCATACTAACAATGCATTCATATGATTAGTTCTTCATCCAACATGAAGATCCATTTGTTAAAATGGGTAATTTACCACTTTGGTTGATAACCTAAGTGAATCCCACGCTTCTAAGTCTCACTCGACATTCCTTTCTCAAAGGTAATAATATATATATATATATATATATACTCATTCGGTGCCTTGGTTCTGATCACGGGACATATCATTATCTCAAGTGACAACCACGTGGTTATTCACCTTTTGGATATAATCAAACAAGTCCTTACTTGTGTCCTTTTGTGATTTTAGCGACAAATCTTTATAAGGGTCATGAAAGCGAGTTTCTATATCATATGTGAAATGCTCTCAAATCTACAACATTTGAGATTCATATACCCATATAACTTCATTTAGTCCATTTTAAGTCTATACTTTAAAATTGACCGTGTCACTATTTGTCATTAGGCAATATATGTATTCCATTAAATCTATCGAATAGATTTCATTCATTATGTTGCTCAAAAGAATGGCGTCACTCTAACTTGTTTATTGTAACTAAGTACTCATTCAAGACATTAAGAAAAACATAACACTTATATATTTTCTTGAATTGAATGCATATAGCTCCACTAACTTGTGTTGGATTTATTGACTGTCAATAAGATCCATTAGCTTATACGATGATGTCTCAACGATTTGAGATATTCAACAATTCTAGCTAATTACAAGTTATTTAAACGAACTTACACAAAGAATTGCTTCTTAAGTAATTCCTCAAATATTGGATTAAATCGATTTAGATCCAATACCAAATGTGTGGAAGCTTGTTTTATCAAGTCCTTTCATTTAAAAACATATGGTGTCAAACATCATATTTCAAGCTTTAGTCATACTAAGACTTTTAAAAGTAGTCATATAAAAAAAAATTATCCAAATCATTAGTGGAAACATAGTCTCCTACTAAGGATCGGAAATTCAACCATACCTCCTAGGTGGTTGATATAATTCTTTATCAAACACTACTTAGAGCATTATAGTTACAAGAGATGTCGAAATCGGATTGTCTTGTCGTTAGAAAAGCTATATGTTGTGACTCATTTGAAACTATTCCCTTTTGTTTCATCATCTTGTCCATTTGCTTTGTTTTCAGCTTGTTCTCATAAAAGAGAATGATGGACAACTCCCAATATATAACAATTTTATGTTAGGTTGGCCAAACCAACATTTCATAGGTTATTCTAAGAATGTTTACACAACATAGAATTTTAACGATTCATAGAGCTTGAGGCCTTTTAACAATTAAAATAACAAGCTCATTAATAATAGTCATGTACTATTAATTATAGACAATTATAAACCAATCATATTGTTGTTTTATATCCTTTTCTATCTCCACTATTTCTCATGATCTTAATGAGAAATCGTATTAGCATTCAAAGTGTATAATCTAGAAATAAACGGGTAGGGGCGTTGTGGAGTAGCTTAATCCTTTTAAGCTTATTGCTCCAACTTCATTAAGTTAATGTCTTGTTATTAAGTGACTAAGGTCTTTAAACCTTTTATGATTTAGACACTTCATACTTGAAACGATCACTAACACATTTGACATTTCTTAAAACAATTTATGAATGTCAATTAGTTGTTCAAAACTACTAGTTGATCCAAGAGAGTGATCTTGGTTATTGTGGTTAAGTGATAACCAAATATAAGAAACTATTTTCTTATGAATTTCATCTAGAATTCAACAAGACATTATTCAATTCTTAACACTACTTAGAAGATTGAATATAGTAGAAAGGTATCCATCATTACATTGATATGATATAACAAACATTCATAATGTTTAATACAAAAAGAATTAGCTCCTACATTAGAGACTAATTATATACCTTCATATAGGCACCAAAATGGGTCTTCCATCATATGAAGCCACATAATAAGTTCTTATCAAAATAAGAAAGTTTAGACTATCTTTAAGTGCCTAACAAACTTTTCTAAAGTAGAGGTGCAAAATAATGGCGAACCCTTCATTCCATTAATCCCTTGCTTGTTCATCTTCTACTTGCTTCCTTCACCTACATACAATTGCATAGGTGATTAGCATTTTATATCAAATATAATAATTAGAAGATCTAACATTTAGAATTGAAGATAAGGACAATAACCATACCTTGTGGTTTGTCCTTGGAGATACAGGTATAACCACGCAATTCCTCTTCCAATGCCAGATCTTTTCACGGTGGTGGCAAATCCCTTTAGGTTCCTTTACCTTTTTCTTCACTCCTCCTTGGGCCTTAGGAGTGGATGACTTGACCTTTCGCTTTCCATTTGCCTTTCGGCAGGTTTGGAAGAGGATGGCTTGTTGTGTGCTCACGCTAGAGTCCCCACAACGTTCTCTTTCGACATAGTCTTCTCGTAGTCACTAACATGTTTAGTAACTCGGAGAGTGCTATCCATCTTATTCTATTGTAGTTCATTACAAGCTGAGAATGAATCGAAGAGAAGCCAAGATGAAGTCTGGGCCAATTCCGTCAAGTGGAGTGCCTAGGCTCTCCAATTGTTCAATGAGTCCAATCATCTTCGGTACATGTTGATGCCTTTGGAGCTCCCTTGACCATTTTGGTCTTCACAAGTTCACGAGGCAGTCTTTGAAGCGACGGTTGCGTAGTCCCTTCACCATATAACTCCCTAAGATGGAGTATGATGGAATGCCTTTGTCCATGCCCCTCGTCTTTGTCTGCACGGCTCCTCATTCCATAAGAAGCCAACGGAATGGCACTTGGCTTGTGTATCATCCTCAACGTGCTTGTCATACTTAGCACACACGTTCATCCTCGGTGCCTCGGGGCTAGAGGTATGTGAGAGGGAGCCTTGTCTAGTACGTAAACAATCTTCTCAACGTTAGGAGAATCTTGATATTACGGTACCAAGATGGGAAATTGTACCCTTCAAAGCCCGATGCTTGTCGAGTATCTTTGATAGCGATGCTTCCAACCATATCTAAATACATAAACATAAAATAAATAAATTAGTTTTGATTGTTAAGTCAAATGATTTAGGTCTTTAAACCGATATGACACCTACCCACTATTTTAGTCAAATTCCATATCCCTCAAGGATGGAATCGGGAGATTTCAAATAAAGCTCCTAGTAGGTTTATGGGAGACTCACTAATACCAAGCCCGCCTCACAATGATATGATCTTGGCTAGCAACAATAACAATGAGGAGGTACGGATACCCCATTCACAACCTCTTGTGATTACCCATCCTTCGGCCTCTAGAGTCTAGTGCCTCACAATGATATGATATTGGCACCATTCTTCTTAGTTAAGTTATTCCCACCATGCTAGTTCGTGTAGGGTTTCAAGAATAGCCTCACAATGATATGATATTGGCCATGTGCGTGTTGCCCTACCTTACCACATCAAATATTTGAAATAGACCCCTCGAGTATAAGCACATACTTTGCACTCCCCATAATAGGGTGAAGGCGTGTATGAGTCATAAACGGTGGAGCCTACCATGGTGGAAGGCCACGAAGAAGTGTCAAACACCTCTCCGCTTTCAACTTAATATTGGATATTGATTGAGGGATTTTAGGTCTCATCTTTGAATTTATTTAATCATATTACAATAAATTGTGTCCTTTGCAAATACTAGTTATTTATAGGCACTTTGGAAGACTATGGACATTGTAGGTTGATTCAACAACGAGCCAACATTGTTGAATAAGATCTAGGAAAGGTATATCGCTTTAATTACGTGCTCTCAATCCAATTAAAACATTTTAATTGAGCCATTAGAAACGAAAGACAATCATTCATTGCTAATTAGGGCGTTGGACTAGCAAATCTTTAATCTCATGAAAACCCCTTTTAATATCCAATCTTTGCAATAGTTAAAGAAACTCTAGTCTAGTACTAAGGGAATCAACTAATGAGGTAAAGAAGTAATAAATTACAAACCGATTTGTACAAATTCCAACAAATTACATATACTAAGAGGGGAGAGAAAGATTGCGTCCTAACGTGTTGTGGTCCAATTGAAATAGCAATTAAAACACATTCCTGGTTCAAACAATTTGAATTTGTCGGCCTTACTTGTAGCTCAATTATCGTTTAAGGCGTATGTCCATAGTCAACCACCATACTAACTATTTAATCACATCAAATAATTAATTGAAATGCAACAATTATCAAGGTAGATTTAGTACATATGGGCATAATTGTATGATGAGTTTAATCTACAAACAAAAATAAAAATATCAATATATTTTTGTCCTCAAGAGAGAGTGGGGCCAAAATGCAAATAGCAAAGTTATGGGTCAAACCGCAAATACTTAAAAGTAAATACAACATATTTAAATTTGCAAAAAGAGTCCCTAAAGGACCCATCACTAAGGATGGCCGGTTGGGAAGTGGGAATGGGAGAAAATGTCAAGCATTTTTCTACAAGCAAAGTATACTTTTCCTTGTCACCTAATGTCCTTGTTGACTTTAAAATAGATTTGGGTATGGGCAAGGTATGGGTTCCTAGTCATAACTAGGATGGTGTAAATCTTCAAACAATTTTGAAAGGTAAAACCATGCCCAAAACAGAAAATAAAGTAAAACAAAGACATGAACACCAAGAACAAAACCATGAAAACAATTTTCAAGATTTGCACTTTCTTGGTGGTTTTCAAATCAAAAAACAAAAGTGACAAGGGCTAGACTTTCCTGACTTAAAAGTGTGTGAGTGTATATCAAATAAAACACAAACATAAGCCAAAAACATCCCCCAAAACCGTGCCCCCAAATGATCAAAAGCCCCAATTTTTTTGTTCAAAAACTCCTCTTCATTCATGCATCAAAACACTTTTGCATGCATATCTTTTTCAACTCTTGAATCACATTTTTCAACAATTGAAAAACAAAGATAAACATACTTTGAATGAGAAATATTATGTCAAACATAAAATTATTACCCATATATATAAAATCCAAAGGACACAACAAATATAAACCTTTGGCTACGATACCACTTGAAGGGGGAAATTATGAGATTTAAGTGGGATTTCTAATGACTAGCATGCCATATACAATTCGTTATATGCATAAGCAACGGAAGCAATTTATCAAAGCAATAGTCATGCAAATCCCCTTCAAGAAGCATAGGTTTGTATTTGATGCATCTACTAAAATTGAAGAACAAAGTGGAGGTAAGTTTTATACCTCTTGATCTAGCTTTTAGACCAAGGATGGACCACCTCAAGCTTTTCTCTTCTTGGAACTCCTTGAGCCTAGCCTCCCTCCTTGATTGCTCCACCTTGACCAAATAGAACTCTTCTAGATTCTCCTAGTCCCCAAAATTGAAGACCTCTAAGGATCCACACCCACCAAGTGATGGAATGGATGATGGATCACCAAAAGAAGAGAGAAGTGTAGCTCTCAATTCCTTTGGGTTTGGCCGGCTGTGAAGAGTGAAAAGAGAAAGAGATATTTTTCTTTGGTTCACTCACTCAATCACAAAAGCCATACAAGTTATGGTTTTAAGTATGGTGATGTTCCACTAGTGAAAGTTTCAATAAACTTTCAATATAAATAAGTGAGTCAACAATTGACTCCACTCACTCTCTATCACTCAAGGCCGGCCAAAGGGGGTGTTGTGTGGGCTTTTGAACTTTACAATTTCAAGTCATCTTATGCTTGAATAAAAGGCCAAAGAGGTTAGAGCCCAATGGGCCCCGGATTAACCGAACTTACTTAATTAAGCCCAAAGCGATCTTTTATCGCTTCTATGATTTTCTTAGACTTTCTAATTAATCATAACACTCAATTAATCCAAAGGATTATTTTTCCATCATCCACGTGTTGATCCACCACTGAAGTGTTGGTGTACAATGTTTTAGGTTCTAATTAGCAAGCGGTGAGGTGATTGGTATCAATCCAATTGATTTGTTTTATCCAATCATCTAATTAGTCTAAAACTTATTTTAATTCTTTATCTTCATTGATGATTACTAATTAATCATCAACAAGATCCCACAAACCATGGTGACACACTACCATATATCATGGCTACCCAAGCTAATTAAGAAGTTTGTTCGAGAACTTTATTCAATTGGAATTACAATGTAATTTGATCCTTCTCTAACTTACAATACTCTCAATCACACTACTAGGAGTATGGATACATAATGTCAAACCCCTAATGTGATTATATCATGATATATGATTCAATTGAGTAAGTAAGGAACAATTTCCATCACTACGCTCATTACTTCGGCCGAAAGATTCCCGAATCATATCTTAGAGTATTCTTCCTCTCCTGCTTGAGGATTAGAATCCTTGTTGACCATTCACTTGCCTCCATGGCTAAGTAGCTTAACCCCAACTATGCCGTGGACACCCTCCATATTGGGGTGACTTTGACATAATCAAAGATTAAGGACTTAACCACAGACAACTATGATGTCTCGGGTCAAAGGATTACTTACATATTCCAATCAATGGAGTTACTTGCTTGACATGTGAGTGAACCTCCATGCAAGTGCTCCCTTTCGATTGTATTCGGTGAACTCATTCCCTCAATGAGCACCTACATACTTGTCATAGTGTCACTACACGAATGGCGAGACTTTCCATCCTTCCAATGTGAAAGGCGACATAGTCGGTCTCACGGATTGTCCCGATATCCCTCGGCAATCCCATGACCGAAACATTTTGAACATAATGGTTATGAGAAGAAGGTCTCGTAGTCTAACATCATTAGATTACTTCTTCCATCAATCCATTGTCCATGGATTCACTATTGAGACATATATCAACTATTGAGATTGTCTAATAAGTGACTTTGCCCTTTACCGTATTTAGGGTTATCCATATATACGATAAATGTCACGAAAAAGTTTCTTCCAAAGATTGACTTTCGGGGCATATTTCCAACATAGATATACATTTATCAAATAAAGACCCACTCACTCACTGAAGATAGTCGGAAAGCCCAAGTGCACGTCCTCAGAAGCGCCAAGGGTCGCCAAAGCCTAAAGCTAGGAGCAATTCCAACCCAACGGAGTTTCAGTAAGTGGGGAAGCATCCAAAACCACGGTTGAGCGAGGTGACAATAAAATCCGCTATGGATTGGAGTAACAAGCCATTGACCCAAAAATCTCTAATGGCCCAAACCAAACACTTTCTTCACACCACAACACCATTTTCAAAGCTTTGTCAACAATTGCTAATTACCCAGAGGCCCAAAATAATCTTGTCCTAATTGCTTAATACACCACATGAGCCTAAAGCGAAATAACCGGCCCAACCACAAGCGCACACACACCTTGCACCAACCCATCAGCCGAACACCATTTCCAAATTCTTGTCCATTTGGTCAAAATCTAGAGGCCACAAGCAGCCGGTCAAACTTAACCAAATCTCCCTTGCCAAAACGCAGCAACGAGTCCACAATTTACGCAATTTTCCACAAATTTTGATCCAAGGTTGGAAACTACTGCCTCACCTTCCTCGTCCCCAAAACGGGACTGCACCGGCGAAGGGCGAAGGATCGGTTAGGTGAAACACCAACCCGTGCTGTCATGTTGGTCTCCGGTAGTCGGCAAAGATTGAATTTGGGTTGGTTTGTAATGCCACCACGACATCCCCGTTGGTTCGGGGTTCGTGACGGGTAGAGACGAGAGAGGGAAGTAGAACATCTGGGTGTGAAGATGAGAGGAACAAGTTTCTTTGGGTTCCAATTCGAGCACGAGGTTGGTGTGAAGAAGAAAGCACAAAATGTTTGGCGGTTGGCCACGCGAGAAAATGCTTCGGTGAAGGTTGGTGAAGAAGGCACAGTTGCCTTGAGTAAATCCCGAGAAATTCTGGGTTTCATGGTTTGAGTCACACTCACGGAAGGAGAGAGCAAGGCACAGTGCCTTGAAAAATTTTCTAGTTTTGTTTTGGTTCAATTTGGTCGGTTGCGAGAGAACCGAGAGAGGGTCTACACTTGAGGATGACCAAAAGGGTGGTGACCGGCCATAAAAATGGCTTAGTGAGAGGGGAGGAGCCTCGGTGTGATAAAAAAATGGTGAGGTTGTTTGTTACTGCTTGAGAAGAAAGGAGAAGAGGACTTGCGAGCCAAAGGCTTGGGACAACAGACAAAAATCAAGACAAGGTCCACTGAAAATCTGGGATAAGCCACAAAGCCGGTGACAAATGGGCTGACCCAAATAATTCAAATATCCTAAAAGTTAAAATACGGAAACGTCGAAAAAATCAACGCCAGTAAAATACTCGTTCGGAGCACAGAACGACGTACGCTTCCGCGTCTGGTCGTATCGACGAGCCGTCAAGAAAACACAATTGGATGCGTCGTACGGATTACGACGCAAAGTCCAACCGAAAAGTCAACCCGGGGGCAACGTCATCCCACTTCCGGGAATAAAATAAATTAAATTTTGAACGGGATGTTACACTGCATGCTTATCTTGATATATTTTTTGTTTTTTTGTGAAAACAAAAACTCCAGCATAAGATAGAGTTAGTGAGGTTTTGGGTTGTTTTGGAAAACGGCAATTACAAAGTGTTTTTTGGAGGGTGTGTTTTTTGCTCGGCTGTTTGGGTTTTTTGAGAAAAACAAAATGCATGTGTGAGTTTTTTTTTGAAAAAGAATCACAATCATCTAATCTTGATTTTCCTCATGTATTGCATGCTTTAACAAAGATTTTTTTGTTTTGAGTTGCTATAATTATTTTGGAACAAAAATCAGTTTTCATTCATGGTTTTAAAAGATTAATCTTTATTGCTGATTTTTCATTGTGCATCAACTAGAAATCGATTATGAAAATGTGCCTTGTGATTTTCGTAATTGGTTGATTTTCAAAAATCATTTTATCTCATACATTCTGCATGATCGTGTTAGTATCTTGCAAAGTTCGAGGCGAAGGTGATTGACGTCTGCGTTAGTGTCGTGCCACTTCCACTCGAAGACTGAAGAGAGATCGAGTAGCAAAGGCGCGGAGACATAACTGCCTTCTAGTTGTGAGTCTAGCAAGATGAGTTTTGTAAGTCCTTTTTGTACTCTTTTCTCTTAGTGTTTCCTGGCTTGGGAGCCCGAGGATTTTCCCAGTGGTGGGTTTTGCCTCGTTAAATCCTACATCCTGTGTGCACATTTTATTTATCGTTTTAATTGCATATGTGTAGGATAGTTTGGATGTAATGTGGATGTGGAATTTAAATTGAAAATCGAAATTGACAATTGAATTAAGTTGGAACCTATTCACCCCCCCTCTAGGTTAGATTATTACCATCCTAGACTTTTCACCTTTCAATCACAAAGCTTGACTTGAGGACGCTGTTCCAACAAAACGAACTAGAGGAAGAGCTAGTTGCCTGCCAAAACGAACATTGAGGGAAATATTTTGCTTTAAACAAGCGAGCCACCTGCGAATCCGGATGAGCAATCAGTCTCGACCCCTGCTTACCAAGCATCGCCAGATTGAAGGCATATAAATCCCGAAAACCCAAGCCACCATCCTTTTTGTCCATGCACATACGCTCCCAAGACATCCAATGAATCTTTCTCTTCCCCTCATCGCTTCCCCACCAAAACTTCGACATCAGTTGCTGTAACTCTTCACAAAAAATTTTTGGCAGCAAGAAAGTTTGCATCGCGTAGGATAAGAGAGCATGTGCTACAATCCGCTCTTGTATATAAGTTTTACATGTGGATAAGATAAAAATTTGCCGTTTGTCAATCTAAAAACAAAACCTCAACCGAAGTTGTTAAATTAGACACAAAGAAGAAGAGTCAAATTGAAAGTCAAACTCTGAGTAAAATAAAATTTGTCAGTGTAACAATTCAAATTATTTTGACTCGCAAAAAACCTACACGGGAGTTAAATTAGCTAAAGAGATGGAGAGTCAGTGAAAGTCAAACTCTACAGCTAAAATCTAATTTATCAGTTATTTGGTACAAAAACAATTTCAAATCATGTAGACTTGTTAGGAGATTGTGTTCAACAAATCTAAAGTGGTTCCGATTTTACTTTATTCCAAATCCGGATAAGATTAGTGATATCTCCTCTCATTCACTCTCAATGCACTTATATATTTGTACACTTAATTCCATTATTTCAAGTTGTGATCTCTGAGTTTTCTCTTCTTGATTTTCGATTGTTCCGATTATCATTCTCATTTTTCTCTAAGTCAGTTTTGAGTAAAGAGAGAGTACAAGAAGGCAACGATGGCTGGGGGTGGTGTAGCTCCGTCAAAAAGTGGAAATTAGAGTACCCCGGCAAGCTCACTGCTAGGGTTCTTCTAACATGTATGGTCGCAGCTATAGGTGGTTTGATTTTTGGCTACGATCTCGGAGTCTCAGTATTGGAATAGAAGTCTAACGTTGAGGTGACAACCTCAACACCAAATCAGAAAGTTGCAGGCGCAGCCATTAGGAGGTAACCTGATGGATACAAGACTAACCCGATGAGTGTGCAGGAGGTAACCTGATGGATACAAGACTAACCCGATGAGTGTGCATGAGGTTAACCAAAAGGCGCTGCTATATGTACTGCCATCAGTCTTGTCCAGTCTTGTCCCTTAGTTTAAAGGCTTAATTCAAGGATTGTTGTTGTCAAGGCATGAGGTGTTTTACTCACTAGTTTTTAGGGTTATTTCACCTTTATTTCAACTTTATATATTTGCTTGTAATTTGTAAACATTTTTTATGAATGAAATATACAACTACACTAAAAATTCAACACTCAGGTACATAACATGTTTTCTTTATCACAACCCAAATTTTGTTTTATGTGTATGCATCCTTTAATTTCTAGATCATGCCATTGTTTTCAACGTTATTTATATTAAATAAAAACGTTTGTAGAATTGATATATTCTTGGTTTATGAATACAGGTTGTATGAATTATAAAAATTTGAAAAATTGATTCCTTCACGTATCTATGCTTGTGAATTACCAACAAATATATCGTTATTCGGCAACATATATTATCGCATATAAGTTTGATTTTGTTTTCTTATAAACTAAGAACTTCAATTATTTGACATTGATTATGCAGGTGGTGTGACATCGATGGATTCTTTCCAAAAAAGTTTTTTTCAACGGTTTACACTAAGGAATCTACGGTCAAGCCTTCCGATGATTAGTACTGTAAGTTCGACAGCCAGAAGCTGACGCTCTTCACGTCGTCACTGTATTTAGCTGCTCTGGTTTCATGTCTTTGCGCATCAATTGTAACTAGAAAGTTTGTTAGGAGGCGTACAATGTTTTTGGGTGGTGTTCTCTTCTTGATTGGTGCACTCGTCAATGCTGGCGCTCAATACGTTTGGATGCTTATTGTCGGTCGACTACTCCTCGGTTTTGGCATTGGATGTGCCAATCAGGTATATTACACATAATTATGAATTATTAAATACTTCATTTTTTTTTCTTTCAAGAAGTTCACTATTTTTTCATTAACATTGATATTGAATGTGAAATTGATTTCATACTTTGAAAAAAAATTTACTGGATTTTCTTAGATGCATCAGTGTGATATAGTTCGTAAATGTTGTCCAATATTATTTTTTTTAATCTTAAATTTAGGTTAAGATCACTTAATTTTATCTTATGTCTTTATTTAATTTTTTTCAATTTTTGTGTGCAGTTTGTGCCAATCTATGTCTCTGTGGTAGCCCATACAAATACCGTGGTGCTCTAAACATGATGTTCCAATTGTCAATACTCTTGGAATACTTGTTGCTAGTGTCATAAACTATTTCTTTGCCGAGATCAAAGGAGGTTAGGGATGGCGTTTCAGTTTGAGTGGCCCTACAGTCACTATTAGAAAAAACTACTTGCGCGCCAAATATTTAGGCGACGATGTCACTTTCGTCGCCGAAGAAGTATTTAGGAGACGAAAATTCTATTTCGTCGCCTAACATGTGCAGGGCCAAAAAACAAAATCAAAACCTTTAAGCGACGAATCATTTCGTCACTTAAACAGTGTATGGGCAACAAATAATTGGATTTGTCGTGCAAGACATGGAAAAACGGGCAGTAAAATAAGGATTTGGGGCCAAATTGCGCACGACAAACTAAAGTATTAGGCGACGCCATTATTCGTTGCCTTAGATAACTTGAGCGACGAATGTGTTTCATCCTTCGCACTCAAAAAGCTAAAAAGTAGCGACGAATTGAGTGACATTGGGCGACGAACATCGTCGTCGCGCAAAATCTACCTATTTTAATCCCCTTCCTCGATCAAAGATGCAGTTTTTGCAGAATTTGCAAACTGCCTCTGTCACTCTCAATCTTTCTCTCTCAATCTTTCCCTCCCTATCACACTCATCTCCATCTCTCTCTCCCTAGCTACCATCTCCTCCTCCAACACTACCACCGGGCCCGGTAATCATTAATAGTAATTATGATTTTTTTTTAATATTATTTATTATTTATGAATTAAAAATAACAAAAAATAATTTATTTTTTATAGGTTTGTTGCATAGGATTGTTGTTGGAGGACCAATTTGAAGGTATTTTCTTGATCATTTTATGTTGAGTTAATTTAATTTATTTTTATTTATATGGTAGTTTGATATATCATGTACGAATTTATTTATATTGTTGTGTATGCAAATAATTTGTATATCACGCATGACTTTATGTTGTGTTGTACGTACGAAGTTAATAGTAATTAACTTCGTACGCTTTTGTTGAAGAAAAACTTACTTTCCCGTTTGAGAATTAGCTGGATTTGGCGCATGGATGCGAAAGCATGACTATGATCGAATTAATTCTTGAGTTGTCCCATTTTTGGACAGTTTGGGAGTGCACATTTGTGTGTCGTAGTTTGCGGTTCACAGATTAGGTTTCGATTGTGGGATTTTTGGTAGCATGTTCTTACATTCTTCGAGTGCATACTAGGTATTTGATAATCTGCGTTGTGCACTTGGAGAACTGAAGGGAGATATTGCCAAAATTTTCCCACGTCGAAATCTAATCTTGGTGGATCCGTAAACTACGAAACACAAATGTGCACTTCTGAATGGGATAGGGCCTTTACCGGAGGCATAAGGTGACGAGACATAGTTGAAGTTGTTCTAATGCTGCTCTCTCTCTATTTAATGTGTTAACAGAAAAAATGGACAGATAGTGGATACATAATCCAAACAGATGTGTTGCTGAATGTTTGGATGGGATAGATCAGTTTATTGATTTCGCAATAAGACACAACCGGGGTTCAACTCAAATCAAGTGTCCGTGTCAAACGTGTAACAACTCAATGTGGGAGACATTAAAAAATGTTCGATATCATTTGGTAAGAAATGGGATGATGCAGACCTATACGAGATGGAATCATCATGGGAAACCATTAGACCATGCTTTGTCTTCGTACCGGTCACGAGCAGAGGCTATTGAAGGAAGTTTATCTGCTAATGACCAAGTCATAGCTATTGTAAATGATTGTTATCCATACGTCTCGACCAATGACAATGAGCAAGTAGAAGATGACGTGCCTCTCACCATGGACAACGAAGCATTCGATAAGTATGAAAGGCTATTGAAAAATGCCAAGCAAGAATTATACCAGGGTTGCGAAGACTTTTCGGTACTTGCGGCCATTGTGGAGTTGATGCAAGGCAAGATAAAGTTTCGTATGTCAAACCAGTGTTATGATTACTTTATTGAGATTTTGAAGAGGATGCTTTCAAAGGACAATTGTTTGCCTAAAGATCATAAAAGTGCGCAAAAGGTGTTGAAGGGTCTCGGATTGGGGTATGAAAAAATTCATGCATGTGTAAATAATTATATATTGTTCTATAAAGAAAACAAAGAGTTGGATAAATAACCTGTCTGTAATGAGCCGAGATATAAAATAACTCCTCAAAATAGAACGACGAAGATTCCATAAAAAGTAATGCGTTATCTTCCGTTAACGCCTAGATTGCAACGCTTGTACATGTTGACGTACACAGCAACCGACATGAGATGGCATAAAGAAGAACGGGTTAATGATGATGTTACGAGGCATCCTGCAGAGGAGCAGGAATGGAAAGAATTTGATTGGATGTACCCTATGACACACCCCACCCTCGATACCCACGTGGATACCGAGTGCGAGCGTGCTGGCCGACACTCGTAAGTGACGAAGCCATTAAATGCATGACAACACTTAGTGTAACCAAAATTAAATTGTATTTAAAGTTGCAAAATCCAATGTCAATATGCATATGGTTCAGAGCGTACTAATGATGAAACAGCGGAAAACAAAAACGAGTTCCTAAAATCTCTATCCATAACAGGGATGGATATTATTATAGAAACTGAAATAAAAGGTAGATCCCTACATGGTCGGGATGGATGATCAGAGCTGCCACGCAAAATCCTCGACTGCGCCGGATGCACTATCACTATGTCCTGAAGGGGGCGCAAAAACAAAAGTGTGAGTGGACAAAAATAAAAGTTTTCACAAACCTTTCTCTTTTCAATGTACTAACCCCCTGTTTGAAAACTAGTAGTTGTAGAAATATACTATCATAGTATAGTTCGAAAGATACTTTAAAAATATACTGTAATATATCAAAAGGTACGATAACAATAAATCACAGTTCATAATTCCGTCAATATATATATATATAAGGAAAAACCAACACAGGGTATATGCGCGATCACCCATGTACGGGTTGAGGAACAGCCTCTCAATCACCGTACAAGCACTTTACGTTATCCATTAATTTGTACTCCTAGTACCACACACATGTAAGCACTTGCGCCGCAGCGCGTCACACCCGAGTCCTTACGTAGTGGGGCCTTTTCCCCATAAACAACAATAAACGTAAGACAAGCTTGCACTAAGGTATTTACCGGACAATACCCCTGGAGTACAGTGCGTGTGACCCAAACATGTGAGACTTGTCCTATGGCCATGAGAACGGTACTACAACGTAGTGAAAGCATACCAAGTGTGTTTGAAAACATACATACATACTCATGTGTATAGATATAGGAGCCAAAATCCCATTCATAATTCCCAAATATCAAGTATTGCATAAATAAATATTTCCCTCAAAACCATATAATAAAATATCATTTAATATTTATGCAAAATCAATATCAAAGTATAACCCATTTCATAACATATTATCATACTTGATAAATAATCCCAAATCACCAAATCAATCCATTTTCCAATATATATACCATAACTTAAACAATTATGGTTGCACAAATAATAATCAATAAGTATATATATATTTATAAATAAATATATATAAGTAGACATGCTTTAAAAGCCATTTTAAAACCATATATAATCATAAACATAATCATTCATAAACATAGAAACCATTTTATAAAGTAAATGTCCACTCACAGGTGATCGGAGTGAAATCTCCCTCGGTGTTGCCCTCCTCGGTGTGCGGAGTCGAAGAATTACCTATTTAATATTAGGGAACAAATTAGAACTTCCCTAAAATAAATTAAAAATAGGCCTTAAGGAGAAATACCCCAAAAATAAAACTATTTTAGCAAAAACGGGCTCGAAAAACGATTTTCGGAGCCCGAAAACCCTACAGTCGCCGTCCACCGCCGCCGGCGCCGCCGTGCGCCGCCACACGCGCCGGGAAACGGTCGGACGCGCCGCCACGCGCCGGGAAGTGGCCTCACGCGCCGGCACGCGCCAAAAAACGGCCGGACGCACCGTCACGCGCCGGAAACTGGTTCCACACGCCGGCCACGCGCTGGCGCGTGTGTCAACGCGCTGGCACGTGTCACCCACGCGCCCCACGCGCCTGCACGCGCCGTCCCACGCGCGGCTGACGTCAGCCACGCGCCTGCTGACGTCAGCGCCGTTAAAGTTAACGGAATATACCTTTGTTGGACTGAATATGCTGACGCCGTTAGGAATATTCCGTTGCCGTTAAGGGAATATTCCGTCGTCCCCTTCCTCGCGCCGGTCGCCGGAGCCGCCGCCGGCGCCGCCGTCCTCCGCCGCCTGGTTCGCCAGAATTTCTGGAAATTTTCCGAAATTAATCCAAAACTTCAAAAATTCATAACTTCTTCATTCTTTGTCCACATTTGACGTGCCATATATCAAATTGAAGGTATTGAGGAGTAGAATATTTTCATACCAATTTGAGGCCGGAAAAATGGCCGGAGATGGCCGGAAATTGGCCGGAAAGGTTCGGGAAACCCTAATTCCGTTCTCCTTCAAAACTGCACCAAATGGGACGTTCTTTATATCAAATTGAACCTACTCAATCCAATAAAACCAATGGTAATGGTCTCGAGGCTTACCTTGGTCTGGTTTGCACAGAAAATGGACGGACAGTTTGCCTAAACCGTTCCGACGTCGGTTTGAACGATCGAGTTCGAGTTTGATGAATCTGAAATCACAGCCTTGTCCAGAATGACAAGACGATTGTGATGGTATGGATTTTGGGCAACGATTCGACGGTTTTGTGATTCGTCCAAAGGTTAGGGTTTCGGTGAAGTTTTTGGTTTAGAGAGAAAATGGGAGAGAAAGAGAGAGAGAGGGAAGAAAACGTGCAGAAAGTGATGAGGAGGGTTGGCTGCTATGCAGCCAGCCAAAAACCCTAATTCCCACACACGGAGTGGAAAATTACCAAAATGCCCCTACACTTTAAAGCTTCGTAAAACGTTCGTTTTAACTCCGAATTGAGTTCCGCTTGCGTCCACGCGTTCGTATCGACGAGTGCATCGAGAATATGTAAAGAAATAATTTTTCACAAGTTGTCACGAAAAGTCAACAAAAGTCAACCTTGACCCTAGGGGTATTTTGGTCATTTCACATAAATTTTGGGACGGGTTGTAACACCCTAATTTTGCAGCTAACCCATGAAATGTCAGATTGGGACTTGCTACTGATGGATTAAATCCATTCGGGGTTCTAAACCAAACCCACAGCACTTGGTCGATCGTCGTAGTTCTTTATAATTTGCTGCCTTGGAAGTGCATGAAAAAGGAATTTACGATGATGACTTTATTAATTACCGAAGATCTAAGAAAGTCCATTGATTTCTATTTACGGCCGTTGGTTGATGAATAAACACAAGTCCGAATACTTTGTAAAAGGTTTCAAAGAATTCAAGAATGTAAGTTGATGAGTAAGATGTCTAAAGTATTTACCTCCTTAGATTTGATCTAAGGAAATATAACACTTTAGAAGAGTTTCCTTGAAAGATATCAAGGAAAATTAGCATCATAAGATAATAGTTTTCTCCATTAGGAGAAGAACGAACTCGAATAAGATTTGGTTCGTTGGATGTTATCAAAATACCCATATATAGGATATATATATATACTTCTAAGACAATACGATTTTCAATTAGAATATCTTCCAAAGTTTTCATGACTCCATAGGATGTAGTTGGAAAGAAAGACAAGTCTTAAGCATGTTAAGATTTGGGGTTGTGTGCTAATAAGCAATATTGTTTGAGAACAATCTTGTGGGATATCCTTAAATTAACCTTTGGATATCACTTCTATTAACCAACTAACAAATGTTGTTTGTTGGGTAGTTCATTGTAATCCTACACTAGGATTTGCCTAAGATAGAGCAAGTGAACGAGAAATAGAATTCAAAGAATAGGTTCTTTGAGAAACAAGATGATAATCAACAAATATAACAACCTAGTTCCAACACCAATAGCTCCAAGGTAGTCAAGAAGGATTTGAAAACCGTCTCAGTTGAATGGTTTGAACTTTATGACTATGTCATAGAGTTACACCTCTTAATTCGAAAGAAATAAGAATGAAAATCCTTATGAATACATTAAGTATGTATACGACATGTACTCAAGGAAATGGTATAATACCATTTGACGCGAAATAATGAAACCTACATAGCTAAATGGTAGCTTAAGGTGACTACAATCAATGAGATTGGTTGACTTGGAAGAAACCATCTTTGATGTAGTCTTGGTTTCTATTAATTCGAAGATTGTTAGCTACAACTTAACGATGATTCAATGTTTGGACATAATATGGGTTTCAAAACCATTATCAAGATGGTCTTGATAAAATATGTCTAAAACTAGAAATCACAAGTCATGTAAGTTGTAGAGATTCATCCATCATGAATCTTAACAAGCTAGTGGGAGCTATAAGCATTTTATGAGAGAAAGATCAAATCGTTTGATTTCTCATAAATATGTAATTGAATCTTTTGTCTACTAGGTTTACAAAAGATTAGTGGGAGTTAATCATATTTCTAAATTTGAATATATATATGATATATATATTAATTTTGGAAGTGAAAGAAATTCTTCTTCGTTAAAGATATGACTTTAAACAAATCTATAATGATAGAATGTATATGGGAGACATGGTCTATAAACATGGAATGGAAATCTATAATGATAGATTTTAGGATATAATTGGATTATATCAATTCCTAATGATAGACGAAAGATGCTAGGAAGTTTCTCATATGATGATAAGCTTCAAAAGGAAATAATGCATAAATTGAATCCTTTATGCATACACAGAAAGGTGATTTATGTATTTCATATTGTATGAAAAACGTTGATATGAGTTGTACCTAGAACGGTACAAGACAATATCAATGCAAGCCCAGGATCAGAACCATGGCAACTGTCAAGTGAATCCTTAAGTATTTAAGAAACACTAAGGGATGGATTCCTCAAGAATGAGGAAGAATTAGAGTAACGCAATGGAAGCGTAAATGTATTAGATTATGAATCTAATCCATCATTGAATATCTCTTTATTATGACTAAAGAGATATTTAGGTGGAAACATTAAAAGTAATGACTTTAGTGTGTTTCATCGTGCATGCAAATATATATAGCCATATAGAAGCTTACAACATTGTTGTTTGGATGGGAAAGTTCATTTATGAACTCTCTATTCGGTTCCAACCAGAAAGTGTCTTTAGTGTGCCAACACTACGACACTAATGGGGCGATAGCTCAAGCCAAGGAATCAAGGTCTCATCAAGATCCGACCTCAAATGAGAGACTGAACCACATGATTGAGAATCATGTATAATGGTGAAGTCGTTAATCTCAAGGTTGCTTCTATGGATAACATATAGATATCCATTATTTAGGCCTACTACTCAGCCATTTTTGAAATGAATTCAGAAGAGGTATCATCCCTGATGACCAAGCTGATTGGCTCTAGTGCAAGTGGGAGATTGTTGGAAATGTGCCCTAAAACCAATCATATGATGATACTTTATGGACATTTCAATTGTTAAACTAATTTAGTTTAATATAAAGGGCAAATGTTATTGTTTAAAGTAGTCTCATATAAATGTTATATGCTTAAACAATAAGTCCAAGGAATATGTACTTAGAAGAATGTAATCTAAACAAGTTAGGTTCATGAGACCATTATCGATCACTTACATATCCTAAACGTTCCTGATCATAGGATTGCCAATTGGGCATTGACAGTCCGTTAAGATCAGTACGTGCTATATCTTCTCTCAGAGAGAGTGACTAGTCTCGAGTCATTGGTGTAACTGACACCAAGATAAGCATGTAGGTGCTCAATATAGAATGAGTCCACTGAACACGATCAACGAGGAGTTCTCATACTCATGTCACATGAGAACTCATAGTTGGGATAATGCAAAGTAGTCCTTTAACCTGAGGCATCATAGTTGTCTTGTGGTTAGGTCCTTGATCTTTGACTATGTCAAAGTCACCCCATCAGAGGGTGTCCACGGCATAGTTGGGGTTCAGCCACTTAGCCATGGAGGCAAGTGAATGCACAACAAGAGATCTCTAACCTTCAAACCGTTTGAGGGAGAATACTCTATGATATGATTAAGAATCTCTGGCCAGAGTATGAATGAGATTTAGGAAATCGTTCCAAATCATATTTAATGTAATCATATAAGTAATGGAATCATATTGGATAGTAGACATGAATAAACTATCAAACCAAACAATGTGATCGAGAGTATTGTATTAGAGAAAGACCGTATTGCATTGCAATCCTAAACTGAATAGGTTCTCCACTTCTTCTGATTAGCTTGGGTAGCCATGACATACTGCTAGGTGTCACTCATGGTTTGTGGAAGCCCTAAAGGTGTATAATCACTAAAGGGAGAATTGAAAGTATGTTTCAATTCACAATTGATTTGAAAGAGTTCTAATCCTCCACTGCCTCACTAAAAAGAACCTAATGGATCGTACACCGTGTAAGGTAGAGATTGATGAAATAATGGAGATGAGTAAGGATAATTAAATGGTTTAATTATTTATGGCAAGGACTAATTAATATGTTAATTAATCAAACGAATAAGTTCGTTATAGACCTCGGGTTAGTTTTGGGCCTCAAGGCCCAATGGGCTTCGAACGTCAAGCCCATTGACTTAAGTTGTATGACAACTTAATGACTAATGAAACATAAGGGCCCAAATAGCCCAATGAACCTCTATGGCCGGCCATTTAGAGAATATGTAGTGAACTTGCTTTAATTGCAAGTTTGCCACTACATTGTGAGGTGCTATAAAGGTAACTTTATAACATTTCAACACAAGGTTTTTCTTTGGGGGAAAAGATGAGAACACAAGCTCTCTTTTCTCTCTAAGAGGCCGGCTACCCTAGAGGAAAATAGCTAGCAATCTCACTTCCTCTAGGTCACTCATCTCCTCATCAAGGCTCTCCTTGGTGTGGAAAAATTAGAGGTTCTCAATTTTGGGAACTTGGAGAATCCTCTTCATCCATCCTTCTCCAAGAATTCCATGGAGCTAAGAAGCAAGGAATGAAGGCCCTCTCCTTGGGTAATTAGCCTTTGCTTATGCAAAGAGGAATCAACAAAGGTATATGAATTCTCAACTCACTTTGTTCTTGAGTTGAGTCATGGTTCACCCTATCTACTAGGCTTTGAATTTCTTGGGTAAAGTTTTGTTTTTGAGTGCATACAAGCATGATTCCGCCTTTAATTGTTAATTTCATGCTATAGATGTTGCTCAAATGAACTTGGTTTTCCGAAAATTTCCCTTCATTATGTTGAAAAGAGAAAAGGGTTTTAGAAAACTTTATTTTTCGTCCACTCACACTTTCTGTTTTACGCCCCTTTAGGACTTAGTAGCAGTGCATCAGGTGACGTTAAGGCATCTGACTGGCAGCTCTGAACTCTTCCCGACAATGTAGGGATTTATCTTTCTTTCTGTTTCTAAATAATATCCACCCATGTTATGGATAAGATTTTAGGAGATTGATTTGAACGTTTATTCCGTTGCTTATTTTTAAATGCTCTGTACCTTGTGCGTGTTGAAATTAATTACTATTGAGTTTTACTTTAAACAAGTGTTGTCATGATTATTATGGCTTCGTCACTTACAAGTGTCGGCCAACACACCCAAAACTTGGTGTCCACGTGGATTTCGAGGGCGGGGTGTGTCAACTTGGTATCAGAGCGTAGGTTCAGAGAATTCTCATAACAAAAACCCTTACTGTACATCATTCTTGTACTGAGTATCTCAGTGTTTCTTTGCAACAAAGCTATGCCACCTCGACGTCAGCCAGATTTACCTAACTATGTCCAGTTAAGCCAAGTCATCGCCAATGCAGTTCAGGGCGGTAGAGGTCGTACCTTCCCTGAGATTGCTCGTGGTTTAGGAGTATGAGAACTAGAGGGTGTTGCTACTAGAGAGACTGCTGAGCTATGGCTCGAGAAGGTAGAGAAGACGTTCCAGAGTATGAATTGTCCGGAGGATCAGCGAGTTGTTACTACTGCCTTCTTCCTAACTAGAAGCGCTAGTAGCTGGTGGGACACCGAGGAGAGTACCTTTCCTCAGGGCACTCATGTCACTTGGGAACAGTTTAAGCAGAGGTTCCGTGTTCGATTTTTCACTCCTGAGTACCAAGCCAAGAAGAGGAGGGAATTCCTGAATCTAAAACAGGGCACCATGACGGTATCCGAGTATGAGACGCAGTTTAGAGAGTTTATGAGGCGATTCCCAGCAATGGAGAACAACCCAGTGGAGTTGTAGACTCAGTTTCATGAGGGCTTGAGACGAGACATCAGGATCATTACTGCTTCTCACCGATGCCCGACTTATCAGATGGAATTGGAGTTAGCTCTCGACATTGAGCAGTCGATGGTTAGTGACTATGCTGGGGGCAGTAGTGCTGGTGGTGATAGGGGATGTCAACAGGGGAAATTTTCTGTAGGCGATCCGAGGAAGCAGCAAAGTTTCAAGAAAAGCGGTCAGAGCTCTAGTTTTTCTGGTAGAGCTTCTAGCTCAGGTTCTCGTTATGGAGGAGGACGTATGGGCAACTCTCAGTACTCTTTTCAGTGAGTTTCGATCGACCTTTCTGTGGACGTTGTAATCGGCGACATTTTGGCTCTTGTCAGATGCAGTCGAATGGTTGTCATAATTGTGGATCGCCTGATCATTGGAGTCGCGAGTGTCCTTTACTACAGTAGCAGGGTAGTGATGTGAAAATTAACTTGACACACAAATTAAACCCTATTGTTGACAATTGTAGTAAAGATGCAAGTAGGGATCGTTCTAGGCCGGGGATTAACTAAGGATGCTAATCTACACTAATTGGACTCAAAAACATGAAACTAAGTTAAATTGACTCAAAACAGGTACTATAAAGGAATTTGGACGAAAATTCAATTAAAAAGACTCAACATACTAAACAGGGATTGGTTTGAACGAATTTAACTTAAACAAATAAATTAACAAAAACGAATGAAAGGGTGATTAACAAAGATGAAAAGCTAGCTAGAAGGTCCTTCTCCACACATGACATATATATGCATACAAATCGATCTCCAGTTATTCTTTCAATAAACCATGAATTCTCAACACCCCAGATTAATTAGGTACGCTTAAATTAACCCTCAGATTTTCCTTATGTCATTAAATTGGATGGAAATAGCGCACCACAATCCAATTATTCTTTAAAAGTTCTCTATATGAAAGCGCATAATAGAAATACAATTAAAGATCATTACATTCCATGAAAATCACAAGTATTGACAAGGCAGTAGTAACTATGAAAGCGCATGATACTTATGCCAAGAATTTACTTAACGCAATCGATGTCCCTTCGATTTTTACTACTTGTGAATATAAGTTTCTAACGATTAGGTGAAAGTCCCTTATATTCTAGCTCCAGACCCTAACATGCAAAGTAAGTAGGCCTCCTTAATCAACACACAAGGATAAGTTTTCTGTAAAACAGTTAAGCAAATTGCATTCACTGTTTATGAAACAATAACTGGATGTAATCAATTCATATCACATATATGTTCATGGCTTTGAATTCGCCTCTAGCTAAAAAGAAATTAGTTACTCATAATTACAATGAAACAAAAACAAAAACTAAACATAGATAGAAAACACCTAAAACCCTGAAGCACAATCTGGGATTTCTGACTTCTGGCCCCCGTGTGCTCCCCCCCCATCAAAATGGGTCTTCTATTGTTATTTATGCGTCTCCAAGTGATTGCCTTCTCAAGGAACTCTAAAGCACGGTTTTTTAGAGAGTTTAGACTTCATTAGAACTCCTCAATCCATCTGAATTAAGTCCAAAAACACGCACAAACAGATGTCACATTATCTTGAAACCCAATCCGACTAGGACTCTTCTGCCTGTTTTGACCTTCCGTCACTAAAACAGCAATAAATATTTATAGAAGCATCAGAATCATGATCTGTAAAATCCTATGGAAACTAGACATCCAGGGCTTTACCCATGTATGGCATGACACGTGATTCGTTTTGAGGAATTCTGGGTGCTCTGTCGAAGTTGGCAGTTATTCCTATCGGGATGGTTTTTATTCCCATCGGGATGGTTTTATCTTCTTTTCCTCAATTTCAGCCGTGACCTCCTTCACTCTAGGATTCCTGTGCATATGAAACTCATCTTCTAGCTGATTCCTTATCTTCATATGATTCCAAAACGTCCATCCATCATGCTCCAATCATGTGCTATTCATTCCACACCCAAAACTGCTCCAAAGTGCTCCAAAATGCACCTTCTTGCATACTTTGTCCTGAGAACCTGAAAACACACGAAAATAGCTTAAATCACTATAATAAGTAAGAACTAACAGCGTAAATGCACAAGAACAAGCTAACTAAATCGCATAAATATGCTCCTATCAGGTAGTGGAAGCATGGCTTCAAGACCACCACAGAGGGCTGATCAGGGTGTCAGTAGCCAACGTGAGGGGCAGAATCAGGCTCAGAATTATGGTGAAGTATCTAGCGGCAGTACCCAAACCAATCATGCTAACCGTGGTGGTCCATTTTAGAGAGGACGCGGAGGAGGTCGCATAGGAGGTCGTAATGGAGGCCAGGCACATGGCAGAGTCTTCACTATAACCTAGCAGGACGCTCGAGCGAGTCCAGGAGTCATTATGGGTACGTTAAATGTTTTCGGTTTTCATGCTAGAGTTCTAATTCATCTGGATGCTACTCACTCGGTTATATCTCCTATGTTCGCTGAGAAAGTAAATCCCCAACCGTCACCTCTTGAGTGTGAGACAGTTATATCTCAGCCTATGGGGCAAACAAGCACCGTTCAATGGGAATTTAGAGATTGCCCAGTTTTCGTCGGTGACAAACTCATGGAAGCGGATTTCATTCTCTTAGATATCGTTGATTTCGATCTTATTTTGGGTATGGATTGGCTATCCAAGTACCATGCCATAGTGGCGTACTAAAGTGGTCACATTCTGAACACCTGGTAGACCAGAACTTATCTTTCAAGGCGAGAGAAGAGTTTTGCATAACAGTCTGATTTCATCACTAAGGGCAAAGAAGTTGTTGCAGAAGGGTTGTTAGGGGTACTTGGCTCATGTGGCTATGAAAGAAGATTCTCCAACCCGAGTCGAGGATGTTCACGTGGTCAATGAATATCCCGGCGTGTTTCTTGAGGATTTACCTGGATTAGCTTCCGACAGGGAGATCAAGTTCACGATTGATCTGATACCAGGTACTGATCCTATTTCCCGAGCACCTTATCGTATGGCTCGAGCTAAATTGAGGGAGTTAAAAACTCAACTCCAAGAGTTAGTTGACAAAGGGTTTATTCAACCCAGTACTTCACCTTGAGGTGCGCCTGTCCTATTTGTCAAGAAAAAAGATGGGAGTATGCGTTTATGCATTGATTACAGGCAACTTAACCGGGTGATGGTGAAGAACTGTTATCCGTCGCCTCGTATTGATGACCTGTTTGATCAGCTTAAGAGTGCACGAGTTTTCTCTAAGATTGATCTTAGGTCTGGATATCATCAGTTAAGCATTCGCAGGGATGATGTGCCCAAGACTGCCTTTCGAACTCGTTATGGGCATTATGAGTTCCTAGTGATGCCTTTCGGACTGACTAATGCTCCAGCCGCTTTCATGCACTTGATGAGCAGGGTCTTCCAACCATACCTAGATTAGTTTGTGATAGTGTTCATTGATGATATTTTGACTTATTCCAAAAGTGAGGCCAAGCATGTGGAACATCTGAGGATGGTTTTGGAAAGTCTGAGAACAACACAGTTGTACGCTAAGTTCAGCAAATGTCAGTTCTGGCTCGATTGCATTAGTTTCTTGGGCCACGTGATTTCTGCTGAAGGTATCTTCGTTGATCCACAGAAGGTGGAGGCAGTGGTAAATTGGGAACAGCCGACTAATGTGACCGAAGTGAGAAGTTTCTTGGGCCTAGCAGGCTATTATCGTCGTTTCGTACAAAATTTCTCCTCTATAGCAGGACCACTTACTAAGCTTACTTGGAAGGGAGTTAAGTTCATTTGGGATGACAGCTGTGAACGAAGTTTCCAAGAACTTAAGCACCATCTTACTCACGTACCAGTCTTAGTGCTTCCTGATGAGAGTGGTGAGTTTGATATTTACACTAATTCTTCGTTGCATGGTTTGGGTTGTGTGCTGATGCAACATGGAAGGGTCATTGCCTATGCTTCCAGACAACTCAAACGATACGAAATTAATTATCCTACTGATGACCTGGAGTTAGCTGTTGTGGTCTTTGCCTTGAAAATTTGGCGACATTATCTTTATGAGGAGACTTGTCGTATCTTCACCGACCACAAAAGTCTCAAACACATTTTTACGCAGAATGAGTTAAATATGAGACAGAGGAGATGGATGGAACTGATCATTACAACTGTACCATCTATTATCATCCTGGTAAAGCTAATGTCGTGGCCGACGCTCTTAGTCGGAAATCCCATGGGCAGTTGGCATCTATTCGAGCGACCTATGTCCCGATGTTGGGAGAGTTGAGGAGTACGGGTGCAATCTTCGATGTTGGTAATCACGGAGCCTTACTAGCTCATTTCCAGGTTAGACCTGTTCTTGTGGATAAAGTCCGAGAAGCCCAAGGAAAAGATTCTGAGCGTGGGCAACTAAAGGAAGAAGTCCTTGGCGAGTTGAGGAACGATTATGTGGTTAGGAAAGATGGAGTAGTGATGTTGGGTAGCAGGCTCCTTGTACCAAAAGAGAATGGTGGTTTAAAGAGGGAAATCCTGGATGAGACACACATTTCTACATATGCTATGCACCCGGGCAGTACTAAGATGTACCACACCATCAGACCTTACTACTATTGGTCAGGGATGAAAAGGGATATCGCTAAATATGTGAGTCAGTGTTTCACTTGTCAGCAAGTGAAGGCAGAGAGACAGAAACTCTCAGGATTATTGCAGAGACTTCCTATTCCAGTTTGGAAATGGGAAAATATTACCATGGACTTTGTATTGGGTTACCACCTACCCAGGCGAGGTGTGATGGTATTTGGGTGATTGTCGACCGACTTACAAAGACAGCTCATTTGTTGCCAGTTCGTCAAGACTACAAGTTGAATAAGTTAGTAAACATGTTCATAGATCAGATTGTCAAACTTCATAGGGTACCAGTTTCCATCATCTCAGATAGAGATTCGAGATTCACTTCCAAATTCTGGACGGCATTTTAGGTTGCTATAGGAGCAAAACTTCTGTACAGTACAGCTTTCCATCCACATACTGATGGTCAATCTGAGAGGACGATTCAAACCTTGGAGGACATGTTAAGAGTTTGTCCTTCAATTCGGGGGAAATTAGGATGATCACTTGGCACTGATAGAGTTTGCCTACAACAATAGTTTTCACTCTAGCATCGGTATGGCACCGTATGAGGTATTGTATGGAAAGGCATGTCGGACCCCATTGTGTTGGACTGAGGTAGGTGAGCGAGCACTTGAGGGCCCAGAATTGGTAGACGATACTACAACGAAGATTCAGGTGATTAAGCGTAACCTAAAAGCGGCCCAGGACAAATAGAAGAGTATAACAGATAGGCACTCTAAGGACCGCAAGTATGAAGTTGGCGACTTCGTATTTCTGAGATTGTCACCCTGGAAGGGTGTGGTAAGGTTCAGTAAACAGGGTAAGCTAAGTCCCCGATATATTGGTCCTTATGAGATTGTTGCGCAGTTGCCTATAGGCTAGCCTTACCATCGGAGTTGTCTCGGGTACATGATGTTTTCCATCTTTCTATGTCGAGGAAGTATGTATCACATGAGTCGCAGGTACTCCAGCCATAGCCTTTACAGCTGAAGGAGGATTTCAGTTACGAGGAGGAACCAATAAAGATCTTGGACAGGAAAGAGAAATTTCTGAGGAACAAGGTAATACCATTGGTGAAGTTTTGTGCAGTAATCACGAAGTAGAGAAGGCTACTTGGGAGACCGAGGAACACATGCAGGCGCAGTATCCACATTTATTCTAGTGGCTATGTTTTGTGAATTTCGCGGGCAAAATTTTTTCTTAAGGGGGGTAGATTGTTACAACCCGTTCCAAAATGTCATGTAAAATTACCAAAATACCCCTAATGAGCAAATGTTGACTTTTGCTGACTTTTTTTAAAATGACATGTGGAAATTATTTTCCTCACATATTCAAGTAGTACTCGTCGATACGAACACATGGACGCAAGCGGAACTCAATTTTGACTTAAAATGAGTATTTTACAAAACTTTAAAGTTCAGGGGCATTTTAGTAATTTTACTCTCGTTTGTTAATTAGAGTTTTGTGGGTTTTGACCTAGCAGATGTGCAGCTGTATCTCTCTCCCCGACCTCACTCTCTCTTCCCCTCTCACTCTCTCTTCTCGGCCAAACACACAAAACACCCACAAACCCTAGAAATTGGTTTTATCACAAAACCGTCGAAACATCACCCAAGACCATAACCATTACGGTCGTCTCATCGTTCTCAACGAGATTGTGATTTTGGAATTCTTAAACTCGAACCAAATCGGTCAAACTAATACCAGAACGGAAACGACAAACTGTCCATCGAGCTTCCTTACAAACCCGGCTTAGGTAAGCCTCAAAACCATTTCCATTGATTTTATCACGTTGAGTAGGTTCGATTTCATATAAAGAACGTAAATTTTGGTGCAGTTTTGGAGTAGAACGGATTTAGGGTTTGTTCGAGACTTTCTGGCCAATTTCAGTCCACTTCTGACCATTTTTTCGGCCCCAATTTGGTACGAAAATATTTTATTCTTCAATACCTTCAATTTGATATATGGATCGTCAAATTTGGTTGAGAAATGAGGAAGATAGGAATTTTTGAAGTTTAAAATCAATTACGGCGAAATTTTCCAATTTTCGGTGAACTAGATGGCGGCCAGCGGCGGCGACTGGCAAGAGGTTGAAGACGATGGAATATTCTGTGAGGGTAACGAAATATTCCTGACGGCATTAGAATATTCTGTCAGTTTTAGGTATATTCCATTAACCTTAACGGAGAGTGACATCAGCCTCGCGTGGCGGCGCGTGCCAGCGCGTGGCGACGCGTCCGACCGTTTCCCGGGGCTGGCGGCAGGAAGGTTTTTAGGTTCCGAAAATCATTTTTCGAGCCCATTTTCGCTAAAATAATATTATTTTTGGATTCTTTTTATTAAGGGTAGTTATTATTCATTTTGGAGATGTTTTTAATATTGTTCTCTAATATTAAATAGGTCATCCTACGACTAGGCGCTTCGAGGAATGCGACACCGAGGAGGATTATACTCCCGAGTACTTGTGAGTGGACTTTTATTTTAATAAATGGTATTTTATGCTTGAAATATTTATGATATGGATATATACATGATTTTAAATGATTTTTGAAGCATGATTACATGATATCTCACGGCCGTATGATAAGTCTCACATGTTTGGGTCACACGCATTGTATTCCAGGGGTATTGTCCGGTAAATACCTTAGTGCAAGCTTGTCTTACGTTTATGTTTATTATTGGGGAAAGGCCCCACAACGTAAGGACTCGGGTGTGACGCGCTGATAGCGCAAGTGCTTACATGTGTGTGGTACTAGGAGTACAAATGGATTGATAACGTAAAGTGCTTGTACGGAGTTGGGATGAGGTTCCTCAACAGGTACATGGGTGATTGCACATATACCCTGTGTTGGTTTTCGTATTTATACATATTGAACTATATTGCAGTATGACTTTTGGAAATACAAATGGTTCATTACGACTTATACTTTGAGTTCTAATTTTCAGTAATAAATAAAGTATGTTTTGACATATACTATGTTAGTACGAGTTTATACCTATACTGATTTTCAAACAGAGGGTTATTATGTTGAAAAGAGAAAAGGGTTTTAGAAAACTTTATTTTTTGTCCACTCACACTTTTTGTTTTGCGCCCTCTTTAGGACTTAGTAGCGGTGCAACAGGTGACGTTGAGGCATATGACTGGCAGCTCTGAACTCTTCCCGACAATGTAGGGATTTATCTTTCTTTCAGTTTCTAATTAATATCCACCCGTGTTGTGGATTAGATTTTAGGAGATTGATTTGAATGTTTATTCCGTTGCTTATTCTTAAACGCTCTGAACCTTGTGCGCGTTGAAATTAATTACTGTTGAGTTTTATTTTAAACAATTGTTGTCACTTACAACTGTCGGCCAGCAAGCCCCAAACTTGGTGTCCACGTGGATTTCGAGGGCGGGGTGTCATATATGGCATGCCCGGTATGCAAGGAAGACGTAACTTTTGTTTGGCACGTCGGAAAGGTTTGTTATATGGGTCATCATAGGTGGTTGTAGGGAATCACGAGTGGCGTACGAACGATACAGCCTTTTATGGCAACACGGAGACCCGCCTCAGCTTGTACACATCCTATGCAAGTTTGAACAGATTGTTCCGCCAACTTTTTTTACTAGTATGATTCACGTGAAGATACACTTGGCGGATGAAGCATTGCTTGGTGGACCAGTCAACTATCAGTGGATGTATCCAATAGAAAGGTAACGTCCACCCATGTTTTTTTAATTACTCTTGATCAATTAATGTTAAATAAAATATATCATCACTTTTTTGATTTTGCAGCCTTCTTGGTGAGTTAAAAAACTTTGTACCAAACAGTGCAAAGCCAGACATGGATTGCATATGAGTCAGTTAGTTTTTGTGTAATGTATTTAAATGATGTTGACACGACTTTCAATCGTCCTCAACGCAATAACGACGGTGGTGTTAGAAATGAGAAACTTTCTATTTTTGCGCAAATTGCATGACCGTTTGGAGAGTCACCAAGAGGTGAATCATTTTCTAAAAAGGACATGGAGGTAGAGCATTAGTTCATACTTAACAACTGTGACAAAATCGGGCCGCTTCTAGAGGAGCATGAACAATTGGTCATGAGTGCATATCCTTCACATTGCAGGCTGAGAAGCACCATGCATTGTTTCCTCGTTGGTTACGCGAACATGTAAGTTATGTGTGCTTTTTAATGAGCATATTTTAGGTATTTCATCATCGTCTTTATATTGTCTTTAACTAACAAGTAAATATCATGTAATATAATAGGTGTTGAAACTGAAGGAAGAGAATTTGCGGTCAGACCGAAGAATTATATACCTTGGCGGTCAGACCGTTTCGCACTAAATTGTACTCAGGTTGTCATGTGAACAGCATTAAGTTTTTGGATGCTCAACTTGATGACAAGTTGTTAACTCAAAACAGTGGGGTCTTTGTCCTGGGTGGCGGCGACAATGCTGATATTAAGTTCTATGGCAAACTAATAAGTGTTGTACAAGTGCTTAACAAAGACCGTTGTCAAGTGATCTTATTTAAGTGTCATTGGTTTGATACAAACCCAAATGGGAACATGAGTATTAAGCGGGACGAAGGGTTAGTATCAGTGAACACTAACACACATTGGTATGATGAAGACCCTTACATTTTGGCATCTATGGCGAAACAAATTTTCTATCTAGATGACCCTAAGGCTGGGAGTGGTTGGAAAGTTGTTTAGAAGATTCATCACAAGAACATATATGATATTCCTGACCTAGATAATAATGACGACGACAACATCACTGACCAACAGCTCTCATCTTTAATAGAATTTGGTATGGAAACACCTCTGGATACCAATGTAATCGAAGAACCGCTTGAGGTAGCTGAAATGCCTGAAATCGAAATACCGATAGATTCCATTACAACTGACCTCAGTGATCTGAGACGCTACGATCCACATGACGTCTTGCAAAACGGGGATAGTGATGAGGAATCATATGCAAGCACAGAGGATGAACTACAAAGCAAAAATGATGATAGTGACAACTGTGATGTTTATGGTAGTTTTGATTCAGATTAAGTTCAGATGTCGGGAAATTTTAAACTTGTAAAATTGAAAATTAATGAAAGTTGAGATTGGTACTTCTTTTATTTTATTTTAAAATCTGATTTGCTTATAATTAATTACTTTATTCACAGATAAAAAAAGTTATTTTTTAAGCAGCTAAAAAAATAGTAATAAATAAACCTGTGCGCGACGGATTATTTCGCCACCTAAACTTACCTGAATGACGGATAACTTTATTCGTCGCTGAAAACCCTAGAAAGTTGGGTGGTATCCAATACTGGTAGGGGTACACTGCGCGACGAAATAAGGGTCTTTAGGCGACGAACATCTTGAGCGACGACTTTATTTCGTCGCCTAAGATAAATTGCGCGACGAATTTGTTAAGCATTTCGTCGCTCAAAACCTCAGACAGTTGGGTGGGACAACAATGGCAAGGTATATTGGGCAACGAATTAGGGAGTTTAGGCGACGAATATCTTCGTCGCACAAGGGTTCACGGATTCTAGGTTAAAATTTTAGCGCCACATTCGACCCTTCCTCATTTTCCTTCCAATTCTTCTCTCTTTTTCCTCCGAATTCTTCCACTCTTTTTCTCATTCTCTCTTTTTCATTCTCTCCTCATCTTATTTATTCCCAAAACTTCATTTTCTCTCTTCTTCATTCTCTCCTCATCCTCTTTCTTCCCAAATCCCAAATTTCTTTCTCCCCCAAACTCCAAAACTTCCTTTTTCCCACTGTCACCGTCGACGATCAAAGGTATCCACGGTAAGTCTCTCCATCTTTCTCCCAATTACAAACAATTTTGTCTCAAATTTTGTGGGTTTGCGCATTTTTTGAAATTATAATTTTGTAGATGTCGAGTTCTGGAAATTCATCGTGTGAGGGAGAAGGACCACAGACAAGTAATACCCAATTTGTATGAATTTTACGGTTGTTTTTTGTTGAAAATTTAATTGCATAATTAAAATAAATATACTGTTATTATACTTGGTTGGTTGTGGAAAACGTGTGTAGGATGTTAAAATAAATAAATTGTTTTTATGATGAGAAATGTTATATTTTTATGGGAGGTTATGCCAAATTTTTAGTAGAATTTTATGTTAGGCTTTGAACAAATTTGTTTTTTTCTCAGGCAAGAAAAAAAAAACAAAGGGTCTCGTGTTATCCGATGTATTAGGGAAAATGAGCGAATGCGCATCGATTATGATCCCATGCGGCACATAGCTTCTTCGGCGAAGGTGCACATCAAGCTGAACCAGAGCATAGCGTCCATAGTGCGGACCCATTGCCCTATGGAGTGGTCGTTCTGGAAAAAAGTATCAGAGGATAGGAAGACGTCGTTGTTCGAGGAGCTATCCGTAAGTGTCAATTATTAATTTATAGTATTATTACTTTTAAATTAATACCATTATTATTATTAATATTTTCATAATTTTGATAATTGCCATTGGACTTTGATGTTGATGAGATCGATACCGACACGATCGAATACATTGATAACATCTTCAAGAGGCGTTATCGAGAGGTGATGTTACAACCCGTCCAAAAAATTTATGTGAAATTACCAAAATACCCCTAGTGGTCAATGTTGACTTTTGTTGACTTTTTGAGACGACATGTGAAAATTATTTTCTTTACATATTCAAGATGTACCCGTCCATACGAACGCATGGATGCAAGCGGAACTCAATTTGGAGTTAAAACGAACGTTTTACGGAACTTTAAAGTGTAGGGGCATTTTAGTATATTTCACACCCGTTTGCTAATTAGGGTTTTTGGGTTGCCCTAGCTGCTTTGCAGCCATTTCACTCTGCACTCTCTCTCTCTCTCTCTCTCTCTCTCTCCCCCTCTCCCTCTCTCGGCCAAAACCACCCAAACCCTAGATTTTGGACGAATCACAAAATCGTCAAACCGTCGCACAAGATCATGACCATTGCGATCATCTCGTCATTCTGGACGAGACTGTGATTTCAGAATCTCCAAACTCGAACCCAATCGGCCAAACCGACGTCGAAACGAAATCGGCAAACTGCCATTCAATTTTCTGTACAATCCCGACATAGGTAAGCCTCGAAACCATTACCATTGGTTTTATTACATTGAGTAGGTTCAAATCGACATAAAGAACGTGGAATTTGGTGCATTTTTGAAGGAGAACGGAAATAGGATTTCCCGAAGCTTTCCGGCCAATTTCAGGCCAACTCTGGCCATTTTTCCACCTTCAAATTGGTATGAAAATATTCTACACTTCAATACCTTCAATTTGATATATGGCACGTTGAATTTGGCCAAGGAATGAAGAAGTTATGAATTTTTGAAGTTTCGGTGAACCCGCGGCGGAGGATGGCGGCTCCGGCGACCTGCGAGAGGAAGAAGAAGAAGGAATATTCCGTCAACGGTAACGGAATATTCCTGACGGCGTCAGAATATTCCGTCAGAAAAGGTATATTCCGTTAAATCTAACTGACGCCATTAAATCTAACGGTGCTGACGTCAGCAGGTGCGTGGCTGAGGTCAGCTGCGCATGGGATGACATCACCAGGCGCGTGGCCTGCACGTGAAGGCTCCTCCCAGAGCGTGGCGGCGCATGCGGCGGCGCACGGCAGCGCCGACGGCGGTGGACGGCGGCGGCAGGGTTTTCAGGCCCCAGAAATTGTTTTTCGAGCCCGTTTTCGCAAAAATAGTATTATTTTTGGGTTATTTTTCTGTCACAGCCCGTTCAAAGTTTTAATTTATTTTATTCCCGGAGGTGCAAAATGACGTTTTTGCCCCTGGGTTGACTTTTCGGTTGACTTTTGTATCGTAACTCGTACGACGCATCCACTTGTGTTTTCTTGACGTGCTCGTCGTTACGAACGCGTAGGCGCGAGCCGTACGTCGTTCGGACTCCGAACGAATATTTTACGGGCGTTAATTTCGACGTTTTCCGTATTTTAACAACTTTGGGCTGTTTTGGAGTAGTGGGCTGGGGCCCATTTGGCAGCAGCCCAATCTCAACAAATCCCACGTTTTGTGGAAATTGTTTTGACTTTGTTGCTTGCTGATTTGATTTCACAAGCATGTTCATCCCCCTTTATAAAATTTTGTCTTCTTCCTCTTTGTTCTTCTCTGCTACAAAGCAGCAAAACCTTGATTTCTTCTTCTTCTCGACATGCCACAACAGAACAAACAAAAGCTCAATTCCTCCCCGAGCTTCTCCCTTTTCACCAGCCACTTTGTGCTCCTTCTTCCCTCTGGTTCTTTGCAGCTGACCAAATTAACAACAAAACAAAAGCTCAATTTTGCTTGGACACCCCGAGCCCAGATTCTAGGCAAACTTCAACCCAGAAAACTGGTAAGAAATGATCAGGCCACCCCGTGGCTTTTCTGGAATTTTTCCTCGGTTTTTCTCGTACCAAACTCACTCAATTGTCTTACTTGCTCAAACTCAGGTCACTGGAAGACCTTTTCAACCCAGCAACTTCGTGGCAGCAACCCAGGAACCCAGAGTTCTGGGATTTTCTCAGGACACCCAAACAACCTTCTTTTCCTCTGTTTCTGACAGTTTCGAACCAGAACCAGCTGGAATGCTGGTGATGCAACACAAACCCAATCCAATCCAACTGGCTGCACTGTTCGATGAACCCAGACGAACCTTTGAGTGCTCAGTGCGTGGGCTCGTTGGAGATGGTGAGAGACAATTGTGCAGGCTGTTTTCCTTGTTTTTGGGAGCCTCAGTGATGCCATTAATGGATGTTTTGGAGTTTGCTGGTGGCATCACTTGTCCTGGATGATCCAGATCAACGAGGGAGATGGTGCTGACTGTGTGGGCTGAATGAGGTGGACAGGTTGTGTGTTAAGCAAATTAGACAAACTTAGTTGGGCTGCTGGTTTGGGTGCATTTAATCAAAAGTGGGGCTGGCTGGTGCATGAAATTGTTGGGCCTCGGGTGTATTTAGCAATTGTGGACAATTATGGTTTTGGGCTGATTAGTTGGGTTGGGCCGAATGCTTGTGGCACCAATCCAAAGTGGCAAATTGTGACATTTCCGTGGGATTTTTGGGTGTTTGATTTGCGGAGATCTCCGTTGGGTTGGATTTGCTCCGGAAGCTTTAGGTTTTGGCGACCCATGGCGTTGGAGGATGTACACTTGGACTTTCCGGCTATCTCCAGGTGAGTGAGTGGGTCTTTGTTTGATAAATGTATATATATACGTATGGTTTTCGACGCTTTCTTTAAATTGTTAGCGTACTTGCATATCATTACGAGTGTTGGAGGTAGAACACTCGTACTATATTGCCATGCATGTTTTCATACTGTTGCTCATCAGTAGATGTATACACCCCAGGTATTAGTACTCAGTCTTGTGGCCAGGACTAGCCTTGACGTTTGGAGTAGTCACTATCAGTACCGTTACGCAGCCTTGGATCCATTGTAGGTACTAGCCTGTTCTAGGTTGCATTAGGCAACTCGAGCTTGTGTGACTGCACTTTGTGCACCAGCGCTTAGCGCTAGACTCGCGTCATTGTAGTACTCAGCGTATTACTTGTATACCTAGCTTGTTCCTTGTGGGATTTAGCCCCTTGGGCATGTGTGTTTACATATGGGTGAGCAAATGTCAGTAAAGTATTAGCGGGGAGTACCCGCATGTTTTCACGACAGTATTTTGAGGTTCATGCCTACGGGTATGACGTATTTTCTCAAATTATACTTGTTTTCAAACGAGGGGTTACTATACTTTGAAAACAACGGTTTTTATCAAACTTTATTTTTGACCCACTCACCGTTTTATGTTTTGCGCCCCTCCAGGTTAGTTGGCTGGGAGCTTGCGACGTCGTTGGCGGTGGTATGACAATGTAGGATTTCCTCTACGGCTGTATTAAATTTGTTTTCCGCACTCTGATCTTATTCAATTAAATATTCATTATTCTTTATTTCATCCTTCAACTTCCTTTTTGGCTTTCGTCACGCTAACGCGTGTCGGCCATCACCTTCCGACACCTGGCTCGTCCGGGATCGGGATGTGACATTTTCTATAAGGGCTATATTAATTTATATTAGGGAGGTTTTAATATTTTTCCCCTAATATTATATAGGTAATCCATCGACTCCACGCTTCGAGGAGGGCAACACCGAGGGAGATTTCACTCCCGAGCACCAGTGAGTGGACTTTTGTTTTCTTAAATGGTTTATATGCTTGAAAATAATTATTGCTTTAACATAATTATGAGTTTAAATGTTTTTGAGGGATGCTTATATATATATATATGTGGATATATATATATTATGAAATGATTTTGAGATTTGAATATATATGGATATATATATTATTAAATGGTTTTAGCCTATGATTTCGGGTATGCATAAATATTGGTATTTGATATATGACTCTGATGAGAATGCTATTTATGCAACATTTAAATATTTGGGAAATTATGAAGTATATGATATTCTTCACTTCTACACATGATATATGTATGTATGTTTTCAAACACACTTGGTATGCTTTCACTACGTTGTAGTACCGTTTCACGGCCGTAGGACAAGTCTCACATGTTTGGGTCACACGCACTGTTCTCCAGGGGTATTGTCTGGTAAATACCTTAGTGCAAGCTTGTCTTACGTTTATGTTTATTTTTGGGGAAAAGGCCCCACTACGTAAGGACTCGGGTGTGACGCGCTAATGCGCAAGTGCTTACATGTGTGTGGTACTAGGAGTACAAATTGATTGATAACGTACAGTGCTTGTATGGGGATTGAGAGGCTGTTCCTCAACACGTACATGGGTGATTGCACAGATACCCTGTGTTGGTTTTCCTATTTATACTATTGATATTATTTGATGAAATGACTTATGAAAAATATGAATTATTATATACAGATTTCACGTTGAGATTTACTTTCAGCTATACATATATTATAGTACGATTTGACACATACTACAATAGTATGATTCTACAAATATGCTGGATTTCAAATAGGGGGTTACTATGTTCAAAAGAGAAAGGTATTTCGAAAACTTTTATTTTTCGTCCACTCACACCTTTGTTTTTGCGCCCCCTTCAGGACCTAGTGATAGATCATCTGGTGCAGTCGAGGCATACGAGTGGCAGCTCTGATTCTATCCCCTACCATGTAGGGATTTATTATTCTTGTTCAGTTTCTTTAATAATATCCATCCCTGTTATGGATAGAGATTCTAGGAACTTGATTTATTATTTTTTTTCCGCTGATTCAAATTAGTACACTCTGAACCTTGTGCATATTGGCATTAATTTCCGCAAACTTTATGACAGTTTAATTTGCTTAAACTAAGTGTTGTCATGCATATAATGGCTTCGTCACTTACGAGTGTCGGCCAGCACGCCCGAACTCGGTATCCACGTGGGTATCGAGGGTGGGGTGTGTCAAATGAAGCATTACAACGATCAAGTTGCACAAGCACCACCACCGCAGTAACTGCTTATTTGGATTAATGTAATAATATTTTATTTCGTTTGTATGTACGCTTTAAATATTTTAAAGGGACGAATTTCCTTAATTTGTATCCGTAAAATGTTGGGATATGAATAAAGTTTTCGTTGCCTAAGAAACTTTTGGGCGACGAAAACCTGCACGAATTCGTTGCATGAAGACATGTTAGGCGACGAAGAGTGTGGTCGTCACCTAAACATGGGAAATTTATTGTGACACGTTCTTCTTTTGAGCTACTAAAGAATGACTTATTCATTTTTAAATGAAGTAATTTTTTTCAAGGATGATCTTGAAGAAGAGCTCTACATATTGAACGGTTAAGATTTAATAATAATTATTAGCTGTGTGTGTTTACACATTAATATTTCTAGGAAAAATTAACTTACAGTGGAAAATCCATAATAATTAATGAACAACTGTGAAATTTTTGTTTAAAAAAATAGACAAACGCTCGTAACAAGAAGGTCTACAACTTTCGTTAAGGGGTCATCTCCAAAATTGGATAATAGAAACCATGAACCCTAGATTATTTTTTAACCGTCGATTAAGGTTTGCGTTTATCCTCCGTTATTCTAATACTTTGGCGGAAAGTTTTAATTGTTTTTAAAAAAAGCGCGCCATAATATTCGTTTTGGGTGGTTAAAAAATTTATTTGCATTAAGTGGGGGTGCATATTAGCGCCCCTAATAGTTATTTATTTATTTATTATTATTTTTCTCAATTAAATCTCCTAATTTTCGACCAAAAAAAGAAAAACAAATTAGGTCTCCTGATGAACTAAAGTCTCTTGACATACCGTTCCTTCTTGTTTTATTCGTTTTCTCCATTCACACGTACGCACATCCCTTTCATCTCCTTCATCAGTTCTTCATTCCTCTCATGGATGGTAATCAAATTTTTTATACTTTTATCGTTTTATGTATCTTAATTTCGTATTTGATTTTTATGTATAACACTTAGAGATTTGGATTGTGTGTATTGAAGCGTGAAGGTATGTGTATATGGTTGAAGTTGAAGGATTAAGTGCGAGCTCTTGAAGGTGCGATTAGGGTTTTGTCTGTTGTGAAGGTATACAATTTATATTTTGATTTTCACATATATAATAGTCATACTCACAATTGATATTTTACTGTCACTTTAAGTTGCTCTCAAATTTTGAAAAGAAAAAAAAATTGTGTGAGTCCATGGTTAGAGATGAATATTTGGATTTGGGAGGGGAAAGTTTTAATTTTCAGCCCTTTGATTTGGTTTAATTTGCAGCTGGGTAGTTGTTGGCTTTTGAAGAATTTAGAGTTCTATTGGTTTAATTTATTTGCTATTTGACGGTTGTAGTATGAATATGATGTATTCTTTATTTGTTTGCATATATATATTGAATGCCACCTTCACAATAATAAGCATTTTACCGGATCTTTAGAGGTATGCCCGTCCGGCGTCGGTACCTCGCATTTTGCAATTAGGGCGGCACCCCGGTTTTCTGAGTGCCACCTTCACAATAATAAGCAGGCAGCCTACCCACTTTCCTTTGGGTCAGCTGCCCCTCAACCGCTTCAGAGGACCTTCTTTAACTTTGGTGCCAATCCATATAAACTAGTCTGTGAGATAATATGCAGTGTATACAAATTAGTTATACAAACATAGGAAATCAAGAAAACAGAAACAGTTAATACTAATAGAATCAATTCAGACCTGATCAGGTAGACAGAGTAAACATGCCCCCGAAAAGTTTCAACATATTCTCCAGTAGTACCATTCCATAACCTGATACACCTATCAAATGAGGCACTTGCTATCCATTGCCCATCAAAGTAGACGTGGTTTACAAGCTGGTGGCAAGAACAAGCATTTTGAAGCTTCCAAAATACCTTGAAATAAGTTTTTTTTTTTCAGTGATGTCTTTAGCCTTTGAGAAAGGGAGGCAAGAAGCTGTCAATCTTAAATAACTATATAACACATGTTAGATTTTGTTTATTTTGCAAGGTTGGCTATTGGCTTTCGAAGAATTGGAAAAACTGTTGGTTTATTTTATCTACTATTTGACGACTGAAGGTATGATGAATTCCTTATTTGTTTACATATATAGTATGTCTTAATGATTTGTTTGTTTGTGTACTCTTCTTTTTCTTGTCTCTAGTCTAAAAACAAATTTTAAGTCTGCATTTTATTGCTTCTATGAACTTAATTACGATAAGTAGCTATGAAGTTAATTACGATAAGTAGCATAAGAGAGCTTGTGGTCTACATATAGTTAACTAATGTTCCCTCCTTAAGCTATATCATTGTGTTGCCATGCATCACGTAAGTGTTACTTTAAATGCTTGAATCTCAATGTTTGAATCTCTTTTTGCAATAGGTAAAGTATGGATAAGAGTTGGGTAGATTTAGACCGTCGTACAATAGAATACCGAACAGGGATGGAATTTTTTTTAAACGAAGCTTTTGCCAAGACTACTCGTAAAGATAAGATTGTGTGTCCTTGCAAAAAATGTTGCAACCGTTATACTGAAATTAGAAGAACAGTTGAAGCGCACCTTGTTTGGCATGGAATGGATCCTGCTTATAAGAAGGGTCCTTGGACCCATCATGGGGAGCCTTATATTAATTTGGCCGATGGAGGCCAACTGAATTTTGTTGAGGAAGGAAGGGATGAAGGAGATGAAGGTGAAATGTATAATTTCCTCAATGAAACGTTTGTGCAACCAATACTTGGAGATAACGTTGGGTCTTCGAGGCATGAACCTATTTTTGAAGGTCGAACACCCGAGACAGAAAAATTTTATAAGTTACTTGAAGAGGCTGATAAAGAGTTGTACCCTAGTTGCAAGAAGTATAAAAAACTAGATGTCGTTGTGAAATTGTTCCAAATCAAGTGTTTGGGAAATGTGACTAATTATGCTTTCACATTGTTTTTGAAAACATTTCAGACATGTTGCCTGATGGTAATTGTTTGCCAACAAAATCTTCAGAAATCAAAAAGATTACTGATGACTTGGGCCTTGCATATGAGAAGATTGATGCTTGCCCCAATGACTGCATGTTATTTTGGAAAGATACATCAAAGTTGAATGTATGTTCCCGTTGTGGTGCATCAAGATATAAAGTCAATGAGAATGGGGGTAATCAAGTAGCAGAGAAGGTTCTTCGATATTTTCCACTTATTCCAAGATTGAAAAGATTGTACATGTCAAGTCACACAGCAGAATCTATGAGATGGCATAGGACTGAATGTCCTAAGGATGGATTCATGAGGCACCCATCAGATTCTCCAGCTTGGAAGCATTTAGATGGTCTGTACCCTGATTTTGCAGCAGAAATTCGTAACGTGCGTTTAGGGCTTGCAAGCGATGGGATCAATCATTTTGGAAACATGACTCGTCCCTATAGCACTTGGCATGTCTTACTTTCTGTTTATAATTTGCCTCCATGGATGTGTATGAAGCAGCCTAATTTGTTCATGACTTTGTTGATCCCGGGCCCTCATGAACCAGGAGATGACATTGACGTATATCTGGAACCTTTAATTGATGAGTTAAAGGAGTTGTGGGAGGTTGGTGTTGACACGTATGATGTGTTTTCCAATCAAACGTTCAACATGAAGGCTGCAGTTTTGTGGACTATTAATGATTTCCCTGCCTACGCCAACCTCTCAGGATGGAGTACAAGAGGGAAGCTTGCTTGTCCGCAATGTAACCACCAAACATGTTCAAATCGCTTACCAAACGGTAAAAAAGAATGCTATTTGGGTCATCTAAGATTTTTACCTCCTAATCATAGATTTCGGACGGCTGTAAATTTGTTTGATGGCAAGTGTGAGAATGACCCACAACCTGTTTCGTTGACTGGAAGTGAATGCTTGAGGCAATTGTCTAATTTGACATTTACCTATGGGAAAGAACCAATTCCCGAACCTGTTATTGGACAGAAAAGAAAAAGAAGAACTAGAAGAATTTCAAGAAATGCTAATAATAAACCGTGGAAGAAGAAAAGCATGTTTTTTACTTTGCCTTATTGGCAACATCTTCTCATACGACATAATATTGATGTGATGCACACTAAGAAGAATGTAAGCGAAAATATTTTGGGGACATTATTGGGGTTAGCAAAAAAGTCGAAAGATGGATTTGAAGCTCGTGCTGACCTTGAACTTATGAGAATAAAGAAAGCTCTTCAACCTGTTCGTGAAGGTAATCGGACATACTTACCTCCTGCGATATACCACATGACTAGTGAAGAAAAGATGTTATTCTGCTATGTGTTGTTTAAGGTGCGTGTTCCGGATGGCTTTTCAACAAGTATTGCCCGATGTGTGGATGTGAATGAAAAGAAGATTTCTGGTTTGAAGAGTCACGACCATCATGTTATACTACAACAATTTCTCCCTCTTGCAATACGACGAGTTTTACCTAAACCTATCACCCTTTTATTGCTTGAGGTCAGTGCAATCTTCAGACAATTATGTAGTAAAAAACTATATGAAGCTTCATTCAACCAACTCAAATCTAGAGCTGTAATGGCCCTTTGTCAAATGGAGAGAATGTTCCCTCCTTCGTTCTTCACTTCAATGATCCACGTAATCATTCATTTACCTGATGAAGCTGCAATTGCTGGACCAGTTCAATATCGATGGATGTACCCCATTGAAAGGTAGTCAAATATTTCCTCATCAAAATTTTAATTTCCTTGTTAAACTTTTTGAATAACTGGCTTAATTTTACCCTCCTCTTCCTCAACGTATTTGCAAACACTAAAAAGATATGTTCGAAATAAATGCTACCCAGAAGGAAGCATTGCTGTAGGATATCTTGCAGACGAGGCTATTTCATTTTGTGCACTTTACCTAAAAGATGTTGAGAATCGTCGTACTCGACGTGGTCGTAACGCTGATATTTCTTCACCTCGTGATGTCCCTGGAGGCCTATCAATTTTTGAGTACTCGGGTCAGCTTCAAGGCAAAGGTAAAAGGATAGATCTTGAAAAGAGTGTTTGGGAAGAATGTCAGAGATGTGTCTTGTTCAATTGTGTTGAAATCGCTCCATTTCTATAGTAAGACAATTAGCTTAATCTAAAGCATCTATTTAGTGTTCCTTGTTTCAATACATTCAAATTAAATATTCATTTTATTTTTGTAGAAAAATGTTTGCAGAGTTACGGAAAGAGTATCCACGAATGATAACTCGAGACCTTATGAACATGAGAAATAAGGAATTTTCTACATGGTTCAAGAAACATGTAAATACCAATTTCATGATTACGTGGTTATGGTTTGATGCATCATTATTTTCTTACAATATTTGATTTTTCTTTAGGTGAAAGATTTGCATGCAGCCGGTGATTCTTCAATAACAGAAGATCTACTTCGTCTTGCTAGGGGTCCTAGTATAACTGTGAAAAAGTACAAGAGGTTCACTATTAATGGTTGTAGGTTTCGGAGTAAATATATTGATGGTAAACACAAAAACCAAAATTGCGGTGTCTTTTGTAATGCACAAACACCGAGCTACTCTAGTCGGAGGGACAACCATCCTATTACTGGTGGTGTAGATTACTATGGTGTTATGAAGGAAGCGTACGAACTTCATTACGGGTATCCTGGAGAACCTAACGATCAGGCTTGTAAAGTGATCTTATTTGATTGTGATTGGGTCAGTGATTCTGGAAAAAAGTTTGATGATTATGGCTTTACTTTGGTGAATTTCAAAAGGTTGAGGCGAAGTAAAGATACATTCATGCTCGCATCGCAAGCAATACAAGTGTTTTATGTTACTGATCCAATTGACAAAGATTGGGAAGTAGTGGTTAAACCAAAACCAAGGGACTTCTTTGATGTGATGGAGGATGAAGAAGAATCCCATGACCAAGTTTTAGATGATTATTATGACATTCCAAATCTTGATAATCCGGATCTAGATAATGAAGAAGTGCAGATAAGAACTGATGTTCTTGGAACCTATGTCAACAGAAAATTACCCTTACCTGGAGAAAATGATTATGTAGTTGCCCATGATGTTCTTCTTAATGAAGAGGACGGGTCTGAAGATGATAGTGATGATGATGAAATAAATTAGTAAATTTTGCATTTATATTACTTTTGCTTTACAAGTATTATGGTATATTTTGCAATCTTTTGATTATTATATTGTTATTAATCTCAATTGTTGCAACTAATAATTACTTAGATGAGCATCGCTGAGCATACCGAAAACAATGAGGAAACTTATTTCACCAAGAATACACAGGCAGCCGGTGGCTCTAATAATGTTACAGGTACATATATTAATTTGATATTCTAGTTTTTGTTAATCAATATGATATTTTGAATGTTTAAGGCTTAGAGATTACGAGTGAATAATGAATTTACTTGAATTTTTATAAGTGAGTGATGAATTTAATACTCTTAAAGAGTCAAATGTTCCGTTCATATTTTTTCATGTAGGGCAAGTACAGAAAAAAGGGCGTGGTTATGGTAAGCCCACATGGGGGCAAAATGGTAAGGAAAAGATTGAGTTCACGAGTGATGGGTTGTCCAATACACCCAAAGATGCCAAATTTTCAATGTTCTTAGGTAGTATAGCGAGAAATCCAGAATGTCTTCCTCTCATTTCTCTTGATTGGCGAAAGCACGAGGAAGATATAATCGAGTCAGCCTGGAAGACAATATCAGTAATATAATCTTTTACAATCTCAACTTTTATTTATAAGTTTGGATTAATTTGTACTGCAACAAAAAGATAACTCTAAACTCGTATGATTGCAGGATACTATTGATTGGCGCGCTGAAGATATTTCAAACATTCCTAAGATTAAATATGTTCAGTTGCAGAGATTGGCCAAAATATACAGAAATTACAAGGCTCATTTGAAGAGCACATATTACACTCCATATGTGGGCATGCAACGACGGTTTGTATGCGGTGATAAACGTGTTGACGACGAGCAATGGCGAGAAATAGTAAAGTATTGGGATACAGATCCAGCACATAAGGTAAGCTTGGAAAATGCTATAACAAGGTCCTTCATATTGAACTTGTTCATTATCTGCTTTGCAATTTAGTATACAATTGTAGCTATATATGGTTGGCAAATGGCAACTCACGTCTTATTCTTCTCCCTTTTTCTAATTTATTGACTAGTCTTTCAATAGAATTGAATTCATAGTCTGGTTTTTGTTGGTATATATTTGGTTGTATTCGTAGCATATCACGGTGAAAGCATTTGCTTATTTAATTCATTATTATTTTTCCTAATATATATTGACCAATTGTGTTTTGTAAATTGCATATTACTTTGTGCTTAATAGCTTCACACTGAAAAGAATAGTGAGAATCGAAAGCAGCTAACGATGAGTCACACAGGTGGCACGAAAAGTTTTATACGGTATCACGCTGAATATGTAAGTAAATTGCATTACTGTGGCCCTTATATGTTTCATTTGTTTATGCTCTCATTGAATTTATGCTTCAATCAGCCTAATTATTTATTGTTTCGACAATTTGGATTTTGGAAGTGATTAATATTTTTGTTGCTTTGCTCAGTTAGACTGTTTGTTTGCTTTCTTTCTTGCTTTTCCAAAAATCTGATACAAACACTTCGTGTATGTAAATTGTTAATTCCTTTAGCTGTCTACATTTTGGTTCATGAGATTAACACACACACACAAAAGTTAACCAAATATGAAAAGTAGAAGCGAAGTAATTAATTTGTCTTAGGTTAGAATTGTTCAGTCTAGTTAATTAAATATTAGAAAGGTAATACTGAAAGATATGGCGATTAAATTAATTGTAAAATCAAATTGATATACTTGCTTCTTCCCTTTTTGTTAATTATTGCACAGTAGGAATTATGTACTAGGCAATTGCTTAAAAACCACAGTAGTATGTACTAGGTAATTGCTTAAAAACCATATAGAGATTATAGAGTAAATGAACCAAAATTATTATGGTTATATATGTCCTAATAAATTAATTAGGTATGAAATACTATATGTGATAATTTCTGACATCAGATCATATCTTTGTGAATAGGAGGAAAAGTATGGACACAAACCTGATCTGATTGAGTTTTTTGATTTGGTGCACAAACGAAGAGATAAAAGTTGGATTGATGCTGCATCTGAGGAAATGGGAGTAAGTTTGTGAAGAAATCTTCACAATAAATTGTTTTGTATTTCTTAAGTTTCAATTTACACAAGTATTCTTTACATATAGAAAAGAAAGAGACAACCCAGTTACCAGAATGACTTCTAGTGACCGGGTAAACCTACGGTTCAATCTAATCCTTACACTAATGCCAATACACGCCACTAATCAGTCATCTTCCTTTAATCAAGGGAGATGACTGGTGCAGACAGGAGAACACTCATGTACAGAAAACGTCAGCACAGCAGAGAGCACGCAGAAGTTCAGTGGACAGAGGAGCCAACCCGACGAGGGGTATACAGCCAACCCGATGAGAGCACAACCAATCCGATGAGTAAACAGCAACCCGATACATCATCCAAACCATCCCGATGTGCCATGCAACTATTTATTTATGTATTTCAACACTCCCCCTCAAGCTGGATCTAGTAAGTTAGTAGCTCCAAGCTTGCTTAAAAGACGATGTAGATGAACTGATGACAGTGGTTTGGTGAAAAGATCTGCAAGCTGATCATGACTTCTTGTAAAAACAGTGCTGATGAGTTGAGATTGAACTTGATTTCGAACGAAATGGCAGTCCACCTCAATATGCTTAGTTCTCTCGTGGAACACAGGATTGGCAGCAATGTGAATGGCTGCCTGATTGTCGCACATAAGAGACATGGGTGCAGGACTAGGGAAACCAAGGTCAGAGAGCAAACCTTTAAGCCATATTAACTCGCACGACGTGATCGCCATTGCCCGATATTCAGCCTCTGCACTTGAGCGAGCAACAACTTGTTGTTTTTTTGCTTTTCCAGGTGACAAGGTTTCCACCAACGAATGTACAGTAGCCAGTTGTCGATTTTCTATCAACTTCATTTCCAGCCCAATTTGCATCTGTATAGCCGCAAATATCAGTAGACTGGTTGTTCTTCATGAGAATTCCTCGACCGACAGTACCTTTGAGATAACGCAGAATTCTTCTGACAATGTGCATATGGTGTGCAGTAGGTGCATGCATGAACTGACTAACCATACTAACTGCATAGGTAATATCAGGTCGAGTGATTGTGAGATAAATGAGTCGTCCCACCAGTCTCTGATAATGCTTTACATTCGGTATGACCTCTCCATCAATGTTGAGCTTGAGTTTGCTGTCAACTGGTGTAGTGGCTGGCTTGCAATCGAGCATCTTCTCTTCCTTGAGGAGGTCCATACTATACTTGCGTTGGTGAATAAATAGTCCTTTGGAGGATGTAGCCATCTCTATCCCCAGAAAGTACTTTAACTTCCCCAAATCCTTGATGGCAAAAGTTTGCTGTAGAGTCTGCTTTAGGTCTGCAATTTCTGCAGCACTATCTCCAGTGATGATCAAATCATCAACATAGATAAGAACCACAAGTTTCCCTCTCACATTTGTGCGGACAAATAATGAGGAATCAGCATTACTGTGTGTGAAGCCCATCTTGGTTAGTACCGAACTGAGCTTAGCATACCATGCTCGAGGTGATTGCTTCAACCCATATATTGCCTTGTGCAGTTTACAGACCAAATTTCCCTTTGAAGAATCATACCCTGGGGGAAGTTGCATGTAGACCTCTTCTTGGAGTTCTCCATGAAGGAAGGCATTCTTTACATCCATTTGATAGAGCGACCATCCATTATTTATTGCCACAGAGAGAAGGACCCTCACGGTGTTCATCTTGGCAACGGGGGCAAATGTTTCTTTATAATCAACCCCAAAGGTTTGAGTGAAACCACGGGCCACAAGCCGAGCTTTGTACCTTTCCACAGAGCCATCAGCTTTGAACTTGATTTTGTATATCCATCGGCTTCCAACAGCCTTCTTTCCTTAAGGAAGCTGAACAAGACTCCACGTGCAGTTATCTTCCAAAGCCTTGAGCTCTTCATCCATCGCTTGTTTCCATTGAGGAAGAAGCGCTGCTTCTTGATAGTTTGTTGGTTCACGATGCTCATCTAGAGCACTTACAAAGGCAACATAGGAAGGAGACATTGCACTGAAATTACATGTGACTGGATACCGTGAGGCATAAGTCACATAATCTTGTAATTTTGCTGGAGGCTTCCTAGCACGTGTGGGGTTCCTTTTCACACGTTCCTTTTGATCACTCAAGCTTCTTGATTTTGATCGATCTCCTCATTCTCTGCACTGTCGTCGGATTGCTCTGGGGTGATTAATTCATCTTGTGGTTCCCTCAACTCCTGTGGATTAGTTGTAGTGTCTTCTTGTATCACTGGATCTGCAAAAGTTTGAGGCAGTGGTAACAAGTAGAATTCTTCCTCCCCCTGAGTTGGGACCTTCTCAAAATAAGGATTGTGTTCTTCAAATTCAACATCCTTAAACACCATGCATTTCTTGGTGACTGGATCAAAGCATTTGTATCCTTTTTGAGTGGAAGAATACCCAATGAATACACATTTAGTGGCTCGGGCATCCAGCTTATCGCGATCTTTTGCTTGGATGTGTACATAGCAAACACAGCCAAACACCTTGAGGTGTGTCAAATCGATTTTCCGACCCTTTAGTACTTCATAAGGGGATTTGAACTTCAATACTAAACTTGGCAGTCGGTTGATGAGGTATGTTGCTGTAAGCAGGGCAGATGACCAGAACCTCTTAGGAATATTCATATGGAGCATAAGAGATCGAGTTTTTTCCAAAAGATCTCGGTTCTTTCGTTCTGCGACACCATTCTGTTGGGGGGGTACCTACACAGCTTGTTTGATGGATGATGCCATGTTCACATAGATATTGAAACATATTGTTGGACATGAATTCTGTGCCATTATCAGATCGAAAAATTTTGACATTTGATTAAAATTGGTTTTTTATGTAAATATGAAAGTCCTTAAAAATATTGAAAACTTCACTTTTTGACTTCATCAGATAGACAAAACTAATTCTAGTAAAGTCATCAACAAACAATACAAAATATCTAAAATCTTCCATTGATACAGTAGCAGGACCCCACACATCGCTGTGTATAAGTTCAAAAGGTTTACAGGTCGAAGTTTGGGATTTGCCAAATGGCAATTTTGTGAATTTCGAAAATTTACACGTTTCGCAATCAATGATTGCTTTACAACCATTTGGAAAAATTTTTTACAATACAAACTCAGAAGGATGAGCTAGTCTTCTATGCCATAACAGACTTTCATCTATGGACTTTAACTTGGCTTGCAGAGCTTGATTTGTGTTGTTTCTGCACAGATAATAAAGTCCATTTATGAAGATCCCTTCACCAATCGTCTTCTTTGTGATAATATCCTGAAAAATTACATTATTCGAGGAAAAAATTGCACGACAGTTAAAATTTTTTGTGATTTTTCCAACAGACAATAATTGGAAAAGAAAATATGGTACATATAAAACACTGGAGGATGTTTTGGTTGAAAAAAGGTTGGTTTCTCCAGTACCTAAGGCTAGTACCGTTTTACCATTTGCAACAGACACATGTGACGGTTTTGAAAAATGTTTAAAATCCTTTAAATTTTTTATTTTGTTTGTCATATGATCAGTGGCACCAGAGTCAATTATCCAACAATCTTTTTCAATACTAGTTACTAATGCAGTGGAGAAAGCTTGTAGAATACCTGGTGCCTCTTTACTTGGTATTTTCTGATTTTCAGAATAGAATTCCGCAAATTTCCCCAACATAGCTATATGTTTGTCTCCTTCACCATTACCTGACCCAGAAGCACCTCCACGTCCCTTCTCATGTAAGTAGTTCGCAAACTCGTTGATGAGAGTAAGCGGATTGGTCATGAACTCAGCTGATCCATGGGATGTGGAGGAAGAAGGTTGAGCAGCAGCAACTTGAGCCCTGAAGTGACTTTGTTGAGAGGACCGCGGTATGATTTTTCCTTCTTTGGTGAACTTGGGTTTAAGCTCTGGATGGAGTTCCCAACATTTATCTTCAGTATGCCCAATAGCATTGCAGTGTTTGCACTTTAGGTGTGGGAATCTGCCCTTGTACACCTTTGCTTCAGTATGCTTGGCATGAGATACGTACGCTCGAGACTCCGTCATCCTTGGGCTTTGTTCAATGCTCATTACCTTCCTTCGTGCTTCTTCTCTCTGGATTATAGCACAAACATTGTTGAAGGAAGGTAATTCTTGGCTCATCAGTATGTGGCTTCTCAAGTCCTCGTAGTCTGGGCTCAAAATTCCCAGCAACTGGTAGATTCTGTCTTCCTCTGCTCTCTTGAGTAGTACTGCCGGGTCAGTGGTATGTGGATGATACACATCCAGCTCATTCCACAGGGTTTTGAGCTTCCCGAGATGTTGAACAAAGGATTTACCTTCTTGCTGGAGGCTGGCAGTGTCTTTCTTTAGCTGGAACACTCGCGCATAATTGTTTTGGTTTCCGTACATTTCCTTCAAGCTTGTCCATAATTCTTGAGAGGAATTAGAATAGCTGGAAATCTCAGCTATATGCTTCTCCATGGTGTTAAGTAGGAGAGACATAACCAGTTGATCTTTGCACAGCCATCCACTGTACAACGGTGAAGAGACGTCTGGAACTTCCATGCCTCCATTTACGAAACTGAGCTTTCCCTTACCTCCAAGGGCCAATGAAACAGCTCGAGACCATGGTAGATAATTAAACTCGTTCAAAAGAATTGAACACAGTCGTTGGTTGGTGTTTACCTCAAATTCTGAGGTATCTGAGTAGGTAACATTTGAGGGGGGAGCATTTGAGTTTTCCCCTCTCAAATTTACAGATCCTTCCTCAGCCATTTTGACGAAATAATTTTACAGCGGAAAAAGGAAAAATTTTTAGAGTCAGGTTAAGATTGAACCTGCTCTGATACCATGAAGAAATCTTCACAATAAATTGTTTTGTATTTCTTAAGTTTCAATTTACACAAGTATGTTTTACATATAGAAAAGAAAGAGACAACCCAGTTACCAGAATGACTTCTAGTGACTGGGTAAACCTACGCATAGACAAGAAAGAAACAACCTAGTTACCAGAATGACTTCTAGTGATCGGATAAACCTACGCTTCAATCTAATCCTTACACTAATGCCAATACACGCCACTAATCAGTCATCTTCCTTTAATCAAGGGAGATGACTGGTGCAGACAGGAGAACACTCATGTACAGAAAACGTCAGCGCAGCAGAGAGCACGCAGAAGTTCAGTGGACAGAGGAGCCAACCCGACGAGGGGTATACAGCCAACCCGATGAGAGCACAACCAATCCGATGAGTAAACAGCAACCCGATACATCATCCAAACCATCCCGATGTGCCATGCAACTATTTATTTATGTATTTCAACAGTTTGCTAATCAAAGTACTTTATAATTTTGTTATTATTCAATAAATACTAAATTAAAAAAATATATCTTGTGTAGGCTAAGATCTCGCAGGAGTTAAGAGAACGAGTTGCTATTCATAGAGAAGAGACGCCCGATTTGAGGGTGCAAGCTTATATAGTAGCGAGGGGTGTTGAGACTCGTGGTAGAGTTCGAGGTTATGGTCATGTTGTGTCACCAGATATGGTGCCTTGGGTGGTACAGACTCAGCCGACATCTTCGTCTCGACATTCGCGTAGAGGACGATCTTATGCTTCTTTGCAGTCACAAGTTTTAGAGTTGCAGACACATAATGAACGACAAGAAAAGGAATTGGCAGAGTTGAAGCAATTAATTTTACAGAATCAGTCATCGCATCCATCTTCATATCAACAGTCTGCGTCTTCGTCCCAGGAGCAATCTCCCTCTCAACAGCGCTCTTCCTCACAACAACATTCTTCCTCCCAGCAGCAGTTGCTTTCCCACCATCAGTCGCCTTCCCATCATACTCCATCTCCTCATTAGTATCCTCCTTATCAGCAATATCCGCCATATCCTTACTATCCCCAGCCATACCAACCTCCAATGCCTTGCCCTCAAGGAGAGTTTACAGCCATGCTCAATGACCCTGATCAATTTGTGTAGAATTTCATGTCTTTTGTTTCGCAGAATCGCCGTTCTGATCGTGGCTAAGATATTTTACTATTATGTGATACATTTGGGTTGAATTATTATGTCTCTATTACTATTTTTGATTTTCTTTATGCACTAGTTTGGATGAATAGTGACATCTCTTTAGTTTTAATGGTATTTGGTAAGTTGACTGTAAAACCTTGATACTATTACATGTTGAATGGTTAATATTAATATTTTGATTCGGCATTTCCAATTATAACCTTTTTAGCTTATAAATAAATATTCACATGACTAATTAATTAACAGAATTAAAAAATAATAATTCTAACAGTACTAGGGGCAGATAAAAAAGCCTCTATAGTTAATAATAATTAATTGTAGAATATTATTAGGGGCGGTTAGATGAGCCTCCATAATCAATAATAATAAATTTCGTATAAACAATTAAGGACAATAACAACCGCCCCAAATGTTTGAATTAGTATTAGGGGCGGAACACAATTAAGATTTAATTAATTATCAATCAGCAAGTTGACGTGGCTTCATTAATATTAGGTGCGGTTTAAGGTTTTTTCCGCCCCTAATTACTATTTGTGACGCGATTTAAAGGGGCGAAAACATGATCCGCCCCACATACTTTTAGAGGCGGTTTAGGCTAATTTTCCGCCACTAGTTGAAGTTTTAGGGGCAAATTTAATTGTCTCTAATGCTTCCTATTGTAGTAGTGATGCCGACTAGACCACATACATTAAGGAGCTCTTCACAAGTCCATATGCTGAGTGGAAGAGCGACCTCCACCACCATTTTCTTTCTTATCCAGACGCGGAGACTGGTTTAGCTGAAGGATGCCCTTAGGAATTGGTGATGCGGCATGAGGATTGGGAGTGGTTATGTAAACACTTTCAGGACCCTAAGTTTTTGGTAAGTATAATAATTTTTTGTATAATTTTATTCCAAATTAATATATGCACTAATAAATTTTAGGTTTAACAGAAGCGATCTCGAGCCAACAAGCTGAATAGGTCCAAAAAGAAACTTCTACACCACTCTGGTTCGAATCCCTTCTCCTATAGATTGGAGAAGTGAAGGGAGGTAAAACTATATTATATTTTTAATTTTAATATAAATGTTAATATGAATTTATATTTTTGAATTTTAAATTTTAACATTCTTTGATTATTTCTTTAACTATTTTTTTAGGAAGGTGCAAAGTTTCCAGAGATCGACATGTTCGCAGAAGTTTATGTTTGCTCCGGGGATGAGATGGCTCAGCAGCTCCATGTAAGTTTCTCTAACTAGTTGTTGCTTTTGTTTCATTTATAATTATTAAAAATATTAATATTTATTTTCTTATTATAGGCCACTATGGTGGAGAAGAGCAATGCTCTTCTCGAAGAAGTGGCATCCCAGCTTCCCCCCGAGACCCCTATCGTGCAGGTGACTCCGACTGAGGATGTTGGTCTTCAAATATTGATGGAGACACTAGACCAGACCCTTGGTTGTTGGCCTAGTAGGGTTTACCGGGGGATAGGGAATGCGCGACTCCGTGAGACGGGTGCCTCCTCTTCTAAAAACAATTCCAAAGAGGTCACCTTGTTGAAGGAGGAAGTTCAGGACTTGAGGCGGCAGCTTGCGTCAGGGCAATTAGATAAGCTAGATCTTACACGCCCTCCAGTTGTCCGGCATTACATTGAATATGCCATCATCCGATTCCCAGCCACGAGGTTCCCAGCCGCCTCACTCAGCAGATTTTCAGCCGCCACCTTAATAGTCATTTTGTATTAGGATTGTATAATATTTTTTTAATGTTAATTTGTACATACATTTCTATATATAATATAATTAGCTTTTGTACATTGTTTATTATATTTTTTGCATGTTTTAAATACCAATTCATCAAATTAATTAAAATATCTAATTTAATAAAAAATAATTCAATCATTCAATTTAATTGTAAAAGAATTAATAAATATTTTGCTCGACGAATTTCCTATCGTCGCCTAAAACTCACAGCTAGTACAACTTCCTTCGCCTAAAAGTTAAGGCCACGATTTATTCATAAATAAAATAAACAAAAAAAAAAGAAAATCAAATATGCGAAATTAATTTTTGTCGCCTAAACTCTAGGGCAATTAACTCCTATTGTCGCTTAAACCTTAAGGCAATGAAGTATTTTCGTCACTTGAATGTTTGTACGACAGACTATCTTTGTCACCTGTATTTTATGGCGACGAAGTATTTTGTCGCTAAATGTTTAGACAGACGGATTGCTTAGTCGATTTTTAGACCCAAAATTCATCACACAAAGCACATTGCGTGACGACTATATTTTCTTTGTCGCCCAAATGCTTGCTTCACGAGCTTTGGGCGACTACATATGGGCGACGAATATTTCGTTGCACACTGTTTAAGCGACGAATTGTCTTTTGTCACGCAAGTACTTTTTTCTACTAGTTAGTCCATGTAATTATGATCATGATCGGCGCATCAGTTTTACCAGAAACTCCAAACTCTTTGGTTGAGCGCGGAAAGAATGAGGAAGCCAAATCTCAGCTCCTCAGAATCAAAGGCGTTGCCAATGTTGACGAGGAGTTTGATGACCTAGTCGCGGCCAGTGATGCATCCAAGTTGGTCAAACACCCCTGGGCAAACTTGTTGTCCAAGAAATACAGACCTCAGCTTGTTTTTGCACTTACAATTCCCACCTTTCAACAACTCACCAACATGAATGTGATCACATTTTATGCTCATGTCTTGTTCAAAACGATGGGGTTTGGGTGTAGCGCTTCTCTCATGTTGTCCGTGATCACCAACGCTAATATCGCCATAGCAACCTAGTTTCGATTTTCACTGTTGATAAGGTTGGAAGGAGGGTCCTTTTCTTAAAGGGTGGTGCTCAAATGTTCCTCACTCAGGTACATATTATAAATCAAGTTGGTTTTTCTTTCTCAGTTTTTGTTCTTTTTTTTTCCTTGTTGCTTCTTAATTTTCATAAAGAAAAACCTTAATTTAACATGTCTTATTTTTAATGAAGAAAAACCTTAATTTAACATGTCATATTATTTTTATCCTTTTGGCATTTATAGGTGATTATTGGAATTGCAATGGCTCTTAAATTTCGGGTTAACGACAACTCTGGTGTATTGTCCAAGAGGTTTGCTGATGGCTTGGTGGCATGCGTCTGTGTATATGTTGCTGGATTTGCTTGGTCTTGGGGACCTCTAGGATGGTTGGTGCCAAGTGAAATTTTCCCTCTTGAAGTAAGGTCAACTAGAGTTGGGGTGTTTATTCACTGAATAAAAGAGTGGTGTCTCTTAGTAGCAGTTACTTGCAGCTACTGCTAGTAGCAGTCACTTGCAGCTACTGCTGCTGCAGCAGTCTTCTCCTAGAAGCTAGGGTTTCTCTATCCCTTAAATTAAGGGAAAAGTGTTGTACGAGTAGGAGCTTTCCAAGGAGGGTTTGGAGGCTGTTCCTTCCCTCCTTTGCACAGCAGTTCTTTCCGTCTCACCATTGCACATACTGTTGCACATATATACGTTGGAGTTGCTTGTAACTTTCCTTAAGATGAATATTCATAATATTATCAAATTTTTACATGGTATCAGAGCAGTGACCCTAACAGGCCTATGTCTGCATATTCTTGCGTTCTAATTTTTCTTCTAAATCCACAACAATGGCTGAAGAAGGTTCAGCAAATCTGGAGGCAGAAAGTTCATTTGTTCCTCCTCATTTTTCTTCTGATGTTGATGTCAACCCAAATCAACGTCTAAGTTCCGTCTTGCTCAACGAGTTTAATTATCTCCCTTGGAAAAGAGTTGTGACTCTTGCTCTTGGAGGAAGATCCAAACTCGGCTATGTCAATGGAGCCATACAAATGCTCAAGCTCACCTCACCAACTTATGAGGCATGGCTGTGCATGGACCAGTTGGCCGTGTCGTGGTTACTCAACTCCATGGAGAGGAAAATTGCTGAGATCTTCAACTATGCTGAGTCATCCATGCATCTATGGAAGAGTATGAAAGAGATGTATGGAAACCAGAATAACTCAGCTCAAGTTTTTCAACTCAAGAAGAATATTGCTAGTCTCCAACAAGAAGGGAAAGCGTTTGTTCAACACCATGGAGATTTGACAACCATGTGGAATGAGTTAAACATTTATCGACCTCATACCACAAATACCACAATGTTGTTGAAAGGGGTTGAAGAGGACAAAATTTTCCAATTGTTGGCAAGTTTGAGTCCTGAGTTTGAAGATCTTTGAAGTCACATTCTCATGAATTCTGATCTTCCTTCTTTCTCAAGTGTTTATGCCACTATCCAACAAGAAGAAGTTCGCAAAAGGGTGATGAATATGGAGGTCAAGATAAACATGCTTGAATCTAGGGCTTATGCTATTTACAAAGGGAAAAGATCAGACCTGAAGTGTACCTACTGTAATGGTGTCGGGCACTCGAGGGATCGGAGTTGGATCCTTTACCCAGAATTGAAGCCTAAGTTCTTGAAAAATCATAAGGTGGCTTCGAAAAATCCTTCTCATAACCCTCCTCACAAGGCAAATCATGTTGTTTCCTCATTTGTTGAAGGAGCGTTGAACTTCACTGCAAATCCAGTAGCCTTAATTAATGAGTTTGCAACATTTCTTCACAAGAAACAGATGAGTGGTGATTGTGAAAAGGTGACCACACCTGGAAATAACAACCAAACTGCCTTACTTGGTCAGTTTGCAGGGTTTCTTGCTGAGACTAAGGGCATATCACAAAAAGATGTTCCAGGTATATTGCATTCCTTTGTAACTGCCCTCAATGTTAGTAGTGTGCATGATTATTGGATTATAGATTCAGGAGCCACTGATCATATGACAATAAATCTACACATTTGCATGATTTTGAAAAAATGTCCACCCCCTCTCAAGTGTCAGTTGCCAATGGTAGGGGTGCTTTAGTTTTAGGGAAAGGTAAAATAAACTTGGTCTAAAAAAATGTAGAGTCTGTTGCCCTTTATGTTCCCTCTTTCCCTTTTCAACTCTTATCTGTTGGAAGGATCACAAATTCACTAAATTGTCTTGCTATTTTTTCTCCCCATAATGTCATTTTTCAGGATCTAGTCACCAAGAAGACGATTGGTGAAGGATTTTATTTAAATGGACTCTATTATCTAGCCAAGGACACCCAAGTTCCCAAGGTTTTTCAAGTGAGTTCAAGCCTAGCCCAAGAGCAACAACTTTGGCATCAACGTCTAGCGAATCCTTTTGAAAATGTTCTGGCCATTTTGTTCCTAAATCTGAGCAAAATAAAAAATCAATGTGAAGTGTCATCTGTCTAAATTTGCTAGATTACCATTTGCTTCTTCTATGTCTAGAGCTAGTAATCTTTTTGAAATCGTCCATTCCGACATTTGGGGTCCAACTCTTGAGTCTTTTGATGGGTACAAATACTTTGTAACCTTTGTTGATGATTTCACGAGGATCACTTGGTTGTATCTTTTAAAGTTTAAAAGTGAAGTTGTGGATGTGTTTAAAGATTTTCATAAACTTGTCACTACTCAATTTTCTTCACATATGCATATTTTACGATCAAATAATGGCACTGAATATATGTCCCATAATATGTCACAATACTTGAGCACACCTGGAATTTTCCATCAAACAAGTTGTGTTGGCACACCTCAAGAAAATGGGATAGCCGAGAGAAAAACTCGAGACTTACTTGAGAAGACTAGAGCCCTAATGTTTCACATGAATGTTCCTAAAAAATTTTGGTCTCAGGGAGTGCTCACCGCCACTTATCTTATCAATCGATTACCTAGCCTAGTGTTGGATTTCAAATCACCCTATGAAGTGTTGAAAGGTCGAAAAATAAATTTATCCCATTTAAGAGTCTTTGGATGTACATGCTTTGTTCACATTCAATCTTTACATCGTGACAAACTTGATCCTAGGGCTGTTAAGTGTGTATTTTTTGGCTACTCAACTACTCAAAAAGGTTATCGGTGCTACAATCCCAAAACTAAGAAAATTGTGGTTTCAAGGGATGTGAAATTTGAGGAAGCCACTGCCTTTTTTAGGCAACCAACGGACAATTGTGGGCAGGGGGAGAACCTGCTTGAGTTATTTCCCACTCCATGTCTTACTGTTGTGGAATGTTCATCTCCTTCATTCAGTACTCTAGCTCCATCATCCAGTACTTCTAGTCCAGCTTTTGAGACCCCTCCAGTTCAAGTTCGACGCAACCCTTCTCGTGAGAGGAATCCTCCACCAAGGTTACTTGACTATGTCACCTACAATGCCAGGTATCCCTTGACAGATTTCATCACTTATGACAAACTCTCATCCTCCCATGTTGCGTTTCTTAGTAATCTCACTAGTGCTCGTGAACCACAAAGCTTTCAAGAGGCACGCCTTCATGCTGAATGGAAGAAAGCCATGGAAGAAGAGCTTCAAGCTCTTCATGACAATCAAACATGGAGTGTTGTCAAGCTTCCCAAAGGAAAGAAGGCAGTGGGCAGTCGTTGGGTGTACAAAACCAAGTTTCATTCTGATGGAACTATCGAGAGACACAAGGCACGTTTGGTGGCCCGTGGTTTTACTCAAACTTATTGCGTCGATTACAAGGAAACATTTGCTCATGTAGCCAAAATGAACACTGTAAGCGTGTTGTTGTCAATTGCAACTAACCATGCCTGGCCTTTTTTTCAAATGGACGTAAAAAATGCCTTCCTGCATGGTGATCTCGAAGAGGAAGTCTACATGAAGCTCCCTCCAGGTCATCCCCAATCTAGTGATCCAGAAATGGTGTGCAAGCTTCACAAATCAATATATGGTCTCAAGAAATCTCTTCGTGCATGGTATGCTAAACTCAGTTCAATTCTTGAGGAAGTTGGCTTTCACAGAAGCAATGCTGATTCTTCCCTCTTTGTTCACATCGGCTTAGCAGGCAAGCTTGTGGTTCTCATCTACGTTGATGATCTCATTGTGACAGGTGACAATGTCAATGAGATTACTTCTCTCAAGCAAGTTCTTCGTAACAAATTTGCAATAAAGGACCTTGGCACTCTCAAATATTTTCTTGGTATAGAGATGACCTCTTCACACAAAGGCATCTTTCTCAACCAACGTAAATATGTTGTTGATCTCCTTCACTAAGCTGATATGACAGATTGTAAACCTGCTCGAACACCCCTTGACAGCAAACTCTAGTTGGAAGCACAAGGTGCCCTTCTCACGTCTCTGAGTTACTATCAAAGGTTGGTTGGAAAGCTCATTTATCTTACCATTACACGTCCTGACATCTCATATGCCGTGAGCATTGTTAGTCAATTCATGCATTCTCCAACAATGGACCATTTGCAAATTGTTAAACGCATTCTTCGCTATCTCAAAGGATCAGTTGGTCAAGGTATTTTGATGAAAAACAATGACAGTACCCAAATCATGGGTTACACTGATGCAGATTGGGCAGGAAATTCCCTCGATCGAAAGTCCACCACTGGTTTTTGCACCTTTGTTGGAGGCAATTTAGTTACCTGGAAAAGCAAGAAACAAAGTGTCGTTGCTAGGTCCAATGCCGAGGCTGAGTATCGCGCCATGGCATCTACTGCTTGTGAGCTAATTTGGCTCAAGGGTCTTCTTTCAGATTTGGGTCTTCCACACAGTCAGCCCATGTCTATGTTTTGTGATAATCAAGCTGCTATGCATATTGCTTCCAACCCCGTCTTCCATGAACGAACAAAACATATAGAGGTTGACTGCCACTACACTCAAGCTCAGATTCAGTCCAAGGTGATTGTCACTCATTACACTCACAGCCATGATCAGTTAGCTGATATTTTTACCAAGGCCCTTACTGCCACTCAGTTTCAGCGTATTTTGTTCAAGCTTGGATCAATTAATCCCTTTGATCCAGCTTAAGGGGGAGTATTGGAAGTCAACTAGAGTTGGGGTGTTTATCCACTGAATAAAAGAGTGGTGTCTCTACTTGCAGCTACTGCTAGTAGCAGTCACTTGCAGCTACTGCTGCTGCAACAGTCTTCTCCTAGAAGCTAGGGTTTGTCTATCCCTTAAATTAAGGGAAAAGTGTTGTACGAGTAGGAGCTTTCCAAGGAGGGTTTGGAGGTTGTTCCTTCCCTCCTTTGCACAGCAGTTCTTTCCGTCTCACCATTGCACATACTGTTGCACATATATACGTTGGAGTTGCTTGTAACTTTCCTTATGATAAATATTCATAATATTATCAAATTTCTACAGCTGCTCAATCCATCAACGTCGCTACCAACATGATCTTCACCTTCGCCGTAGCTCAAGTTTTCACCACAATGCTTTGCCACTTGAAGTTCGGCTTGTTCTTCTTCTTTGCAGTCTGGGTCCTGATCATGACTGTCTTTATCTACAAGTTTTTGCTAGAAACTAGGCAAGGGAGGACAGAATGTCTAGACTTTTGCTCGGCTTTATCTTTACGGTTTCTTTATTTTTTAAAGTTTTGTTTACCTTGAGGTTTAATTTCACTTTGGAAGATTCTGTTGGATAATTTTATTGGATTTCTGGTTTGCAAGTTTTTTTTTTTCTGTAGATTTGCTTATTAAATTAAAGCGTAATTGTTTATTCAATAACTGAGTTTTATTCTTCAAATGGTAACTTAGGCCATTGATGACCAATGAAATAATATTGGTTTTCCACTCTTCTTATTATAAACAGGGAACTTTCATGTTATGAGCAGTTGCAGATCTATGAATATTTTTTTTTTTGGTTAAGATGATGTTGAAGAATGTAAAAAGTCTCAAGCGAAAACCTGACAATAAAGTGCAATGAGTGGTTCCTCTACCAATTGCAATGGTCTGTTATACTTTGTATATGTTGGTTTACGCATATTGTTAAGATGGAGATAATATTAGTGTTGATTGGCACTAGTGGGCTTTTGAACTATTTCTTTAGAATTTATGTTGACATGGTATCAAAGTTAGTGGCCTTAACCACTTCAGTAAGTTGAAATAAAGTGTCAATTACTAATAAAATTATTAGTAGACGTAAAACTGACACATTTGTACACTTTCTAATAGAGATGAACCCTATCATTATATGTGAAACCCACATATAGTACTATATTAGAGAGTGTTAGTTTTTTATCTCTAGATAATATCACCCTTTAACTATATAGGTCCGGCAAGAAAATTCCCCAGGAAAAGAGAAAATTAAATCTTTCATAATTGTCATCAAATCAATGAGGGTGAAATGCACGTTGCCCAGCATTTAGTTGGCATTGATATATCAAATTATTCCATTCATAAAGTTGAAAATTATGTGATGGTAACAAACCAGCTAAGTGCTAGTCTATGTGCCAAAATAGTCACTGAAAATTCAGAGACTTCTCCTTCATTTCTAGACAAATGTTTCATTAGATTACGGACTGTTGGCCAGACTGAATATGAATCTCAGAGAAAAGTCCAAAAAACCCACCCAGGTATCCCCAGGATTGTAAATTCCGTTCTAGAAAATCATTAACCATTAGCATCCACTAGAATCATATAGCTGTGAAGAATTGTCTGCATGCATATGTAACGGCCTCGATGGTTCTAATTGCCCTATTGAGTATCTATGTTTACTTTGAACAAGTATAAGTTGTAAAGTTCAGCCTAACTAGTCCTTTCCTGCCATCTCAGAAAGCAAGATATTATCGTCTTTTTTGGGTCAATGTGAAATGGATTATTAGATTTTTCTTTGCACTTGTGATTAATTTACAAGATTAAGATGGTCTTTGTATGAAATTTGAGAGTCTTGGGAGCGCAGACAAAACCTGTCTCAATCAACATACTGTCTATTTTTAAGTTAAAATTTAACTAAAAAGACTGTAAAGTTATTTTAGGAGCTCCCTAGCTATAAAATTTCTACTCCAACCAAACTCTCTAATCTAGGGAGTCATAATAATTGTGAACCAATAGTGTGGAGCAAAAAATAATTCAGAAAATTATGAAGCCGACACATGAACTTTTACTCACTATTCACGAGAACCCTCATTTATTGTTAAGGCCCACATATTTCTCCACGTGCAATTCAACTATTAAGTAGCCCTAAGCTACTGACTACAATTTATCTAAGCTACACTGCCCATGGCAAGGAGATAAGACAAGGAAATTAAAAGTAGAATTAACAACTAATTCCTATCTTTTAAGCTTCCTTATTGAAGACTTGTTCCTTCAAGAAAGGAATCATAATCAAATGATACTACGGACTCTACGAGATAATTCTAAGATACCATTAATTATTTAATAATATCTCTAGGATTATTTCTTACTCCATCCAACGGATGACACACTTTGGTCAACTAGAAGCTCACACATGGAGCGAGATCTCTCCCCATGGCCAGCCACCTCCCTCTATATATACCTCATTCTACACCAAATTCTTGTAAGCTTTTGCTACCCAATCAAGCCCTAAACACTCACTATTTTCAGAGAACTGACTTAGGCATCAAAGATCCATTGGCAAAACCCTCATCTTCAAGGCGCGTGGATTTGGTCTTTAATCTTAGGTGTTTATTTGTTTTGTGCGTACAAGTTCATTAATTCTACAAGCGATGGATTTTTGCTACCACAAATTGGTGCTTTCATTGAAAGTTTGATTGAAAAGTCTCAAGGAAGCTCTCGCAAATTCCTCTCAAATTTTTCCCTCTTTGATTTTCTCACACACTCACAATCTCTAAATTTTTTAATTCTTAAATCTGTCCCTTGAGAAAAGAGAACATGGCTGGAAATCCTGAGACCACGACGAATGGAACTCTATACGTGCAAGGTCATGGACTAGATCAAGGAGTCAACGGAAGAGCCCCAGCCTCACTCTGCTGCTCTACGCGGAGCAAGGACTGCCACCTCTGCCAGCCACCACTGCTGCCACTGCAGAAGTAGCACTTTGACTCCACAACCCAAGCCCAGCATGTTAGAAGTATGCCTTTAAAGTCACTCATTTGATGTAACAGCTTTTTGGAATACATGTAATGTTAAACTCATATTATGTTTAATAGAAGGGCAAAGTTTATTGTTATTCACTGTTTAATGTAATAAGTGTATATTCAATAATAGAATCTAAGGAATGTATTTAACTTAAGAGATAAGTGATCTAAGTGTGAGAGATCATTGAGACATTTCTCTTACATTCATTCCCAAAACGTTCCTAGCCATAGGATTATCAATTGGGCATTGACAATCCGCTAAGGCTAGTATGTGTTATGACTACTCAAGTGGAAGTATGACATGTCTCAAGTCATTAGTGTGAGATACTAAGGCAAACACATAGGTGCTCAAAAGGTTGTTGAGTACAATGAACACGATCAACAAAGAGTTCTTATTTACATGTCATAAAAGAACTCATATGTTACAATAATGCAAAGTAGTCCTTTGACCTGAGACACCACAGTTGTCTTATGGTTAGGTCCTTAATATTTGAATGTGTTAAAGGCACTCTGGTGTAAGAGAGTGTCCACGACAGTGTTAAGGTTAAGCTACTTAGTCATGAAGACTAGTGAGTGTACGTCAATGGATCTCTAACTTTTCATAGTGAAATGAGAATACTCTCAGATATGGTTTAAGAGTCTTTGGTCAAAGCACATGAATATGATTTAGGAAATATGTTCCAAATCATATTCACGAGAATTCTATAGAGAATGAGAATCACATTGGATAGTAGACATGAAATGAACTATTATTCAAACAATGTGGTCAAGAGTATTGTTTTAGAGAATGACCGTATTCCATTGTTATTGTAACTAAATAGGTTCTCCAACCAATTCTAAGTAGCTTGGGTAGCCATGACATACTACTAGGTGTTACTCGTGGTTTGTGGAAGCCCTGAAGATTAACAATCACTAATCTTCATCAGAGAGAGAATTAAAAGTAAGTTTGATTCACAATCGATTTGTAAGAGTTACAATCACCCACTGCCTCGCTAATTAAAACCTAATGGACCGTACACCAAGTAAAGATGATTGTGAAGAAATATAAACGAGATGGATATGATCAATTAAATAATTTAATTGAGTATGGTCAAAATTTATTAATTAGTTAACTAATTTAACAAACAAGTTCGAATTGGGCTTGAAATAAGTTTCGGGTCTTCGAGGCCCAATGGGCTTTGGTCTATAAGGCCCATTCAGCTTAAGTTGTATGACAACTTAAACAAATGAGCAATAAACCCAATCCATTTAAGGATGGCCTGCCATACAAGGTGAGTGGGCAAATATTACAAGTTTGCCACTCAAATATGAGTAGGTATACATAGTGATTTATAGCTAAAACTTCATTAGGGTTCTTTGAGGAGAAAATTTGAAAAAACTATATTCCATATTCTCTCTAAGAGGCCGGCCATACAGGAGAATTTTTGCTAGCACCAAATCATCTCCTATATCATACATCAACTCTTTACACTTCATGGTATAGAGACTTAGAGGCTTGCAATTTTGGAAGCTTTGGAGAACCCATTCCTCAAATCCTCAAGGAGCACTTGAGAAAATCAAGGAAGAAAGAAGCAAAAGAATCAAGCAAACATCCAAGGAGCTTGGAGTGATCTTTAAGGCCCTCCACTTGGTGATTGACTTGTGTAAACAAACATTAGCTTCAAGGGTAATAAGCACATACCCTCTCTTTAATTTTAAAGAGTCAAGATTCACCATTCACTAGGCTTTGAAAGTCATGGGATTAGAATTTATTTTTGAGTGCATGCCTAATTTAAGAGTTTAATTTATATGCATGTCATGCTCAAATGTTCTAGTTAAACAAAGGTTTTCCTTCACAGCATGTACGAGCCCAGCGAGCCACAGCAACCCAGGCGGGTCGGTCGACGCCTCTGCCCGCACCTGCTCCCCCTTCAGCGACCCGCACCTGCTCCCCCTTCAGCGACCCGCACCCACTCCTAAAATCGTTTTAGCAAACCAGCCCCTCTATCCCCGGACCAGATCCTGTTCAAACCAGACCGTCAATTTGATTAGTGAATCGGTGGTCGAACCGACAATTTTCTCACCCCGTTTTCATGCAGATTCAACCCGTCCCAGCTCAAATTTTGTGTTCGCAGTCTATTACACTTCCACCACTCGCGGTGATGCTTATCAACTAGGCCCCTCTGCTTAGAATGGTAATCCTAATCTTTTCTCAGCAGGTTGCAGATTTGATAAGCGCCCTTGCACAGGAGACGACTCTGGTGAGCCAACTACTAAAGCACATCGACTTGCAGTGTAGTCCCAATGAGCTGTCCTGAAGCAGGACAAGGGCCGATGTCGAAACTTCATTCCAGAGGTGTCCCTTCAAGCAGCCGCTCAACCAATCCAAAATTGAGTGTTCTGGTAGTGTGCACCCTCGTCTTGGCCCATGAGGCGACGTCTTTTCGCACTTTAATGAGCAGAGAAGCGCTCATTCTCGTCTTGGCCCTTGCACAAATGTACATGCACGATTGGGCCCGCTCTCTGAATGACACTCAAGATCTGAGCCCAGACGCAGTGTCAACACACAAATCGGTTCACAAGTAGCCCCTCACATTGAGCGTCAGAGTAGGCAGTTGAGGAAAGATGAAGGAGATTCTAGCTCAAATGCAACTGGCTCCTATTGCCAACCGCGGTCACGAGCAGTTCACTTGCCAGTAAGAGAGAAATAGCACACTCCGCAAGCAAACCACCGGGAAAAGCAGCACAGACTTGCAGATCAACGCAGAGGGCAGCCTGAGGTTCCAACACCTCAGCAGAGTCAAATCCAGGAAGAAAAAACGCTCATCAACGAGCAACTATGCGACTTCCAGCGCATCGAGACAACAGATGAGGATATTCGAAGAGATGTGACCAGCATGAGTAGGTCACCATTCATAGAAGAGATCGAGCGGACGGATTCTCCACGTAAATTCACTATGCCGCACTTCACTCTATTCAAGGGAGACGAGGATTCACAAAGATATCTCAAACACTACCGCATCGCAATGGTCCTCTACATGAACAATGACACACTCATGTGCAAGATCTTTGCCACCACTCTCCAAGGCGAGGCGCGAAACTGGGATATGTCATTATGAAATATTGCGACATGCTATGCAAAAGAACAAAACAAGCTTATACTTACGAGTTACGATCATGCATTGAAAACGCTTAAAAACTATTGTGTGTAAAAGTAACACTCCATGGCATGACAAAGAGGTACAAGTCCACCTTACATTAATAGAAAAACTAATAGAAATGACATAAAAATTTTAAATTTTAACCAAAAGCACCCTATAAACTTTCTTTAATAAAAAGGGTTTAAAATTTAATGAAAAGGACAAAAGTTTAGTATAATTAAAAAAAAAACCCAAAAAATTTTGTCACATCCCCCACCCCCAGCGCGTCCCAACTACCACCCCACCCCCTACCCCACATCTCTCCCTCTCTTTCTCTGTCAAACAAGTTTTTTTGTCCTTTTTTTTTGTTTTTTTCTTTTGTCATTCTCTCTCTCTCCTCTTTCACATATCCCCTCATCAACTCTCTCTCATCTTTCCCTACTCCCATGAACTTTCTTTCTCTCTTCTTTCTCCTCTCACCTCATATATAATATATTGCACTTTTTTTTTATTTCTTTTTTCATATTTTTTTGGCAATTTCCAGTTGTAATTCTACCGAACTAAATCCATGAAAACCGTTGCCTTTATTTTTTGTGTTTAGGGTTTTTAGGGAGGAAAGAACTTAAAACTTTTATAGCCATTTTGTGCAAAAATACTTCATAAAATTTTAAGAAAAACACTTAATTCAGCAAAATTGTTATCAACAGGTTTTTAATGAAAAATACTTCTTGAAATTTTATTCATGAAAAATACTTAATTGTTGACTTAAGTATCACCGTTTCTAGAAACAATAACACTATTTCTAGAAACGGTAACACTATTTGGAGAAACGGTGACACTATTTCGAAAAATAAAGACATTATTTCAATAAAAGGTGACACTGTTTCTAAAAACGATGACACTGTTTCTAGAAACGGTGATATTGTTTCGAGAAAAGCAATTTAATAAATTGAACTATTTCTTTTTTAATAAAAAAAATTAAGTGTTTTTCATTAAAATTTTGTTGATAACAATCTTGTTGAATTATGTGTTTTTCTTAAATTGAGTTTTTTGGTATGAATCTTTCTTTTATTTGACATGGTTGTGTGACACAAATTGTGAAGATATTATCTTGATTATATAAACTTTTGTCTTTTTTTTATTGGACAAAAATTATTAAATGAGTAGAAAGGTGGGGATGTATGTGTGAGAGAGAGTGGATGAGACAACAAAAACAAAAACAAAAAAAATTGGACAAAGAGAGAGAGAGAGAGAGAGAGAGAGAGAGAGAGAGAGAGAGAGAGAGAGTTTAAATTTATTTTATTAAATTTTTGTACTTTTCATTAAATTTTAAGTTATTTTTATTAAAAAAAGTTATTAAAGTGTTTTTGGTTAAAAAAAAGTTTTAAAATGTCGTTTTCATTAAAGCTCCCTACATTAATCATATTTAACGTGCTGTTTTTAAAGTTTAAATTAATCACACAAAAAATGTCTTCAATACGTCACTTAAACCTCCGATGAACATGTACATGAAATAAAATCATGAAGAATATGAGTACCCTTTTTCACACACACATATATATATATATGTACACAGTATGTCCTTAATCTTTCTCTTTTGTCGATCGCACAGATCATGCATGCATGCCCTCTATTCGAATATATGTCCAAATCCAAACCACTGATGAGGACAAAGATAAAAGAGTCGTATAGGAAGGCTTAATTCCAACGAGTCCCCAGTGGCATGCAAATTGCAATGCATGCATGCCTTCATCCTTTCACCGCCCAATTAAATAACTCCACCACCCCACGGGCCTTTTTCTTCTTCTTTTTAATTTTTTCAAGTCTAACGCGGCACCCCCCAAGCTACCTATAGCTAGCATGTGCACCAAGACAACCTTCGCCTAGTACTTCCATATGTATGCATAATTATCTAGGTTTGATGTAACATCATCGCACATTTTAAATTTGAGTTTAGTTTTCAAGTTGATTTTATATTCTATCCGGTAATTAAGGAGAGTATGCATGTATTAGGCTGTTAGGAGGCTACTACTACTAGCATTAGGAGGCGTCATTTAGTAGTTAGAGATGTTCTTCTTACTGAAATCCTTAATCTACCTAATACAGAGGTTGCAGATTTTTTTTAATCCCATACATATATACATAGTTTTTGTTGGAATCTTATCTAACCTAAGAACCTAACTGACATTGGATTGGTGTGCGTGTTTTTATATGTTTTGGATAGCCACTAGAACGTGAATTAAAGCCAACTTAACGTTTTGGTTTAGCAAGTTGTGCTTTGACTTGTGTACGCTAAAATCCCTTTGTAGTGATATTCTATATAATAATAACTTTCATCTATTTATAAAAATAAAAAAAATTTGTTTCAACTTGGGCTAGTTAATAACCTTCACATTGTAAGAAGTTATAGTTTAAGTCCCATCTCAAGTAATTTGGCTCAACATAGTAATAATTGTCAAAACCTTCAAGATGTCTTTTACATATCTTCCTAAACCACTATATACATGAACTAACAATTTGTAACTAGAACTTTATAAGTAATAACCTTCTTAGAGCATCTCCAATGAAAGATACAAAATATGTTGAAATGTGCATTTTATATTTCTTATTGACCGGAAAGTTCTCCAATGGATAAATTTTAAGGCGATGTAATCTACCCAACTAAGCCAGAAATGTACATAATGTAAAGTTACATCTTTAGGAGATGTGCTACAGGCCTCCACCAATTAAAGAGAGAAAAGGTCTCAAATTTGTATTTCTCTGTTGGAGTAGTAGGTACTTAAGGAAGGGCCATCACTCAACTAATAAAATTTACACTAGGGATAACATGCTAATCTTCCCCAAGAGCTCACATGCATTGACGAGAAGGTTTGGCACCTCGATGTATATATGTACATTTACATCTTTCAGAAATGTAAATGAGATGTAAATATGGTTTTTGCATCTCAAATTTGTATCTCTTCATTGAAGATACTCTTATAGCTAGTAATAAAATTGATCTAGAGAAAGATTTTACAGTATTTCTAGACCTTACTTTAATACTCTTTATTTTCTTAATTTGCACAATCTTTTTCTTTAAAACATGGGACACTTTGGATGCGGTTCCTAACCAAGGGCGAAGCTACGTAGGAGCGAAGGGGGCACGGCCGCCCCTCCGCTCACCAGAAAAAGAAGGCCGAGTGATCCTTGAACCCCCCTGGTTTGGCCAGAAAGTGGGCAGCACCACCTTCACCAACTCTTCTGCAATCAAACAACCCGAATAGTCCAACATTTGACCCCCCACCTTCACCACACAACCAGACCCACAATTAATCGCCGCAGACCCACCACCCGCAAGCTCGAACCCACCTCCAATATACTCTGCTTCAACCGCCTCAACCTTAACCTGCCATGTTTCCGCCATATCAGAATTCGGAATATTCTTGAACCAATCCTCTATGGAATCAAAATCCAAGAACGAATCTGCAACTGACAAGTCTCTGGGATCAACGGGGTCGGGCGGGTCCTTTGAATTCTTGGGCTTTGAAGCTCGCTCGAGGTCTTCGAGTGTTAGCTGAGGGATGAGCCCTACCATCTGTAAGCGCACGAAAGAAGAAATTGGGTGGGGGAATTAGATGGGTGGGGGAATTAGATGAGTCTACCATCATACGACGCCGTTTCATGAGTTTCGTAAAGAAACCAAAATCCTAGAGTAAAATATGGGTTTAAAGAAATATCAAATATCCAAATATTTTTCATATATTTTTAGGAATTAGGAGGTCAGACTTTGTTGTGTTGTTGCATTTTAGTAATTTATGTTATATGGAGTTTATGTTGTAAGTTATATTAAGTTTACTATATCGGACTTATGTTTTGTAGTCCATCATATGTATTGTTTTTAACTTTATCGATGTAATTCGCTTGAGTTTTTACTTTATTTTTGCATTTAAATGTATTAAATGTTATCTATATATTCACTAACCATTTTGCACCATTTGTTCCACCGGAAAATTTTAATATTTTCGTTGATTATATTCTTATATCTATTACTTGTGTGACAATTTGGTCTAAAACTAGAAACACTAAAATGTCCCTCGCATCGTTTACTATTCTTCTTACCCATTGAATTTGAATATTTCTAACTAGACATGGGTGGGATTTGGAGCTTGTATTGATAATGAGCCTATTATGCGATGTTTTCATGACATGAAACCTCAATGGCAACAATTGTAATTTGTTTGTATTAATTAATTATGGAAGACATTATCATATAAAAAGATTTAGTTGTTGCCATTTTTCTTTAACCTTGCATTCTTTTAAGTTCGCCCCTCCCTCTGAAAAATCCTGGCTTCGCCACTGTTCCTAACTACCAATGCTCTTTGATTGAAACCTTATTGGTTTTCAGTTTTTGATCGAAGTCCCTAACATTAATGTATTTCCATGTCGGTTATTAAAATTTTTAACTTAAAAATTAAAATTTATAGTTACTTATATTAATGAGATTTTAAATAAAATATTATTTAGTAAAAAATCAATGAAAACTTTACTAATTAACCATATATCAATGGTCAATTTTTGTTTTGGACTTAATCATTGAAATATTTTTGTTAATTAGGCATCAATGAGGAATGTCTGGGTTACAAGCCCATATAAATAGTTTAAAAAATTATTTTTTTTGCCCCATTAACTCCAAAACAAAGGTTCATGATCACCTCTCCCAAAAAATCTCTCTCTTTTCTGCACATGAATATGAACCGAAAGGATCTCTCTCTCGCTCTCTCTCTTTGCAATGAATCCTAATCTTGAAAGCCCAGCAATGAAAATATCTTCGGTCGCAGCAGTGGGCACAAAAATCTCATTGCCGCCACTAAATTTATCAATCGACTATTAAATCTCGTCAATCCGCCGCTAAATTTCATTAATCCGTGGTTGAATCTCATTGAATCTTGGCTGGACAAGTGGTTGTCAGCCAAGTTGATAATAGGAATGAGAGACCAAGAGGGGAGCGAGTTCTTGATTGAGTGCACAAAAAGAGTATAGAACGGAGGAAGAAGAAAGAATGACAAAATTGAAATCGGTTTTAATATATAAGGTTCTTTAGAGATAAGCCCTTGCAATTCCTATTTTCTTGACATATATACTATTAATATATTATACTAATTAATTTACCTATATACAAATTAATTTAGCTATATTTTGTAGATTCATTCATCTAAATAATAAGTATATTTTTGGGTTCTTCAGAGATAGACCCTTATAATTTTTATTTCCTAGATAAAAACTCACATATATTTAAACATCAAATTAAAACCCAAAATTCAAATCCATTGACATGTAGACAAAGAAATAACCTATTATTGCAAACTATTTACAACCTATGCAACAACATCCTAATCATGTCAATAAACTTTAATACCTACAATAATGATGAAATCCTAAATTTTGAACCAAATGACATCCTTTATCTTCAAGTAGATACTTTAATCTACATAAAATAATTTACCCATATCTATAGTAGAATATAGGTAAATTAAATCTTGAACCAAATTACATCCTTTATGTTGTAGGTAAATTATTTTGCATATATTATTACATACATTATGTTACATCCCGTCCCTAATTTTAATGTATTTTATTCCCAGACGGTGTGAAATGACGAAAATGCCCCTAGTGGCTTATTGAGTCCTACGTGGACAATTATTTTCCATTCACTTATTTCCGTACTTTTGACGTAATTTTCATCATGTACGTTTCGATACGAACCCGTAGACGCGAACGGGACCTGATTCGGGCTTGTAACGAACAAGCTGCGAACAGGGGCAAAATGGTAATTTGCCACAAGCAGTATTACAAAACCGTGGTCTGCCCATGGTTTTACAAGGCCGTTGGCCTGCATCTGTTCAGACTGAAACCTCAGCCTTTCTTGCATGTAAGTTGACATGCATTGGGCAAATTCTGTTTTGTGAAAACCTAAGGTTGACTGACTTTGGCTTTTTAAATCCATGCATCAGTGTGCATTGCTTCACACTTCAACCATCCTCACCACTCTGCCATTTCCTTCCCGAGCCAAACACACACACAAACACTAGTGCATGCAAACCTGCTGCACAACTAAAAACCCAGTTTCACTCTAGACACCCAACACCGAGCCTTCACCCTCCTCGGCCTTCCCTTGAACAAATTAACCCTGTGTTCTGTCATCTCCATCCTCGAGCAGGCTCTGCTGCCTGAAAACCCAGAAAGGACTTTTGCAGAGAAAACCCGGTAAATTACTCTACACACCCACAGTTCCTGTTGTGCAAACCCGTGGCTCCTCTTCAACTCGTTTTGACTCCAGATCATCACCAGCATCATCGTCGAGACATGGCGAGCCCAGAAACCCGAGGAAAAACCAGAAACCAGAGCTGCCATTTTCTCCGGCGAACTCGATCGACCGACCTCGGTCATCCCAGCCTTGAATCGACCCCAAACCTTCACCTTCGAGCTTCTGGGGGCCCTGGGAATCGAACCCAGGCCCTGCATGTGACTGAAACCTCGAAGATCGACGAGTTCGATTTTTGGCCGAGAATCTCGAGGCCGATTCCGGCCACCTCCGACCATATTTTGGCCCAAGTCTAGGTAAAAATCGATTCCTCTCAACTCCAGCTTCAATTTGACATTAAATTCGCGAAATTTGGTGAAGGATTGAACCCCCTGTGAAATTTTCCAGATTCCGACAAGGATTTCTAGTTTCCGGCGCCGGCGATCGGCAGCCGGAGTTGCACGGCGTGACGTCACCGAACCGGCCCGTGACGTCAGCGAGCCCCGGTCCAACCCGGTCCGACCCGGTTCAACCCGGTCCGAACCGGGGAATATTCTAGAAGGTATATTCCGGTATCTTTGTCGCCGTCAAGGAATATTCCCTAACGGCGACAGAATATTCCGTAACGCCGTTAGAGAATATTCCGTTAACTAAACAGAATATTCCGTTAAAGTTAACGGCACGCCGTTAACTTTAACGGTGAGTGCACAGTCGCGCGTGGCGCGCGTGTGAGCGCGTGGGCGCGCGTGCGAGCGCGTGTGAGCGCGTGAGCGCGCGTGCTGGCGCGTGGGCGCGCGTGTGGGCGCGTGACAGCGCGTGACGGCGCGTGGGCGCGCGTGACGGCGCATGCTGCCTTGTGGCGGCGCGTGGAGCCCCGCGGCGGCGCGTGAACCCATTTTCCAACTACTTCAAGTCCTGAATCGAGCAAACAAAGGCGATTTCAAGTCTTTTTCCTTACTTTTAATTGGAATAGGCTTGTTTAGTGATTAGTTTAGTAAACTCTCATATAGGTGAGACCTATCCGGAGGAGCAACAAGCTCAGGCACGCTACGGAGGCTACGATCCGACCACCTATCAGTGAGTGGGCCTAGTACCTAACCTTTTTATATTATTATAATATGTTTTTGGTGTTTTACGAAATATATGTGTGGCATGCCTACTTTATGAAATTAGAATATTTGGTGATAACTCTTACATATTGACTATTGGTTTACGATTTGGGTTTTATGATGAAACTTGGCATGCATACACATGATTTTAACTATATTACTTATCACGCATAATGCACGGTGTTAGCACTGTCCGGGCCAGGACCAGCTTCACGTGTATGTTCACACGCACCGACACGCTCACCTTGGATCCATTGTAGGTGCCAGCCTGTCTATGTCGCCTCGGCGACTAGACTCGTTGTGACGCACATTTTGTGCCAGCTTCACGTGCATATAGTGCTAGAGCGTATTATTTTAACACCCAGCCTGTCATGTAGCTACTTTCTGCATGACTTGTGTGCATGTACTATGCGATAAGTAATGATTGATTTTCACTGTGATAAATGCTTTATACCCGTATCCTTGTGGGTGTTGGCCCGTTTACTTGTGTTAGAAACTTATTTTAGTATTAAATATTTTATTAAATCTACGGGTTTTACAGTGAGGGGTTATACCAAGGTTTTGGAAACGTTTTACTTAAAAATTGTTATTGGCCCACTCACCCTTGTTTTTCGCCCCTCCAGGACTTAGACTTTAGTTGGCGACGATTCGGTGGTGGCAGCTGCTGGTAGCTTTATTTATCTCTTCAGTGTATGTTAATTTCCTTTTTGTTGTGTGCTATATCCATCCTACTGGATGGGAATAATTTTCCTTTACTGTACGTAGCTCTGACACTATGTAATAATGGGTTCTACCCACATTACACTTCCGTATTTTCGTTAAACTGTGATTTAATCTTGCTTATCATTTCTAATTCCTTATTTAATCTCGTTATGACTTCGTCACTCCTACGGAGTGGTCGGTCAGCACGCCTCGATATCTGGTGTCCACCTGGATATTTGGGTCGGGGTGTGTCACATTAGGCACATTTTATTGTTGTTATATATGTGTGGTAAAATAATTTACCTATATTGTTTACAAAAATAATTTACCTATATTGTTTACAAAAATATAATTTACCTTTATTTATATATAACATATAGGTAAATTAATTTGGAAAAAAAAACATTTTGTTAATGCTCACATATTTTGAAAATGGAAAAACTAAACCAAAAAATTCTTAATTTATGCAAATTTGAAAAGCAACTAAGTAATTCAAAAAGGAAAAAAATAAAACGAATTAAAACCCTAATACCATATCATTTTGTTATTAATATGCAATGAAACCATGGCATTAAATTTTGTTTTTAATAATTAATCCAAAAGAAGTTATTAGTGGTATTTTAGGTATTCAAAAATACAAAATTGTGTAAAGTCAAACTTAATTAAGAAAATTGCTAAGTTGGAGCCTAGTCATTGGGTTTTTGTTAGGAAAATATACTATGGTGGATTTTAGTTAAAGAAAACTGAATTTCAAGGGGTAAAGTCACATTTTCAGTTATTTTTAAAATTGTAACCCTAATTGACAAATCCAAGGACCATAGAAATAATTAACCTAACTATAAAATCAAGAAATAAGTAAACAAAAGAATTAGGAATGTACCCAATCGTGACATTCATTAGAAAATATCAAGGGAAAGTATGGATTTAATGGTGACTCAAAGTGTTTTTCTTTTCTTTTCTCCAGTAAGAAGCACGGAGGCTAGATTGCATAGCGTAAAGCGATTTTTCTTTTTAACGAATAGGATAAAGGGTTGGGGGAAGGGAGAGAGAACTAATTTATTATTAGTTCTCGCACAAAACAGTATTATTTATTACCTATCATGCACCAAATACATATTAAAATAGTAACATGTATTGAAATTGGGTGTGCTATATAGGCTAAAATAGGCATTAACATAGGCCAAGCAGGAGTTTACAGAAAACATTCCAGGGCTACAGCCCACCTTAGCTGGTCAGCTCCGTCCATGGTTGTATTACTCTACACTTGTAAGTAAGAGATTTTAAATTCGAATTTCGTAGATGACGAGTTCAAAACTAATTTATTTTCCAAGCACCTTATTGTAAATATATTTTTGTATACAAAATAATAACTATACCTAGTACTATCCCCTTTCTAAATTTATTTAATCAGAGAAGTATCATCCTCATTAAGTTAGGCTATGAGATTATAAAATAAAATAAATAAATAAATTTGGGGCTCGGAGGTCAAAACCCTCATGTCCCTCCTCGCTCTTTCAAAATTTCAAATAATTGTTTCACATAAATCTTTTACTCGTTTCATACTCCATAAGCATATTGTTGATCACATCTCGCATAAGACTTATAAATCAAATCTATGTAACTGTTGTGTGTTTCACAGAATTGTTTACATGGTTTATATATTAACAACAACTCTTGATGGTCAAGAAAACTCCTAAATCATATCTCCAGATATATGCACTCAATCCCCCAATATTCTCTCTAAGAAAATTGAAGGGATCTTTAGCAGTTGCTTGTCACTGCAAGATCTTGGCAATTGCTTGCAGCGCCTCTTTCTTGCCATTTACATATACTGCACATAATATTTCTGTGAGTTAAAAACTAAGGAATTTAGCCAAAATAGTCAGATTTCAAATTGGAATTGCCAAAATAAATAATATTTAGACTCATTGCTAATATAATCAATTTTTTACATTGAAAAAGACTAAAATACCCATTCCACAACTCTCCTCCTCCTCCTAGCACTCCTCCTCCTCCCCGACTCATCCTCTCAAACCCAAATCTCTCCCGCTCATTCACCTTCCTTGGCTAGTCCATGGGTTGTACTATTACGATTCAAAGCTCTATATCTACCACAGCATGTCCGATTTCACTCTGCCTCGGCTTATCCATCATCACCATCGTCGCCATTGGCCTCCACAATTTGGACCCCCTTCTCGACCAGGCCCTCGTCAAGAACAAGTGATGGTCTACCTTTGAATTGAGTTGCATCCTAAACCCGCGTGATCTGCTCCGTTTCTCTGCCGTCCGTCTAAATCCAAGCTGTTTCTTTGGCAGATTGGAGAAGACATAGATATCATGTTAATACAACAGTAATACGTTGTCTATATCGTGTTTTGACGGTGTTGATATAATGTCGATACGTGGGGGAAAGGGAAAGTGAGAGAGGAGTTGTAGAAAGGATAATTTAGACATTTTTTTCCTATCAATACGTTGTCTATAATGTAGTTTGTGTCTATAAGACTATTTTGGCTAAAAATTAGACAATTTTGGCTAATTTCCCTAAAAACAATGTGGTTTGTAAATACACGGTGAAAATAATATTTTTGTAAGTTATAAATCGAAAATTTACCGGATTCGTGAGTAAAAACACCAAATTTTACAACCCTTTGTCACTGTATACGCTACAAACTAAAGACTTTAAACAAAGTGGGGTTTCGAATTTTGTTATTTATGGATACCCCATTAATGTTTTATTTAATTTTTACCCTACTAAATTATAGAGCCAAGATATATACTAAGAAAATTACACACAAGGTATACTTTTAACTTTTAATTTTAAATTGTGATAAAATTTTTAAATTATTTCAAAAAGAGACCAAACTAGTAGGTGATGTCATGATTTTATTTTAGTTGCTTTTTCATTTACAATTTTACCCTTGCGTTTGAACAGTCTCTCTCTGTTGCTTTTTCTTCTTCTTGGTTGTCTTGCTTCAATCTCTCTTTTCTATTTCATCTCTTGGACTTGCCATTTCGGTCACTTCCATTTTCCACTAGCAACCTCATCACCTTCACCAATCGTCTCCAGGGTGCAAGAAATTATAAGTATTTATTTAATATTATTTTAATTTTTTTCTTTCTCTTTTCTCCCATCTTCGATCTATCTAGTGTCGATCCCCTTTTGTGTCCCTCTCTGCGTGTCTTCCTCGTCTCGATGAAGATTGGGTACGACGGAGAACAATGATTGACGGAACCAACAGAGACCGACGGAAACGATGGAGATCGACTAATAGAAATCGCATCGAAACCTTGAAGAGAAAGCGGTCGTTCCAGCTGGGGTTCTCGTCGCTGATCTTGTGGGCGAGCGGAGTCGACTCTCAGCGTGTGACAGAGGCTGGCACAGGGAGACGTGGAAAGAGAGAGCCCGCCTCAAAATGATTATATCAACAATGGGTATTTTTGTTTATCTTTTTTTTCTAAAGAAATTATTTTATTTTAAATTTTTTAATCTCACTGCTATAAGAGCAACTCCACCCCTGTCCACTTTCCTCTAGACAATCACTATTCAATCCACCTCAATGAACAGTAATTGCCCTAATGAACAGTGTATTCTCCTGGCAATTGATTTTTTCATCTCCACCCCTACAATTAAATTGCCCTGGCAATTGGCAATTAAATATTAGTATTATTTATACTCATTAAATAATACATAATAATTTTTATTTGTAATTTCGGATTAAATTTTTAATCGTTCTCGTTGCGCCACGTGTCATTATCCGAAAAAATCAATAACAATAAAATATTTGTATTTTTTATTTATTTATAAAATAATTCAAAATAATTTTATTTGTTATATTAGATAAAATTTTTAATCGTTCTCAATGTGCCACGTGTCACAACCCGATTACACATTTCGAGTAAAGATTTCCACCGGTTTTTTAACGAATGACAGCATGCCACGTGTCACAACTCGATTGCACATTTCGAATAAAGATTTCCACCGGCTTTTTAACGAATGACAGCATGTTACGTGGAACAACCTAATCCTTTCTGAATCCTCCATATAATCCACCATCCATCCTCAGAAATCTCACATCACCATTCATAGTTTCTGCTTCCTTCTTCACCAAAATCCCTACCATTATTCATAGTTTCTGCTTCCTTCTTTTACAATGTCTTCTTCTGCTTCTTCAAAGATGATGTGGGAAATCGATCAAGAAGAGGAACAATTGTTTAGCCAATCAGAAGCAACGTTCACTGGCGGGGATTAGGTCGAAAATCAGATGGATGAGGATCACGAGCGTAGACGGAGAGATGACGAATCAAGAATGGCAAGAGCCTCACATTCTCGTCGAGTCATCGGAGGTCTTGCTCACACCTCCATGCCCAACCGTGCTGTCAACATTGATAGAAATAGGCAACGACGAGGTCAGGATCTGTTGGATGATTATTTTTTCAGTAACAGTGTATTCCCTGATTCGTACTTCCGAGATTATTTTAGAATGGAACGACATTTGTTCAACAAAATCACGGGGGCTGTTTGCAACCATGATTCGTACTTTCTGCAAAAGGCAGATGCTTTTGGTGTTATGGGTCTATTGCCTGAGCAAAAAATTACTGCTGCCTTGCAGATGCTTGCATATGGAGCAGCTGCAGACCAAGTGGACGAGATAACGAGGATGGGAAAATCAACCATTCTTGAGTCCCTGATGAGATTTTGCTCAGCAATCGAATCTATTTACACAGCTGAGTACCTCCGGAGGCCTACTTCTGATGACTTGCAAAGGCTTCTTAAGAACGGTGAGATGCGAGGTTTTCCAGGGATGATTGGAAGCATTGATTGTATGCACTGGACTTGGAAAAACTGTCCAAGTGCATGGCAAGGCGCTTATGGGGACAGAAAAGGATCAAAAAGTATCATTTTGGAGGCAGTGGCATCTTTTGATACATGGATCTGGCACGCCTTTTTCGGAGTTCCTGGTGCTCAAAATGATCTCAATGTCCTTGCCCAATCCCCAGTGTTCCACGACGTCCTGCAAGGAAAGGCACCGAAAGTCACATACTAGGTCAACGGTCGTCAGTACGACGGGGCATACTATCTAGCAGGCGGCATTTACCCAAGGTGGGGATTGTTTGTAAAAACAGTGCCACGACCACGATCTGCAAAAGAAAAATACTTTGCACAATGACAAGAAGGATGCAGGAAGGATGTGGAGCGTTGTTTTGGTATACTCTAAGCTCGATGGGCAATTGTTAGGGGTGCTGCAAGAATGTTTGATGTAGAGTCGCTTCGATCCATCGTGATGACGTGCATCATTCTTCACAACATGATTGTGGAAGATGAGTACGATTGTGATGCCGTTGATGAATATGAGCCAGACCCGATGAACAATTCAAGAACACAAATTTATTGTGCTCATGACGCTACCGAAGAACCTATGCAACACGACCCATTACAAAGGGATGGACGTTACAATGACAAAATCATTGAACGATATACTGCACTTCAACGGCCATATATGCACAATGCCCGCCAACTTGACTTGATAGAGCACCAGTGGGCGCACAGGGGTGTTGAAGATGCTTAAGTTCATTACTTTTTTATTTAGTGTTTTTATGTATTTTTATTTGGTGTGTTCAAGTAATTTTATTTGGTGTGTTTATGTAATTTTTATTTGGTGTGTTTATTCAATTTTTATTTGGTGTTTTGAACAAAAATTCTCTAACTTTAAATAAATATACTCTTACTTTAAATTATGGGCTACAATCAATAAATTTGAAACAACATGAAGAACTCTATTAAATGAATAATAAATTACAACCCAAATTGATTGGAAAATTATGGGCTCCAGTTACAACAAAGTGAATGGCTACTCTCCACCTAACCAATCAGTGTTGCTAGGATGATCCTGTGTTGTGGTGCTAGGACCATCTCCTCTTGCTCTCGCTTCTCGTTCACGCCTCCTTCGCACCACATCCACTTTCTCTGACTGCCAAAAGTATTCAGAGTTGGGAGACTTCCCTTCTAAAGACTCCTTCATAATCTCACGATCCCGTTGAGCCATTCTTTCTTGTCTGCCATGCTTTCTTTCTTGCCGAAGTAGTTCTCTTTCTCTCTGATCGGCTTCAAATTTTTGCATAATCATTGCAGACCTTGCATCCTCTCTAGCCTTATCAACCTCAAATTTAGCCAATTCCCGGGCCAAAGACAATTCACCTTGACGGGCAATGTCTTCCATATACTTTGCATAATCACTCTTGGAAGCATTACCTTTTCTCTTTGAAGCTTTCTTACCTTGGGGCCTAATTGGAAAACGGCTCGACCCCGAAGCTTGTTCAACGGGAGGCGTTTCTGGCACATCTTCTGCATCATCTTCATCTTCACCGGGTGTAGAGTGTAGAGGGGTGTTGTTCATGAAAAATTCTGGACCGACAGGCACAACTTTGAATTTTGGACAATCTTGGCAGGGGTGGACCTGCTCTAAAAAGTGTTTGAGACATCGGAAGATTGGAATTTGAAGAGTTAATAAAGTATACAAACTGATTCTTTATACCTTGAAAAGTATACAAACGGCTTCTACTAAAAAGTGTATAAAACTGATTCTACATATATTTAAAACTGCTTTTACAAAAATGGTCGAGGACCAGCCGGGCTAATGGCATGTATGTAATTTTTATTGAAAGTACACAAACTGATTCTACTAAAAAGTATACAAACTGGTTTTACTAAAAAGTATACAAAACTGATTATATATATATATATATTAAAATTGATTCTACATAAATTGAAACTAATTTTGCAAAAATGGTCGAGGAGCGGTCGGGCTAATGGCATATATTTAATTTTTATTGAAAGTACACAAATTGATTCTACTAAAAAGTATACAAACTGTATCCACTAAAAAGTATACAAAACTGTTTCTACATATATTGAAACTTATTCTGCAAAAATGGTCGAGGTGCGGCCGGTCAAATGGCATGTATGTAATTTTTGTTGAAAGTCCATAAACTGATTCTACTAAAACTATACAAAACTGATTCTACATATATTAGGCCGAGGAGAGGTCGGGCTAATGACATGTATGTAATTTTATTGAAGTTGTGTGGGCTGGGCTCTGTTAACTAATATAACTGTTAGGGGTATGTATGGTATTTTAAAATATTGTTTCTAAATTTTTAGGCTTGATTTTAGTTGGTTTTGTATTTTTATCCCTCCTTAAAATGTTTAAAAATTAATAAAATTTCTTAAAATATATTATATATTTTTGTCATATTCTCCCAATTCAATCCCCTCTCTTTAAAAATGGGCAGAAAACCGTCCGACCTAAATTTTGTCTTGACCAAAAACGTTCTTCATGCCTCTTAAACAGCACCATTAAATATTAATAAATTGAGAAGGAAAAAAAAACCCTTAATCGTAAGTTTGACTCGTAGTAATAAGTTAGACAAAAAATTAAGCCTTTGATTGAGGTCATCACATTCACTTCTTTTGGTCCATTTGGAATTTGCAACTGAATAATATCCCTGTTGAGCCTGCAGACCCCCCAACATTGTCATCAAGCTTTAGTCATAAAAAGACGCTTGAAACTCCCAAGAATTTCAGTTGGAACTTGCTCTGTATAATAAGCTCCAAAGTCTCTGTCTATTTCTTTTTCCTTTTTTCTTTTCCACATTGGCCGTCCAAAAGTCTTGAGTTTTTGTTTTCTTTTCATTCCTATAAACCTCCCCTTTAAATCCCATACACTCTTCTGCACATACCCAATTGAGCAATCCCTCCCTCTCTCTCTCTCTCTCTCTCTCTAAAACAATGGACAAGTTAACTCCTTTGATCCCAGAAAGCCCAAAACTTGAGCAATACAACCAAAATCCCCACAAAACTCATCTCTCTCTGGTTCTCATAGAAGCCAAATGCATAGCCAACATAGCTTTCCCAATGGTATTAACAGGTCTATTACTGTACTCACGCTCAATTATCTCCATGCTCTTCCTAGGCCGCCTCGGCGAGCTTTCATTGGCTGGCGGCTCGCTTGCTATAGGCTTTGCCAATATCACAGGTTATTCTGTTCTCTCTGGCCTTGCCATGGGGATGGAACCCATTTGCGGCCAAGCTTACGGAGCCAAAAGATTCAAACTTTTAGGCCTAACCCTGCAGAGAACAGTCATTCTTCTTTTCATAACTTCAATCCCAATTGCATTTCTGTGGTTCAACATGAAAAGAATTTTGCTTTTTTGTGGCCAACAAGATGAGATTGCAACTGAGGCTCATTCTTACATTCTTTACTCTCTTCCTGACCTCATTGCTCAATGCCTTTTGCACCCTTTGCGAATTTATCTCCGAACTCAATCCATAACGGTGCCTCTCACATTCTGTGCAGCTTTGGCTATTCTTCTTCACATTCCCATCAATTACCTTCTTGTTCATGTTCTCAATCTCGGGATCAAAGGCGTGGCGCTAAGCGGGGTTTGGACTAATGTCAACCTTGTAGGATCATTGATCGCTTACATTGCAGTCTCGGGTGTGTACAAGAAAACTTGGGGTGGTTTTTCCAAAGAGTGCTTCAAAGGGTGGAAAAATCTAATGAATTTGGCCATTCCAAGTTGCATCTCGGTTTGTTTAGAATGGTGGTGGTATGAGATCATGATTTTGCTATGTGGTTTGTTGCTTAATCCTCAAGCAACAGTTGCTTCAATGGGAATTCTGATCCAAACCACAGCTTTGATATACATTTTCCCATCTTCCTTAAGCTTTGGTGTGTCAACAAGGGTGGGAAATGAGCTTGGTGCTAACCGCCCTGAAAGAGCAAGACTTGCAACAATTGTAGGCCTATCTTATAGCTTCATATTGGGATTTTCAGCATTGTTGTATGCCGTCACTGTGAGGAACATTTGGGCCAGCATGTTCACCCAAGACTCGGAGATCATTGCATTGACATCAATGGTGTTGCCAATTATCGGCCTATGCGAGCTCGGAAACTGTCCACAAACAACAGGTTGTGGTGTTTTGAGGGGAACTGCTAGGCCTAAATTGGGAGCGAACATAAACTTGGGTTGCTTTTATCTTGTGGGAATGCCTGTTGCTGTGTGGTTGAGTTTTTATGTAGGGTTTGATTTTAGAGGACTTTGGCTTGGTCTTCTGGCAGCCCAAGGCTCATGTGTTTTGACCATGTTGTTTGTTTTGTTTAGAACCAATTGGGATCTTCAAGCCCAGCGAGCCAAGGAGCTCACAGGAACTTTCACCATTGAGGATCATGATTTTCAAGATTTTGATGAAGTTAGTGAGTCTTTGAGTTCATCAAGAAACACAGAAGAATGCAACAAATTATCACTGGTATGACTGTAAGCATTGACCAATTGTTGGTATAGGATTTCTGTTAAGAACATAGTGGTATCTGTTATGGGAATTTTGATACAATTTTGTTTCTTTCTTCAAAAAGATAACCAATTCTATTGTAAATTACATTGAGAATTTTTTAAGAAGATATTTATTTCTTTTGACAGATTCTTGTGGAAGTAACATGCTTAATTTCATTTATAAATGTTTAATTATGTGGTCAAATGGGAAAGCATTGTTGTTGCTTTGTTGCCTATAACATTGTTTAGTGGGATTTATTTGTCTTATTTATTGTCTACTAATTAATGGGATATGGAAGAAGATCAATGTTGTTTTTGTTTCTTAAATGCATTGAGAATTTTAAGTTTTGGATTCTAACATAAGTGGCTAGGGGTCCGTTACCCTTTGACTGCCGGCTACGTACCCCATCCTCCTATTTTTGCTATACCATTTCCCACCCTCATATTTTCATCCTGCAATTCTTTCATTATTTTGTCGGCCGAATATGAAGTGACACGTATGCGACATATGAAGTTTCCTAGTACCTATTTGTTGGAAGTTTGAATGAAAAATAGACCAAGTCCTTTTGTCCCATATTGATGAAAAGAGATTTTTCAACACCACGTTATAAGCATATGCAAATATGACATAGTAAATTGGATTACACACATGAACAAGGTTGAGGCTTGAGCCTAACAATATATACAAATATACTTAGTAAATTCATCAATATTCAAACCTCTTATCTCTTCATACTGTCAATTTTCACCTTACTTTTTTATACAGTTGGTTTCGTTTTTACTACCATATGCTGTTAAGATCTTTGTGTATATTTCTACTCATGATCAATGAATTTGAATTGGATTGATTAAAAAGTGATAGACTTCATATTATTGAATTCTATTTACATCAGTTTTTTATCCCGTTGTTATAACAAACTGTGACATTCAGTTTGTTTTTGTTATAACACTTTTGTTATCATTATGTCGATTTATATTCTGATTTCTTTTGAACACTATTTAAATTGTAACATGGACCATTGGATTAATCAATTTCCAATTCATAGAGAAGTGGGAGTAAAAGTATAAAATGTTAGGCATAAACGAATATGGTTTGAAAGTTGAACTAGAAGTACGGATTGGGTGACCAAAATATTTTTAGGTATAAATGTTCACAAAATTATTGAAAAAAATAACATTTTATCGTAAAATAACACATACAAACCAAAATATTTTTAGGTATAAATGACCAAAATATGTGTTATTTTGAAGTGTAGTTTGTATGTCTGATTTTTCATACTTTATCAAAAAAGGTTGAAGTGTGGTTTGTATGAAAAATAACACATACAAACCACACTTCAACCTTTTTCGATAAAGCATGAAAAATCACACATACAAACTACACTTCAACCACACTTTAATATACCTAAACATATTTAAATTCCGATAATTTTTTTTTAAAATTATTTTAGCCATTGAATTTTGATTACCATCCCTCTCCCCGCCTCTCCTCCCTTTCACCGCCACAGCCACCCCGTAACCAAACCCAGAAAACCCATTTTCCTCTTCCTCTCCTCTTCCCGACCTACCACCGTCATCTTCAATGCCGCCGCATCCGACATTGAAACCTCCTTCTTCGACAACGAGGACCCCGAATTCGACGGCGTGTTCGAGCCCCCGGAGGCCCCCGAAGACTTCGTCCCCCCGCCTTCCTTCGACGAGGATTCGACCGAGACCGAGGACGAAATCGCCGCCGCCTACGAGGAGCTGTACGGCCCGGCGTACAGCTGCGTGACCGTCCTGGGGAAGGACATTTACGTGATGGACTCGAAGGTGAAAAAGCTTGGGGCTTTTGGGAAGTTGAAGAAGGAGAAGATTAGAGATGGGTTCAAGGAGAGGGTGGTGCAGGTGTGGAGGGTGACGAAGGTGGTGAAAGGAGGGAAGCAGTTGCATTTTCGGGCGATTGTGGTGGTGCATAAGTCTGCGGTGAATGCTAGAAGGAACATTATCAGTGTGCCCATGACCAAGTACCTGACTTTTCCTGCCATTTTGGGTTCTTTCAATTTTTTTTTTAGGGTTCTTTAGATATAGGCCCTTATAACTCTTGTTTTTCAAACTTAAATTCATCTATCTTTAAACATTCAAATAAAACCCAAAATTCAAACTTGTTGACATGTGGGAAAATAAGTAACATATTATTACAAATTATTTACAACTTATGCCACAATACCCTAATTATGTTAATGAAGCAATTTAACATTTTAAAATTCAAATAGTAGGTGCACTATTTGTGGGAGTGAAAAACTGTATTCTTTCAAGAGTTGACTTCACAATTATAAATTTATGGTATGCAAATCATTTATCTATACTTTTTATGTAAATATAGTTAAATTAATTTTTAATCAAATAACGTATGTCTATTTTTGTACTAATTAATTTACCTATATATAAATTTATTTATAATTAGCACATTATTTATTTTTGTAGGCAAAATTATTTTGCATTTATTATTATTTTATATTCAAATAATTGACCTATATTTTTATGTAAAATACAGGTAAATTAATTTTGAACCAAATAACATTTCTTTATTTTGTAGGTAAATTATATTGCATGAATTTTTACATATATTAGGCATGTTTTTTTTTTATTATATATGTGTGTGTGTAAAATAATTTACCTACATTTATATGTAAAATACAATTTTCGTGACATTAATTAAGCATGTATTATTACATATATTAGGCATGTTTTATTTTTATTATATATAAGGCAATGAATTTGTAACATTATTTGTTTTTTCTTCTTTTTTTCTTTTTGGAAAGTCATTAATTCTCCCCTACTACCCGTATGGAATTAATTATGTACATCAAACATTCAAATATGGGTATTTTAGGCATCCAAAAAATTTAAAATATGTAAAGTCAAACATAATTAATGAATTTGCTTAAGTGGAGTCTAGTAAATGGGTTATATTCGAATAAAAAACTTATGTCGGGTTTTATATAGAAAAAATTAAATTTCAGGGGCTAAAATCATATTTTCAGTTTTTTTTTTTTATTTGAATTGTTTGTGTTTGATGTTTTGGTGGTGTGGGAAATACTGCATTTTAAGGGTTTTTTTTTAGAATGTTGAATTGAATGTCATTGCATTTCGGGCGATATTTGGCTATCTGCGTAGTTGTGGTCATTTCTGCATTTCAGTTGGGCAATGACATTGTGTCAGAATTGTGTGAAAAATGATACTTTTGGTCATTTGATGGTGTGAAACAAGGTTTGAAATCGCGACGTGAAAGGCGTCGCGTGAGAGGTTTTGCTATACAATATCACGTTATATATGCAATGTCACGTTATATATATAGCGGTTTCGCGTATGATACTTGCATAGCGTAACATAGTAATGAATAAATATATATATATATATATATAGGCACCAAAACACATAATTTTACAATAATTTCGCGTAAGCTATTTGAGCAATCATATATCACAGATTCACAATATATCACATTATATCATATTCATATCTAATCAAAGTATCAAACTGAATATAAACAAAATTGCACATAACCTAAATAATAGTAATAATTCACGGAGGCTTGTGATGAATTAACTCTAGACTAGGCCACATGTTTAATTTCTCAAGAAAAGGGAGAGTGTGCAACTTATCAAATAATCAAAGACCGAAGATTGTGGTTCTTTTCCACCGCCCCTGCTGGAAAACAAGTAAAAGGGGTAGAGAAAAACTAGGGTTTTCCCAAAACGGGGCAGTTTTGGTTTTTTTTTTTTTTTTAAAGTTACAAATATCGCGCGATATAACGTAAATCGCGTACGTTTTTTAAGACTTCAGCGAAAATTTTGCGTTATGTCACAAAATTGCTTCCATTACGCGACATAACGCACTATATTGCGTGATGTCGCGCGATATTTCAAACCTTGGTGTGAAAAGCTCTGCATATAGGAATTTCATAGGATTTGGAATCGAATGTAACTGCAGTTTCGTAGAATTTACTAGTATAAGACTGCATATCAGAGTTTGAAATATTTGAGACAGGATGGTGATCGGTTGAACTAGTATGTATTCTCCGAGTCTTATGGTTGATATTTGGTGAGTCACTTAAGTGTCATTCAAGTACTTGAAGTAGTCTGTTCAGCATACATTTGGTCGCGGAACAGCGTCTTCTAATATTGTCAACCCCAATTTGGGATGGATGAAGTACATATTTATCAATAAGCAGTGAATCAGTAGGTTGTTGCAGTTATATGGGAAGGACCATAAGGTACAATGTCACGTGCTTGACAGCATTGACGTGTAGCCTAGGAAGTGAATTTGATAAATGACATCAGAAGGTGTAAACCATGTAATGAAATTATGTGGATTCTCATTCAACCTGACAGATTTGGCCTTCTGGCGCAAACAATACACGAATTTAAATGGGATCATAAGAATTGCAAACAATACACGAAGTAGGTTTAATTGTGAGGTTAATGTAGACTACTAGCAATATTGTCATTACACTGGGCGAGTCCCAATTGAACGTACGTAACTTTCTTTGTTCAATTCAAACTGAAGTTGATCTATTGTTTGAGAGAGCAAGGATAACATATGTTTGGTTTGTGTGGTTCCCAGAAGAAGCATTATATGATGCAGCCCAAAAGGGTTTCGCTTATCTTGTTTATGTGATCGTTGATGGAACACATTAGGTAGCGAAAGGTTGTCTTGATAGGGAGTGCTTATATTCTTATCATGGTCCTAAAAGTTGAATGCAATTATTGGTGATGGGATAGAAGCGAGTGCCTTGCTATCTTCTACTTTTGTTGACTCGAAATGGCAGGTGTCGAAAATGCTCTTGGGAAGCAACTTGGAAGTAAGAATGCTCTCAATAATGCTAGAGCCACTGTACGGTTGCAGTACAGAAAATGAGGCAGTTCAGTGATGTCGCTCGTGAGCGTGGTATCCCGACGGAAGAGCTTTGGAAGTGATAGAACAGAACTAAGCAAAAGCAGCTGTTCTCTACTAGTCACATAAGCACATTTCTTTGCTAATTACAGGTCACATGCATAGAATTGCGTGGAACTCATCACTTATGCATGCATGTATATATAATGGATCCATTTCCAACCTTTTTTATGTTGTCAATGGATGCATTTCCAACCTAGCTAAATGAAAATTACGATTAAATTAAGGAAACTATTATTGACAATCCAAAAATCTAATTGTGCACTCTCCATAAAAATATTTTTCTTTCTAAATATAGAAAATTTGAATTTCTATAAATATTAACAATAATCATCAGTTCGTCGGCTTTCCAAACCAAAGTGGGCTTCAATCTCCGAACGAGATATCCACTTATCAACCTAATTTTCTATGTTCTTCTTGGGAGAGAAAATGTTGTTTTTGTATTTTCTAATTGTAATCACCCTAATAATATGCAGTAACTATATATATACTACATATGTGTTAGATCAGATTTGGGCGTATCCAAGTTGGTTAGAGTAGTGTGCTTCTCACTCTACACACAAGTTTAAGTCCTCTCTATAGTTTAGATTTTGCTCAAATATGTACTACATGTTGGATTATTTATGCATTTAAGAGTAACTTCAATGGACTCCTTGAATGAGCTCCTAGCTAGAATTAGAGAGAAGTTGGAAAAGTTCATATAGTTTGGAAGCGCTTTTAAAATGACTGAAAGTAATTTTGGTGAAATTGTTTTTGGTTCCAAAACAACTTAAAGTGTTTTTCCAGCATTCATTTGCATTTTTACTAAGAATTGATTCTAAAAGCACTTTCAATCATTTTAAAAGCACTTCCAAACGAGCCAAGATTTCTAGTTTTTAGCTAAAATGTAATTTAGAGAGAGAGAGGTATGCTCTAAGAGCATCTCCGATGGGCTATATAAATGAGCTCACAAGTTAAAATATATTAAAGAACTCAGTTCTAATCACACTCCCTATTAGGTTTCAACTAAAAAGTATTGTTTATGGGGACTGGCTACAATGCTCGCAAGCATTGGATGCTCACACCGATCTCACCCTCCTTCTCCCCCTCTCTCCTCCCTCCTCCCTCATTTTAATGGTGAGATCGGTGTGAGCATCTAATGCTTGCGAGCACCGTAGCCTACTCCTTGTTTATGACCAAAACATATGTAGGCGAGAAGATATTCTTTCATGTATCCAGTACTTAGGCCTAGTGATGTTACCGTTCAATAATAGCTACCCACGTGTTCAAAAAGTATTCTATTAACATATTAATGTCATACAGATTTCTCGTGGGTGAGGCAAATTAGCATATTATAGTGATTATGGGTTCGTATAACTGATTTAGCATATGCTTGATCTTTATAAATCTATTCTCCATTTAGTATTCATGGAGTAGGAATGCATGCATGCATTTACTACTTCTTTGAGGTCAGATTAAGACACGATGACGAGCCATGCATCTTCATTCATGCCACAATATATTAATTAATATAGTATAACATTGCATCACCCTCTAATTATATGTTATAACATTGCAAAATGTCTCCAAAAAGTCTACCCGGCCGACTAATTTTTGCCAGTCTAAAGTAATACTCTATAAAAGAATAATCTCTTTAAAGTCATAAAAAGTTCTAGTTCCAACTTGTGAAGCAAAAAATAATCTAAAAAATTGTGTAGCTGACACGTAGACGAATATTTCTTATTGACGAGACTACCCCCGTTTATTGCTTAATTCCACATGCATTGCTCATTTATGAAGACTCTCTAAGCTGCTGATTACGATTCTCCAAGCTTCACTGCCCTTGGCAGCAGAGATAATTACAAGAAAAGATTCTCCAAGGATTGTTTCAAAATGTTATTTTATTAAATATTTCTCTAGAATTAATTCTCCATCCATCCGACAAATGACATTCATCTGCCAACTGAAAGCCGACATGTGGCACAAATCACTCCCTCATGCCCAGCCACTCTCCTCTACAAATACTTCATTCTCCACCACACTTTGGTAAGCTTTTGCTACTCAATCAAACCCTAAACTCTCTCTCTTTTTAGAAAAACTAACTTAGGCAGCGGAGCTCCATTTACCAAACTCCCCCCCACCATTGTGGCGCGTGGTCTTGGCCTTGATCGAAGGTGTTTATTTATTTTGTAGGCGCAAGATCGTCAAATCGACAAGCGATGGATTTTTGCATTGACAAACTCCACATTGTAATAAGTTATAACTTTTCTTGGTCCCATATTAAGGAATTACACCTCTACATAGTAATAATTGTCAATAAGTACAAAAATATGTAATATTACGAATAAAAGTCTAAAGTTGTTTAAGATGCTACGTCTTTGAGTTTGTAGATACGTAATACTTCATCAACGTTAACACCTTTTGAAAAAATATAAACAAAAATTCTCTTTCCCATGTACCCCATAGAAGCATACAACTTTTGGAAAGGTAAAATGTCTGTACCTTCATGCATAGGGCAAATGCCATGCTACAAAATTAGTCTGCATTAAGAGGAAGACAATGATAGAGGAAAGGAATATAACTGGTCCCACTTTTTTTTTTCCTTTAGTTCAAAGGTAATCAATAAAAAAATTCTTCAAGTTCACTAGTAAGTTTGTGCGAGACTTTTATGAAATGAGTTTACTGTTACTGGGGCATTCTGAGACACTTATACATGATATAGGGAGATAGTGTTACACATTGCCTAATGCTAGTGGCCCGAGACGTCATGTTGACAATAAACTTGTTCAATATAAGTTTTTGTGCAGCACATTTACCCCGCAGTAAAAAGTTTCATTAACCCTTTTGCTGACTGATACTGCATGCCCCTTCTTTTCTTCCAATAATGATCTTGAGTCCCACTCATTCATTCAATGTCTTCAAGATTAGGCCAATCAAGCAAGAACCTTATTTTTCTTTTTTCCTTTGGGCCTTCACTATCACTTGGTCTCCAATTATAAAGCCATGGGCCCTGGCCAACATGCCAAGTGTAATTGTGAAATGTTGACGTATTATGTGTCGATTTTAACCCGTAATTCGTTGACGTTTAGTTGTACTACAAAACTAATAAGTTATAAAAGTTATTAAAGATTGACGCGATTGGCAAAAATCGACTGTTTTTTATTAAATATGATACAGATTTTTCTCAATGATGATCCAATTGAGTTTGGTTAGTAGAGGAAAATCACATGGAATCCAAATTATATTAACTCACTTTGCCTTGCACTTTTCAACATGTAATTAATTCAAATGAAAAATGATAACTGCAATGATTTAGTACTCCTACAAGTTTCTGAGACTTTGACATTGCTAAATGTTTTAATTAATTTGATTAACATAGTGAATCTGCAGATAATCTTGTTTAATTTTTTTAATTATTATCAGAACATGTTGGCAGCAAGCTCCATGACATCTTCTAAAGTCAAACCTGCTTTTCTATTATTTTTGTATGATTAATCAGAAGGGTATCTATTCCACTATAATATTCTGCAATTCTTTAATTTCCAGCAGCAGCAATGCAGCCCTACAGGAAACAAAGGATCTTTTGTGGTTCTGCATATTTTAATTCCATATACTTTTTCTTTAATCATAACCACTTGCGAAAAATATATAGATTATAAATAATTGAAAAAAAATGAACTGAATGGTCCAATCCATTGGTCCCTAGACAGACAGATTCCATTTAATCATTTTTGGATGATAGAAATGCTATGAACTGGAACTTGGATTATTGGCATCATGCCAAATTAACAATTATAACAAATATTGCATACGCAGTCTCGTTAGTTAGATCAGATGTGCTATTCCCTTATGTACATGAGTACGAATATTTTTTTCCGTAATTTAGACTAGTTTAAAGTAGAATATCGCTAATATAAAAAAGAACAACTTCCATGTAACCAACCACATAACAACTTCCATGTTATCCCCTTTCCCTATTTACTTATCCACCATAAGTTATATACAGATTTGCACAGAGGCAACCCAAGAAGTAGAGAAAAAATGAGATACATTTAAATAGGAATTGATGGAAAAACAGACCAGGGTGACCAACAATGTGTTTTTGTACCTGTTTTAACAATGCAATTTTCATTGTTTTGGACTCTAATTTGAGGAAAAACTTAAATAACTTCTATTTAGCCCTTTTGGTTTTAATCAAAAGTTTCCCATTTTGTTGTAACCACAACTGACTCAGAATTCTTCTGTGGTTGTTGCTGCATCACTGGATTTTTTCGTACCGAATTTTCTAGCTTCCAATGCACCCGCTGTTTCTGCGTCGGTTTTGAGTCCTTTGGCATGTGGCCAGTTGGATTTTCTTGCTGCTGCAATTTGGTTTTTGCACCATTGCTGCTAGATTTGGAGTTCTGATGCTTCAGCATGTCCAGAATTTCTATGTACTTCTGAACTCTTCTCACCTTCAAGTTCATAAACCAACAATTAGAATACTACTAACAATGTGCAAGTAAAATACATTTAAAAGATACTTAAGTCTATATATAATACCTGAACTCTTCTCTTCGATTTTAGATCTTCGTCCGCAACAATTCCATCCAGTTTAATCAACTTCATCATCAGAAGCTCAGTCAAATTCTCTACATCCGTCTCGGAAACTTTCCCACCTGTAGAAGCTGTTGCTTCCAAAGCTGTGACCTATTTACAACAAAAAGGAAATTAATAAAACCAATTCCGCAGATGTCGGTCAAGTCAGTTGGTCATTGTAGTGTGCCTAGCCCCTTGTGCCCAAGTTTGAACACCCCTTCCCGCAAATTGGAATAATTTAGAATTATCGATTTATCAAATTTAATTACCTGGCCTGCAAGCTTGTCCACTTCCAAGTTGATTTCGGCCAATGATTTCGAAGATTTCTCTGCATTTGAGTTTCTGAGCAACTCTAGGCACCGTTTTTCTCTACCCAAAATGTCCTCCACCAGCACGATCTTTGATCCTTGTTTAACTCTTGCCACATCAAGATACTCTTTGGAGTCCCTCTCTTTCTTTTTGTATATCAGCTTCTGATCCAGATGGTGCAATTTCGTTGGCTCTGCCAACATTTTCTTCAACTCCCCTGCAAATTCAAAAACCAAATTCCATTAAACAAAACAATTCAATTGTTTCTTTCCAATCAAAAAACCAAAACGAAAGTTTTGTGGATTTGAAATTTCGAACTAGTACCAAAGCTTGCTTGGGAGCTGATGCAAATTTCGTGGTACGAAGAGCCATACTTGACTCTAACTTTGATTGTGGAGACTGAAACAGAACTAGGACTCGTCTCTTCGGTTCGCTTTTGCACCAGCATTCCCCCCGGCCTGATTTCCAAGTCTGCGCCATCGGGGCCTCCCCTGCCACCGTCAACAGAGCGCTTACTTTCCGGAGAAAACATTTTGTTCTTCTTTGACTTCATTGGCTCCATCTATAATCTATTTCTTGATCTTCTGAGGCTAAGACCAAGAAAAAAGAAAACTACTCGAACAAGAAACCTCAAGAGAAGCTGAGAGTTTTCGTTCGATGTTCTTTGCTTGGATTCAAAGTAACCCAATAGAGAAGAAAGAACCTTTCGAATCCTAGGGTGGAATCAAAGAAAACCCAATTGTGAAAGAATTGGGAAGAAATGATGCAAAACCAAAACAACCGTTTCAAGTAATACTAACAGCCTTTTTCTATTGACGACAATAGCAAAGGGGAACAGAGGATTAGGCGAGCAGAACTACAGATTAAGTGAGACGGATGACGAAAACATGATCAAAACTTTGCCAAGAGTGAGAGAGAAGGGGAGAGGGAATTGAGATCTACGCAAAGCAATAGAGAAAACAATGGAAAATGGGGAAGAAAAAGGAGAGAAAACTAATGGCCAGCAGAGAAAGAAAGTGAAGTGAGTGAAGGGAATAAATCTATCTATATACAAAAAAAGGAAAAGAGGGGGAAAAGGGAAATCCACATCAGTTTACGTGAGGAGACCGACAAAAGAAAAGGAGAAAAATATTTGGATTTAAGGTAAAATAAAACCAAAAATGGCAATAACAATAAGCATTTTACATGCAGAATTCAGATCTTTTTACCCCTTTTTTTTCTTTTTGCTCAAGATTGTCGTTACGTGTGTTCATGTAAACTCACAATCCAACACCAAAACAAAGAAATTAATGTAGGAAATGATTATATAATAAGGCTATCTGTTTTTGTCGTCACAGCAATTTACATGACACCAGTACACATTTATTTTAATTTTTGTGTCAATAATACAATACTATGTGAAGAGAAATTTATACATACTATTATATTATTGATACAGAACAACACAATAAGAGTATACTTGTGCCATAAAATCCTCCTCCGTCGTATAATTGGAAAGAAAAGCCAACATAGAATTGAAAAGCAGAACATGTCAAGGCCAACTCAGCTGAAAGAAAATCTCAGCCAGTTGGCACCTGTCTGGCTGCCTAAAAGTGGTTGGTTCTGAGGGACATTACTGTCATTGTATTCAAGAAAATAATTTAATTGGCTTTTATTTTATGAATAAAAAAATTGTTGTATTTATATCCATATATATAAAGGGAGAAAAAAAATTTGATAAAACATTCATAATACTAAAATTGTCTTTTTCTTTTTACAACTTAAAAAAAAACCAATTTAAATCATTTTTTTAAAATCTTAAACTGTATATTAATTTTTTTCAAATAAAATTAAAATATCAGAAAAAGAATAAAAAATAAACTTAAAAAAAACAAATTACAGCACGCGTTAACACGTGGCAAGAAGCTGATTTTATAGAAGGTGAGATGCACTCGTCCATGTTTAATGTAATGACAATATTGTTATCTGTCATTTTGCACACCAAAGCCGTCTCTGCAATCTCATTGGATAACACATCAATTCTAATTTATCAAAATAAATACGAAATTTTTTTATTGGTCAATGCCTGTAATATAGTTCGTAATATTATCCTAGCATCATTCGGAGATCGGAAGGTTAAACCTTTGGGTACAAAGACAAGAAAATCAATGCCTTTAACTGGACGAAAGTTCTACTATTTTTGCCAGTTAGATCTTGATTATTGAATCTTTAAATAAGGATTTGACAACAAAAAATTCCGGTCTATAGAATACACAGGAGCATAATTAAAAATCTCTAAACTCAAATTACCAAACATACGAAAAGCATTGAAAAATTGCGGGAAATGCAGCCAACAAATAATTTAATTGAATGTGGGAAACGAATTTTTTTGCTGTCGATTCAGGTTCTACTCACCATTTTCCGACCAAAATATCCCTTGTTCGACAAATGTTAGACTCTAAAACGGACATTGGTGTATCATGCAATTATGAATCAAACCTAAATCCTCCAAATGGTCTCTCAAGTTGAAGTTAAAAGATGTTCGACTCGGTTAAACTGCAAAATTGACACCAAACTTATTTTCCAGTAACATCTGTTTGGACAGCTAATGAATTGCTATTTCTAAACTACTACAACTGCCTTCTGGTTGTTTATTAGCGCGACTTCGCTTACTGACGCTACAAAAAATGAAACAGACGCTCTACTCAAATAAACATTAATTCGGATGTTAACACGATAAACATTTTCAGTAGAACAGATGTTACAATCATTGTGAAACAAGGTGAAGTAAATGCTGTTGCAGCGCAGCAGCTGACAACCTCACTCTTCTTTCCGAGCCTTTGATTTCGCAGGCCTTGGAGGTTTTATTACATAACTCAGTAGGATCAATGCTATGGGAAGAATGGTTCCGATGAAATGCACGCTTCCATATGAGGCAAGTGTTTCGTGAAGGCTTAATACCTGTACCATGTGAGACCAATGCATGAGAAACTTTAAAGCATCAGAGGGTGGTATGTGTTCATGTACATGTGCGTGTCATGTGTTCATGGTATGTTTGGATGATGTGCTCATATGCATGTGTGTCTAAATCGCATGTGTTCATGTACATGTGTATGTCTAAAAATGGAATGTGTGAATGTGCCAGAGAGAGCAAGAGCGAGGACTAACAATGAAACCAACACAGGAGTAGTTCAGAACCAAGACGGTGTAAGCAAAGTTGATGAACACCAATATCTTCTTAACAACATCCATAGTTGGAGGCACAGCTTGCTGCCATCTGTAAATCACTGCTTGCGGAAAAGGTAGAAAATGATACAGATTAATTATCTTAAAAAATAAATAATTAGTATATGCTTGCTTATTAAAGCACCTACCCTTCACGGGTAGATAGCGATTTAATGAAACAAAGAAATAATTAGTGAATTAGAAAGCGGAAAGACCAATACCTCTTGATCCAGCGATCATCAATGCTGACTGTACAAAGAATATGATGTACCCCGGATAGAGGCCCTGCAGTTCGGAAAATAACCAATATGATACAGAAAATTCAAGTTCGAAACGTGCAGAAAATCAAACATATTCTGGAGATAAGAGAACATAAGGCTATCAAACAAAAACTAAACTAGTTAATCTAAGAGAAAATTAATGGGTTCCAAGCATAAATTTTTGGAACTTGGCTTGACGACACTGAATGGTGGATGATCAGAAATTATGACGTTAACATTGCAAGTACATGAAACTATGAGGTTTGCATGATGAACTACCCTCCCACCCAAAAAATATCATTTCACTTTAGCAATTTGAACACAAATGAGCACCAAACATTGGCACAACTAACAAACAATATAGACTGCCATATATTTTGTTGACAACATTGTGATCAATGATTAGAATGGTATATAACTTCCTAGGTGTTTAAAAAACTATAGAAACACATGAAATAACACAAGAAGCATAATTACGTTTAAAATAACACAAGTCACAGAGTTCTAATCAGAGCCAAAAAAGGTGACACGTTCAACCGTCAAGGATGAAAACACCAAACTCGAGGGAATGTTGTTACCTCATCCCCACCCCACCAAATTCTACCCAGCCACCTATTTTTCGCCTTGTATTTGTTAAAGGCACAAAAGTTAAACACAAGATTTTAGTGTAAAATGCATTAAGCAATGTAAGTTACATAAAAATTCAAATTTGCCACAATTTATTTAGATTGCAAACCTAAGAATTAAAAAGTGACCAAATGCAAAAATATCATTTATCCAATCTGATAGTATAAATAGTTAATAATACTATGTAAAACTATAAATATATGTGAGGCAGGGGGATCAAAAGCCATCACATGATCACATACTTGCCCCACCCCGCATCGATTTTTAATTTTAAAACCAATCACTACTTAATACTCTGCTACAGAAAGAGTAAATCATCCTCTTGGTGCCCTGAAACAATCAGTCCCAGCATCCCTATTAGGGAACAGAACACTACAAAGTAACAAAGTCCACACATTATAGTTACACGAGGAAACTGTTCATCTGGCGTTTTGAAGAGAACTGTCAACTAGTTAAGTATCTGGTATAGTTGACCGCTTTTCCTTATTTTCGATTATTCTCATTTTTAGTATAAAATATGGACAGCTAAATCCACTCCGTAGAATGAATCCCAATAGATCCTTTAAGAGCACAGAACCTATGAATGCATTTGCAGCAGAACTATTGTTTGAAGAAACAAAACCTCAAATGGACACAAAATCAGCAAATGACAAAAACACACATTCAGGATGAGGTTTAGACAGTTTATACTCACATGCCAAACAGCACTGACGGTCTGTGTAGCCAGCAACTGGAAGAAACCAGCCTTCTTGCCAGGTTTAACAAGCCTTTCATAAACATCTACAGAAGAATAATATATTAGATAATTGAACAATAACTAGTCGTTTCTTGATTCATGTGCATATTATACTAATAATTTTGGGATAATATAAGAAAGTACGCGCTTTCTTGATCCGAGCTAAAAGTAGAAAACTTCAGCCAATAAATGCAAGAGGCACAAAACTGAAGAAACTAGTGACCAAATACCAAACTTCAAATATTGATACCAGGACCAATTATTCATATAGTTCTTTGCATATAGAAATATAAAAAATGAATCTAACTCAGTCCTAACTAGGATTCCTAGTTTGGATATGCAAGAATAGTTTCCTCGGAAAATATTTAAACAAAAAAAATACGGATTGTATGTTACTGACAAAAAAGAAAACTTAGGAAGCAAGAGAGATGCTCACAATGGCGAAGCCAGGTGCTGACTTGTATGTTCCAAACAAGTGGTAACTGAACTGAACTCTTTGCAAACTCAACGCCTATTATATCAACATTTTTTGCACGATCCCATCGAGGTTTTGGTGGTGAGGACTCTGTCCAGCCACTGAAACCAAGACCAGAAAGAATGATAGAAGCCTCTGATATGGACCAAATGAAATAATATTTCCACCTCGCTGTGAATCCGGACATATACTGGTAGCTGAGTCGTTTCCAGAAACCCCATTCTTGGTATATGGGCTCAGTAAATCTTGACAAAGGAAATTGGGGTACCAAATATATATACAAGGCCATACAGAATGCAGCTTGGAGAAGAGCTCGAATTGTTGCTCCATAGGGTGATGGAGACGGTCCTTTCTCTGAGTGGCTCCATATCTGAAAATGATAATTAATAAAAACCAACATATGAGAAGGGTCAACCTCAAGAAAACAAAACTAAGAAGAAAGGAAGACACTTGGTACATAATAAGCATACCCCTTTTCCTTCAGTCCAGTCAAGATAATCCTTTATTTCATAAACTGGACCAGCAAAGTGACTACCACAGCAGAGGCAGTAGCCAAAGTACTCAATCAAAGAGGGTAACTTAATCAACCGGTTTTTCTTCTGAGACTCACGCAGACCTTCCTCTTTCAATACCCCATCATTGTAATTGATTGCACACGAGATGACTTTCAGTGTTAACACCATTAAGGCCCCTAAGTATGAGAAGGAAATTCAAACTTAGCTGACGCACATAACAAATAATAGTGCTTAGACAGATACGGCTATTGAAATGTCCAATATACACATTTTAATCATGTTAATAATTCATTAGAAGAGCCCATGAATTCTAGTAAAAAATAAAAAGAAACGGAAGTCATCATTGACCAAAAACAGAACTCGCCATTTTCTTACAGGAGAACGACAATCATTGCAACCTAGTCAAGAGCTGAAAATTAAGGAGGAAAAGCAAGCCGGCTAGAAAAGCTGATATTGTGCTTACCAGTTGCATCAATTCCTCCTTCCTTCCATGCGTCTCCACTCATGTAAAATACATGGCTACACATAGAGACACATGTATATGAATGATCAAGAATTGAGAAACAAAACCTTTTATAAATCTCCAGATAGATAAATATTAAAAATTATCGCATATAGATAGTGTTATCACTTCAAGACCATCAAACATTACCTAAACAATTTTAGCATCAACGAAGAGCACAAAGATCCCTATGCCATTCACATAGTGTTAATGGTGCAATTACAGTTTCTCTCCAGCATCATAAGTGATTGAAACGTTGATAATGCATCTTAAACAGAGTTCAAAGACATAATTTCGGCACAAATCAGATCTGTAAAACTTAGAACGTAACGCCCTTCACTGATTGCACATAAAGAATCAGAATTTTCAAGAAATTAACAGGCTATAACGAAAAAAATAACACGAACTAATTCAAATTCATGACAGTTACACAAGCATTGACAAATTCAATCATTCATAAATTAAATACAAAAAAAAATTTAATTACACTGCAAATCATAATATAAACATACCAATCAACCAACATGAACTATCCAATCAATCACAAGCTTTGAAATTAATAAATAAAAAAATTGTATAAACTACAAAACCAGCGATTCAACATAACACTACCCATCAATTTTTTCTCACAAAATTCGATCACCAAACTCAAAAATAATAAACCCAAATCCTCAAATTTACGCATCGAAACCAAATACTAGTCGTTTTGGAAACGTACCAGCCGATGAGGTAGCCGAAGCCCAGGACGAAGGTAATGATTCCGCAATGGTTTCGGGCGAAGACCATGGAAGCATAGCCGAGTAGCATTGGGACTAAGAAATGGAGGTTGGAAGAGAAGCCGAAGGAGAGGTAGGAGAGGAGAGCGCCGGAAACGGCGGCGTAGAAGTGCTTGGCGGGTGGACTGGGGACGAGTCGCCAGATGAAACTGACGGGGATGGTAGCGACGAAGCAGAGGAGGAAGCGGAGCACCGGGACCGAGACGCCGATCGCGGCGGCCATGGATTCCATATCCAGGCCCATGGCTTGTAGTAGTATCAATCTGCAAATCGAATTGAGAAACCTGTCCTGATTTTTATTTTTCGAAAAAATTGAAGGGAGAAAAACTCGATTTTGGAGATTTGACTCATTCAGTAAAATGACTTAAATGCCCCTCGGCGGACGTTTTTGTCGTTGTGGGATTCAGTGGTTCACTCGATTTGGATTTGGTGATGAATGCTGCGAGGGAGTTAGTTGGACGGCTGTTGGAAATGAAATGACGGTAGTGTCCTTGGACGGTGTCTCTTTCTATTCCATAACTTCTTGAAGTCGTCGAAAGCATTTATGCTTTTTCTTGTTGAGTAGCAGAAATCGAAACGCATTTAATTCGAAATTAAATTGTAGTTTTAGGAAATAATTGACGTAACTAAATTACTTAATACTTTGAATACAGAAATGCTTTGGTTTGAATGTCTCCGGACTTTATTTAGGACGTTGTTTTTTATGTATTTCGTGTATGTGGGTCTCCTTTTTTTTTCATGATCATTTGTCATTTTGGGCGGACAAGGTTATGATATTCATTGTATGAACGTGTCCAAGTTGTACTCTATGTTTAATTTATCAATGGCATGTCATTTTTTGCTCAAAAAGAAACAAAAATAATTATCAAACATACTAATTTCTTGGTAAACAACTATTATATAATGAATCTCGAGTCTCTACATTTAAACTCGGTGCATTTATCCATATTTTAATTAATCTTTATCATTGTAATTATCTAACGTTTTAAACTATGACACCTCAAGTTTTAGATCTTGACAACTCTACATGTGATTAACTACTTAACACTTTTAATTCTAAATTAAATTAAGAATTAAAACAAACAATGAAAAATAAAAACCGAAAGAATAATGAAGAATTTGTTGTAGCCTATTTACTGAAGGGCTAAGACTAGGGAGAAGGGAGGCTGACAGCACATAGAGAAAAGAGAGAGAAATAGGGTTGAGGGAAATAGTGATATGATTTCTCTCATGTCAATGCCTTTATTTATAGTAAACCACAATGAGAGATAAACTTGATCTCCAAGTAAGTACATACCTAATAGAATAGAATCACTAGATTTACAATAGTATCATAATCCATATCTACCTATAATTTACACAATTACACTATGCCAATATGAATTGTAACACTCCCCCTTGAGTGCGTAAATATTCAAGTAGGCATCGCATCAGATCTTCAAGATGATGTAGAGATAGTTGATAAAGTCGTCTCGTAGGCACAATAGAGAACATGCTAGTCTCAAATACGAAACTTACATAAAGAAGCAAACCTCACAAAACCTAGCTATGGTAAAACCCAAGGTAACACACCCCGACCCGGATATCCCGAAGGGTACCGAAATCGAGGCATGCTGGCTGACATCCCGGAGGGTGACGAAAACATGTTATGCAGATGAAGTGGAATTTCTGAATAAAATAAAATCAAAGTCTGGAAATATTAAAATCATGCAGCAGAGTACGCAGAAGTACGAGTAGAACCCTTAATACATAGCATGAGATATTCAGAGCATAAATAGAATGTAGTAAAAAGTATGAATTATTCCCATCCTGAATAGGATGAATAAAACATACTAGTGGAAGGAAGAAATCCTACATTTATTTGGTGCGGAAGTCGTAAACACTAGAATGGTCGCGCTCACCACTAGTCCAGCTACTACGTCCTAGAGGGGCGCAAAACAGAAGGTGTGAGTGGGCAAAAATAAACATTTCTAAAACCTTTGTTTTACATAACATAATAACCACTCTTTGAAAATTCCTGTATAATTTTCCAAAATCATACTACGTATAGTATGAAAATTTTCAAAAATACGGTTAAACACCTTTATCTCAACATAATATAATATTCGTCGTCAAAACAATATAAAGGCAACAAGGCGAAAGGTATGAGTAAATACCAAAATCTCCTCAACATATAGCATGCTCATCAACATAGAAATATATAATACGATATGCTCATCGACATATGCAATCACACAAGTCCATGCAGAAAGTAGCTACATGGAACAGGCTGGGTGTAATGGATATATGCTCAGTACTACGATCACGTGAAGCTGGCGATAGTCGCGTCACATACGAGTCCTAGCTGCCTAATGCAGACTAGTATAGGCTGGCACCTACAATGGATCTAAAGTGAGCATAACGGTGCGGATGTGAACATACACGTGAAGGCTGGTCCTGGCCTGGACGAGTACTAGACACTGGTGAATGCATGTATGATGAGTAGATAAAATACACATGATCATGCCATTGTAGTTTCACAAGTCTCAACATAATATAATTTCTTTATACTTAACTCATAAGTAAAAGCATGACATGATAGAGAAATCAATTATAAAATCATAGTGAGAAATAATATAAATAATATTAGTTTCTCAAAACAAAGCCCACTCACTGATATGTAGTTGGGTCATAGCCACCTTGCCTTGCCTGACCCCTGTACTCCTCGTGGTAAGTCTCGCCTATATGAGATATCACTACAGTAATGATTAAACTCATAAAGGTTACTAATTAAATTCATAAACGACATTTATCCTTGGTTTGCTCAACAAAGAGGTCCGAAACACTCCGAAAAATACCATATGTACAGCCTCGAGGTAGTACGCGTCGTCACGAGTCGCCTCGAATTAACGGAAGTCGAAAAAGTAGTCCCACGCGCCCACACGGGCGGCTCACCCGGGGTCAAACCAAGCATGTCAAACTAACGGCGTTAGTTGACGCCGTTAGATTTTACAGAAGATTTCAGTATCTCTGTTAAATTTAACAGAATATTCCTAACAGTGTTAAAAGAATATACCTGGGGAATATTCCTGGTTTGAATCGGTTTGCTGACGTCACGGTCTGGTCTGAACCGAGTTCAGTCACGGTCCGCTGCAACTCACTCCGGTCGTCGGCCCAGGCGCCCGGCGCCATCCGCCGCAGGCCAAAACTAGTCATTTCTCAACCATTTTACACGATCCACAAGTCAAAATGAAGCTAGAGAGAAGAGGAACAAGATTATATTAATTTGGAGTTCAAAAAGTGGTCAGAAATGGCCGGAAAGTCTCGGTCTACCACCCGAGGTCCGATCTATTCCAAAACACAACCAAATCGTACGAATTTAGTATGGAAATTCATCTACTCAATGAGAGAAAGCTAGTGGTAGTGGTTAGGAACCTCACCTCGGTTTGGATTTGCAAGAAACTCGCAGAAAAAGTTCGATTCTTCTGTGTGCGATTTTCGTCAAACGGTGGGGAGTTTGGGCAATTGGTTTACACCATTGAACTTAGTGAGTTATGACGAACAAGATGGTGGTGGTGGTTTGGCTCAGTTCGAAGAAAATAACGTGGTCACTATTTGACTGTAGGTGTGTTTCTACGGGAAGGGAGAAGAAGAAAAATGAGGGAGAGAGAGAAGGAAAAATCTGAAGAAAACAGAGAGAGAAAACAGAGAGAGAAAAGAGCTTGGGTTTCCAAAGTTAGCAGGGGAAAGGGAGTCCTTGGTGACACACAACTCAACACCCCCAAAACAGGAATTAAATATTTAAACAAACGCAACTTTTTTGTTACACATCGGAATTACGTCCCGTTCGCGCTCACACGTTCGTAGAGACGAGTACTACAAGAATAAGGTAAATAAGAAGTAAAAATTCAAAAGGAGCTCAAACGTCCACGTATGACTTCCACTTAGCCCATTCAGGGGCATTTTCGTCAATTTACAACTTCAAGGAAATAAAATACAATAAATTAGGGACGAGTCGTCACAACCATGTCCACCTCCATTTAGTACGAGGCCTTTTGGGAGCTCACTGGCTTCGAATTCCATCGGAACTCCGAAGTTAAGCAAGTTTGGGCTAGAGCAATCCCAACATGGGTGACCTACTAGGAAGTTGCTCGTGAGTTCCCAAAAATAAAACCGTGAGGGCGTGGCCCAAAGTGAACAATATCATGCTACAGCAGAGTCGATCCGGGATGTGACACAAGGCGGGACAAAAAAGAAGAAAAGTGAGTTAATGCAAAGTCAAAACTAAACATTTACAAGATGTCAAGAGGACGCACACAAGAGTATGACCAACCCAAAATGGGTGCCTAATCAAAACCTCGTCAGGCAACAAAAACCCAATGGGAAAACTGATCCTGATCGTAAGGAAAAGAGTACATTAAGGTCAAGTGAGTATACTTCAGGATATTCCCTCTGAGTTTGACAAAATTCCAAATGTGAAACTAACAGTGTTGTAGATCAAACAATTTACGCATACCAATTCTTTAAACAAGCTTCTAAAAAGTAAACTTTGGCAGTGACTTGGTGAAGAGATCGACAAGGTTGTCTTGGGAATGGATTTGCTTGACTTCAATCTTTTGATGCTCTTTCTACTGATGTGTTACAACCCGTCCCAAAATTTATGTGAAATTACCAAAATACCCCTAGTGTCAATGTTGACTTTTGTTGACTTTTCGGGATGACTTGTAAAAATTTATTTCTTTACATATTCTTGATGTACTCATCAACACGAACGCATGGACGCAAGCAGAACTCAATTTGGAGTTAAAACGAACGTTTTACGAAGCTTTAAAGTGTAGGGGCATTTTAGTAATTTCCACCCCGTGAGTTGGGATTAGGGTTTTTGGCTGGCTGCTGTGCAGCCAACCCTTCCTCTCATTCCTGCACGTTTTCCCCCTCCATCTCTCTTTCTCTCCCAGTTTTCTCTCTAAGCCAAAAACCTCACCGAAACCCTAACCTTTGGACGAATCACAAAACCGTCGAACCGTTGCCTAAAATCCATACCATCTCGATCGTCTCGTCATTCTGGACGAGGCTGTGATTTTAGAATCTCCAAACTCGAACCCGATCGATCAAACCGACGTTGGAACGGTTTCGACAAACTGTCCGTCAATTTCCTGTGCAAACCAGACCAAGGTAAGCCTCGAGACCATTACCATTGGTTTTATTGGATTGAGTAGGTTCAAATCGATATAAAGAACGTCCAATTTGGTGCAGTTTTGAAGGAGAACGGAATTAGGGTTTCCCGAAGTTTCCCGGCCAATTTCAGGCCATCTCCGGCGATTTTTCCGGCCCCAAATTGATATGAAAACATTCTACTCGTCAATACCTTCATTTTGATATATGGCACGTTAAATTTGGCCAAAGAACGAAGAAGATATGAATTTTTAAAGTTTTGGACATTTTCGAAAAAAATTTCCAGAATTTCGGCGAACCAGACGGCGGAGGACTGCGGCGCCGGCGGCCGCTCCGGCGACGGGCGAGAGGAGGAAGAAGAAGGAATATTCCGTCAACGGTAACGGAATATTCCTAACGGCGTCAGAATATTCCGTCAGAAAGGTATATTCCGTTAACTTTAACGGCGCTGACGTCAGCAGGCGCGTGGCTGACGTCAGCATGCTCATGGGGTGACGTTAGCAGGCGCGTGCCGCGCGTGGGAGACACGTGCCAGCGCGTGGCGACACGTGGCTTACACGTACAAAGACGCGGGCCGGGCGCGTGAGGCCACCTCCTGGCGCAAGGCCCCACTGCCCTGCCGTGGCGAAGGTGGATTCGCTAATAGAGGTTTTCTGCCCTAAATCGCTTCGAGCCCGCGTTTTCACTAAAATAGTATTATTTTGGAATATTTTTCTATAAATGGCCTATATTAATTTATATTAGGAGGTTCTAATTTTCCCCTAATATTAAATAGGTAATTCTTCTGCGCCACACCCGAGGAGGGCAACACCGAGGAGATTTCACTACCGATCATTAGTGAGTGGACTTGGTTTTATTAAATGATTTCTATGCTTTTGAAATGATTTTACGCTTTGATATATTAAACGATTTTAAATGTTTTTGAGGCATGCTTATATATATATATATGGTTATATATATATTATGTGAAATGATTTTGAGATTTGAATATATATGGATATATATTATTAAATGGTTTTAGCCTCTTATGATTTCTGTATATAAATATTGCATTTTGATATATGACTCAAGAGAATGCTATTTATGCAATGTTTAAATATTTGGGAAATTATGAAGTATATGATATTCCTATTTCACACTTGATATATGTATGTATGTTTTCAAACACACTTTGGTATGGCCACTACGTTGTAGTACCGTCTCACCACGTAGGACAAGTCTCACATGTTTGGGTCACACGACCGTACATCTGTAGTGGGTATTGTCCTAGAATACCTTAGTGCAAGCTTGTCTTACGTTTATGTTTATATTTGGGGAAAAGGCCCCACTACGCAAGGACTCTGTGACGCGCAAATGCGCAAGTGCTTACATGTGTGTGGTACTAGGAGTACAATTTAATCAATAACGTGAAAGTGCTTGGTACTAGGATTGAGATATCGCTCTCTCAACACGTACATGGGTGATTGCTTATATACCCTGTGTTGGTTTTCCTATATTTATATTATTGATATATATGATGAAAGGACTATTGAAATATGTTTTGCTATCTACTGATTTTGTATATTGATATACGTTTGCCTATACTTATAAAGTATGTTTTGGATACATATTATGATAGTATGATTTTACAATTATAATGATTTCAAAACAAAAATATTATATTAAAAAAGAGAAAGGTTTTGCGAAAAACTTTATTTTTGTCCACTCACACCTTTTTGTTTTTAAGCGCCTTCAGACATAGTGATAAGGCATCCTAAGAAAGTGCATCTGCGTGGCAGCTCTGATCATCTATCCCGACCATGTAGGGATTTATCTTTTCTTTTCAGTTTCTATAATAATATCCATCCCTGTTATGGATAGAGATTCTAGGAACTTATTTTATTATTTGGTTTCCGCTGTTTCAAAATTAGTACGCTCTGAACCATATGCATACTGACATTGATTTCCGCAAACTTAATAGTATTTTAATTTTGTTTCAACTAAGTGTTGTCATGCATTTAATGGCTTCGTCACTTACGAGTGTCGGCCAGCACGCCCACATTCGGTATTCACATGGGTATCGAGGGTGGGGTGTGTCAGATGTGAGAAGAAGAACTTCGGCACAATATGCTTGGTGTTGTCTTCTTTGATGTATCCTTTCTTGATCTGGTCAATACAGGCGGCATTATCTCCAAAGATCGTTGTTGGGACAGCAATGACAAAAGAAAGTCTGCAGTTGCTTCGAATATGCTTAACAACAGTTCTCAGCCAGAAGCATTCACGAGTAGCTTTGTGAAGGGCAAAAATCTCAGCATGGTTCAAAGAGGTAACAACTACGGTATGTTTGGTTGATCTCCAAGATATTGCAACGTCTCCAATGGTAAAGACATAACCCGTTTGAGAATGTGCCTTGTGCAGGTCAGATAAGTAACTTGCATTAATATAACTAACAAGACAAGCATCATTCTGAAGACCAAGAGGTTGTGATCTATTCTAAGATGCATAGGGATAGAATAAACCCAAAATCCAAAGTACCCTTAAGGTAACGAAGGATGTCTTTAACACCATTCTAGTGTATGCATGTAGGCGCGTTGCTATATTTTACAAGAAGATTAATAGAGAAGGAGATGTCCGGTCAAATGCACTGAGCTAAGTACAATAAAGCGACGATTGCACTCAAATATGGAACTTCAGGCTCCAAAACCTCTTCCTCATCATCTTTAGGACAAAAATAGTCTCATTTTGCATCTAGCTTTCAGACAATCATAGGAGTACTCGAAGGCTTCACTTTATCCTCATTAAAACGATGTAGCACCTTCTGAGTGTAGTTCGATTGGTGGACCAGAATACCATCCAAACGATGCTCAAGCTCCAGGGCAAGGCAATATTGAGTTTTTCTAAGATCTTTCATCTCAAATTTTGACTTCAGGAGTCCCAATTTCATCTCAAATTTCATCTCAAGCTCTTTGGGAGTCCCAATGAGATTCATGTCATCGACATAGACTGTAACTATCCAAAATGTGACTTCTTAACAAACACGAATGGGCATAATTCATTACTCACATATCCCTGACTAATTAAATACTCACTCAGACGATTATACCACATCCGTTTGGATTGCTTCAATCCGTAAAGTGAACGTCTCAATCTAATCAAGAGGGTGTTTCGTGGTCTATAACTATTTGATCCAATCAATGTAAGTCATTCGGAAACTTTCATGTAGATTTTCGTATCATGATCTCCATAGAGATACACGGTTACCATGTCCATTACTGATAAGGTAGTGGAATGTTATGATGTCCATTACTGGGAAATGAGTCTCCTCGTAATCAATCCCAAGGCGTTGAGAGAAGCCTTGAGCCACGAGGCGTGCCTTGTATTGCACTATCTCATTCTTCTCATTACGCTTCCTTACGAAAACCCATTTATAGCCAACGGGCTTCACATGTGGAGGTGTAGGGACTACAGGCCCAAACATTTTACGTTTCACAAGTGAATCAAGTTTGACCTGGATTGCTTGTTTCCAGTTTGACCAATCGGTTTTACGTCGGCATTCATCAACAAAACGAGGTTCAATGTCATCGCTTAGCATGATATCAGTACCTATTGCATACGCGAATGCATCGTCGACTATCATCTCATTCCTATTCCAAAGTACATCCAAGATAGCATAATGGACCGAAATCTTACAATTCTCGAGAGGCGGATTGGTCTCTTCAAAGACACTACTGTAATCTAGAATAACCTCATTCATTGGAAAGGATGAGTTGGCCAGTGGCGGATCCAGGAATTTTTCTTTGGGTGGGCGAAATATAAAAGCGTCAAATAGATAACAAAGACTTTTTAAAAGTTAAACAATATAATTATCATTCAAACTAAACGTCCACGACGAGTTTTCATATCATATAACAAAGACTCTTTCTCCCCCTGGGTTGCTGCACTACTGCACACGGGATGGTTCCAAATTCCAATTAGGGATCTGATTATTAAAAAAACGACATGTCGTTTTCTTGAAAGAAGCAGCATAAGTTGCATGTCGTTTTTTTTTAAACAAGGGACCAAAACGACGCCGTTTTGGTCCAGGGTTTTTTTTTTTTTTTAAAAAGGGCTTTCACTTCTTCTTCTTCGCGAAGCCCAGATTGCATGCTGCCCAACAAACACAGAGGACTCCTCGTCCTCGAGCTGCCCTGCCATGACCACTGCCCAGATTGCCCCCAAATCTTCAAGATTTTCTGCGTTCTGGGTGGGAAAAAATGAATTTAGTGGGCTACAATTTTTTGCTCTGGGTGGGCAGCTGTCCACCTTTGCCACAAGGTGGATCCGCCACTGGAGTTGGCGATGGTAGGATTCGGACTAAGCTCACTAGTGGGTGTATTGGGTTTCCTCTTCCGGCGTTGTGAATCCTTTGAACCAACACGTATGCCACGCTTCAGGGTAGGAGTAGATGATTAGCTAGCCGCCAGGGTACCGGACCAAGCAGTAGGTGTGGCCACACGTCCTTCGGGGGTTTTTTGTCCTTCAGGGGGATATTTCCACGTACGTTTGGTATATTTATCTTTCCAGGCACGTTTGCAGCTGGTATATGTCATCTCATCACTTTTTCTAGATAAGTAAAAGTATCCGGCATGCTTTAAGCAACGCTTTGAAGATCTAAAATATGTCGCACTTCAGTTTCAGACAGTGCAGTGCGGGGACCTAAATGAGACATAGTGGGGTTAGATCACGATAATTCGCGGCGCTCTTTAGGAATAACTATGTTCTTATCTCCCCTAAATGACGGGAAAACTGTCTCATTAAAGTGACAATCAGCAAAGCGAGGGGTAAAAAGATCACCTGTCAAAAGTTCTAAGTAACTAATAATCGAAGAAGAATCATAACCAACATAGATTCTCAATTTTCGCTGATGACCCATTTTGGTACGTAAGGGCAACACAATTGGCACATAGACTGCACAACCAAAAACGCACAAATGTGAGATGTCGGGCTCTTATCCAGTCACTAACTGTAGCGCAAAATATGGTTGGGTCAGGACAAGTCTCAGGCGGAGCAACATGGCTGCGTGAAGTATTGCATAGCCCCAAGCAGATATCAAAAATTTGATTCACATGACCAAAGTCCGAGCAATCAATTGAAGGCACTTAATGAACGCTTTTGCTAGGCTGTTTTAGGTGTGAACATAGGGTACATGATGTGCAACGTCAATCCCAATAGACAGGGTGGTGAGTTCTCCAGCATTATCCAATCGAATTGACTTAATCGGATAATCAGGGTGGTGAGCCCTTAGCTTAATGATTTGAGCTAGGATTTTGGAGAATGCAGCGTTACGAGTAGATAAGAGGCACACGTGCGACCAATGTGTGGAAGCATCAACCAATATCATAAAGTATCTAAATGGTCCGCAAGATGGTTGAATAGATCGACAAATGTCCCCCTGAATCCAATGAAGAAATTTTAGAGGATCCGTTCGGATCTTGTGCATGGATGGGCGAGTGATTAGCTTGCCCAGGGAGCATGCTTAGCATGGAAAATTGCAAAAAACGAAGTCTTACTGTGGGTAAAGGGATGCCCGTGTCAAGTATTGAGGATACGGCACATCATAGTTAGTCCAAGGTGTCCCAAACGGTCATGCCAAAGCAAAGTTTCCATTGCAAGCCCACTGTTAGGGCTATCCACATGGTGGACCTCAACGGAGCAAATGGTTGTAATATACAAGCCATTTGGAAGGCACTCCAGCTTCTCATGGATACGTTTCTAGCCATATTCATAGGAAATGATGCAAATGAATTCAACTCTATTTTCTTCAGAAGTTTCAGCGTGGGAATCATTATCTCAAATATCTTTAAAGCTCAACAACGTTCTTTCGGAACGGGGTGAGTAAAGTGCCTCTTTAATGGTTAATCTAATACCATTGGACAACATTAGGCGGGCAATGCCATACCCCTCAATCAAGTTGGATGAGCCTGAAAGGGTTATTAGAGGTGATATTTTGGGTATGAAGTTTGTAAAATAGATGTGTTCACGCAAAATGGTGTGCGTGGTTGCACTATCTGCTAGACAACTAACTTCCCCACAAGACATACCTAAAAATAAATTAATTGAATTGGTCACTTGTATAAGGAAATTTAAAAGATCATTCATTCAATTAATCATTCGAGAAATAAGATCTATAAATTAATATCCAAAAACTTAAAAACAAAGACTCAAGAAATCATCCAAAACATAAGGAAAATTTGCCAACATGTAGGCCTATGTCTAAAATCTAATCTTCCATCAGGATAAATGCTTCTTGAAAATTAGAAATCTCCATGGTAGTATCTTCGGGATTCTCCACTTGAGCAAAATTAGTCTCTTCGACTTTACGACATGAATGATACTCAACAATAACGTTAGCTGAAGCGCGGCAAGTGCGGGATCAATGTCACTTCACAAGGATCGAATCCAATGGTCAACAAGTGGGAACCGCTAGTTTATCTAGAGAATTATAGCATATTTGCCGAGTCGGATCCATGTACGGTTTTCATGGGATTTAGAAAGTTCGACATTGCTAATAGTAACAAATGCATTTGTGAGTGGCTCAAGTATATAGAAGTATCACCACTCTCCTCTGAATCTAAGTAATTAAATCTCATAAAGATAATCAGTTTTAATAGGAGGACTTGTGGGAGAGTTGAGAATAAAATGTATATTACACCGTGCGGTATTGGCAGAGAAAAAGATGGTTGAAGATTTATTTAAGTTGGTGGATGTGAATATTCTTGTCTGTGGATGCATGATCATGTTAGAAGTCGCAATTGTGCCACAAAATAAAACTTGAACATCATGTTGAATGAGTATTTCGGTGAGTGGGAATCAAGAACAATTTTCATCGAGAATAGATTTTTCCTAAAATTCACTTAAATTCATATTGTTCAGAATTGGTTTAGGTATACAAAACATCCTTATCCTCTCAATTTAGATTTTAGAAGTATACTTTAAAAAAGCAAATATTTTGTTATTTTTGCAGGATACTGGAATTTGTCAACTTGGCCATTCTATGAGCCGCAGTATCAATAGAACGGCGAATATAGCAGACTCGTGAAGCAGTAAAACCTCTCAACCCAATCTAAAGTATCCTCAGCCATCAAATCCATGAACGAACAGCTGCGCTGAAGACTACCCAGAGAATTAACAAGTCGTAATGCATCACTCTCCAGAATAATTTGAGACCAATGATGATCCAAAGCTAACTGAACACCATCATGGGCAGCCAAGAACTCCACTAAGGCAGGGTTTGTGATGTGCGATATTTGATGATAGAAACCATGATTAATGATTAATGATTTATACTTAATATTTCGAACAGGTTGACCATGAAGACCATGTACAGCAAAATTATGAGGATCCTTTGGAATTAAAAGAAATTTTGACACATACTGCGGCTGGATCCAGCTCAACCTTTGCTCTAGAAGAACTTGATAAAGGCTTTGACCCTTAAATGTTTCAAATCAAAGGGCATCACTTGCCAACTGTGACAATGCTAACAAGAGGATTTGAAGGAGACATGCATAAAAAGTGCGCATTACACCGGCCGATATTGGCAGATAAAATGATATTTGCTTAATATTTACCATGGCTAATGAAAAATATTTTTCTAAGTATGCATGATGACACACATGTTAAATTTGGTTTGCCATCGAAATGTTTTTGTTAAAATGTTTATTGTATTTGAAATGATAAAGGCAGCTGAGATATGTCCGTATCTGAACTCTTGTCTATTAATAGCACTTTGATTCAACTTTTTATGTATCATTGTTGTAGCCGATGTCTTTCCATAGGATTGTACCTCTTGTAATATATATGTATCGTGCATATGGTTTGATGCATGAGCCATGCATTTAGAACCAATAAAGTTGTACCTATAAAAGAGATTACAACATATTATACAATTGGATCTGGTTCATCCAATGCAAAAGAAGAAACTAAGAGAAAGTATTGATTTCAACATGTACAAAAATGGAGGCAATAGGCTGGCAACTATGGCTATACTACAATTGGCTATAGGTTGACCATCAAGACCATGTACATCAAAACTATGAGGATCCTCTGGAATTAAAAGAGATTTCGACAAATACTGCAGCTGGATTTGGCTCTGCCTTTGCTCAAGAAGAACTTGATAAAGGCTTTGACCCCGAAATGTCTCAAATCAAAGGGCATCACTTGGCAACTATGGCAATACTAAGATCGTCCCTAAATGATTCTAAAACTGGAGGGCAAACAAGGGGTATAATATATTCATTTGCACTCTAAATTTTTAAATTATAATTCCAGATGTTAATTATAATTGTATTTTACCTTTTATAGTTTTTAATATCACTTCACAAGGATTGAATCTAATTATCAACAAGTGGGAACCGCTAGTTTATCTTGAGAATTATAACATATTTGCCTAGTCGGATCCATGTACGATTTTCATGAGATTTAGAAAGTTCGACATTGCTAATAGTAACAAACGCATTTGTGAGTGGCTCAGGTATGTAGCAGTATCACCACTCTCCTCTCAATCTAAGTAATTAAATCTCATAAAGATAAAAAGTTTTAATGTTTTTTTTCCCAGTCGATTAGAATGCATCGGTCAAAAAGGTTTAAAGTGTTACCATATAATACGAGGATTTGTGGGAGAGTTGAGGCTAAAATGTATATTACGTCGTGTGGTATTGGCAGAGGAAAAGATGGTTGAAGATTTATTTAAGTTGGTGGATGAATATTCTTGTATGTGGATGCCTGATCATGTTAGAAGTTGCAATTGAGCCACAAAATAAAACTTGAACATCATGTTGGAAAAAATTGAAGATTTCGGTGAGTGGGAATTAAGAACAATTTTCATCGAGATTGGATTTTTCCTAAAATTCACTCAAATTCAGATTTAGATTTTAGAAGTATACTTTAAAAAAGCAAGGGTTTATATCACGAAAGGTCCTTGAGATTGACATAAGTCATTAAAATGGTCCCTAACATTCAAAATCAATCAATGTCGTCCCTGACATTTGGTGCCGCACATCAATGTGGTCCTTCCGTCAAAAATATGTCAGTTTGCCCGTTAAAAACAAGGTTTATATCACAAAAGGTCCCTGAGATTGACATAAGTCATCAAAATGGTCCCTAACATTCAAAATCGATCAATGTCGTCCCTAACATTTGGTGCCGCACATCAATGTGGTCCTTCCGTCAAAAATCCGTCAGTTTGCCCGTTAAAAATGCATGTGACACTCACATGTCCACTTTTTAAAGGGTATTTTGGTCATTTTGGCCCCACACCCTTACCCCCTCCAAACCCACACCCCCACCCCCACCCTTACTCACGAGAACTCAGTCGCGAGTTTCGCGATGAGTCGAATGGCGCATTGTCGTTTGACTCTGGGGATGATGATGAAGAAGAAGAAGAGGTCATAGGCGACAGTGAGGAGCACCAGATCCCTACAGCTCAGCCGATCGGCGACTACGACATCGTGATCGATGCGCTTCCTTCTGAAACCATCAACACCTCCACGAGATCGGGAAGCGGATGGCGGCGGCGCGGTTCAAGAAGGAGTGCTCACACGTCTACAGCAGCTGCCGGAGGGAGTTTCTGGAGGAGAGCTTATCCAAGCTAGGGTTGCAGAAGCTGAGCATCGAAGAGGTTCAGAAGACGCCATGGCAGGACCTCGAGGACAAAATAGAGCGGTGGATTAAATCCGCAAACGCCGCGCTTCGGATTCTGTTCCCGAGCGAGCGTCGACTATGCGATCGCATCTTCTACGACCTCTCCTCTGTCGCGGACCTCTCGTTCATGGAGGTTTGTCGAGGGTCGACTATTCAGATACTTAATTTCGCCGACGTGGTGGCGATAGAGAGAAACTGGGGGGGAGGGGGTTGGGTTTGGAGAGGGTAAGGGTGTGGGGCCAAAATGACCAAAATACCCTTTGATGTGCGGCACCAAATGTCAGGGACGATATTGATCGATTTTGAATGTTAGGGACCATTTTGATGACTTATGTCAATCTCAAGGACCTTTCGTGATATAAACCCTGTTTTTAACGGGCAAACTGACGGATTTTTGACGGAAGGACCACATTGATGTGCGGCACCAAATGTCAGGGACGACATTGATCGATTTTGAATGTTAGGGACCATTTTGATGATTTATGTCAATCTCAGGGACCTTTCGTGATATAAACCCAAAAAGCAAATATTTTGTTATTTGTGCAGGATACTGGAATTTGTCGATAAAGATATTTGACTTTCCCACATCGTAGGTGGGATGGCAGATGGAGAATTGGATGGATACAAGTTACGCCGTGTGGTATTTCTGAAGGAATGAAAGATTTGGAGATCCCTTGATTTAGTTGATCAACAACGAGAAATTGTTTTGATGATGAACGAGACATAGGTTCACATCCGTCATGGATTAAAAGCGATTTTGAATGCTCTTTGTTATTTGTGGGAAAGAAGGAACAGAAAGGAAAAAAATCGAATTAGTTCAAGTGAATGACAGTTTATGTATGCTTCAGAGGCCAACTTGGTTTTGATATGAAGAAAATGCTTATCTATTGTTTTTGTTGCTTAAGTCAATTGCTAGTACAAAGCACTACATGTCTGCAAAGAAGTTTTGTATACGAATGTTTGCATCATTATTTACTTTTACACCTCAAATAATGGTGCTTTTGTTGCATATATTAATTGTTGGTTGTCTTCTTTACAATATTGATATATGAGTCGCTCGATGACCAAATAAAACAAATGTAAACCTTGTAATATTTGACATTGTGCATATTTTAATTCTTTATTTTTGAATTCTATTTAACATTTGTAATTTATAACAATTACAGTAAAACCTCTCTAAAGTAACACTCTATAATGGAATAATTTCCTTAAAGTCGTAAAAAATTCTGGTCCCAACTTGGGACCAATTATGTACTGGAATAAACTCCACATATTAATAAGTTATAATTTTTGCTGGTTTCATCTTAAGGAAGCACGCCTCCACATAGTTATAATTGTCAATGAGTACCAAAATATGCAATATCACAAATAGAAGTTTAATATGAATTAAAATATTTCTCTAAAGTTCTTTGGGACAATGCTTTAGTTTTCAGAGTTGATGCTACGTCTTCGAGCTTGCGAGTATGTAATACTTCGTCAACATGGGCACCTTCTTGTTATAGCCAAAATGTTTCTAACTTCTCAAGCATGTTTACAACTTTTTGAAGAAGCTCGGTTGATCGTTTAAGTGTCTTAGATATTACTGCTTGTGATACCTTAATACCAAGATTATCCTCTAACCACCTTACAAGTTTTTGCTTCCAGTTGGGGTTTGATGTTGTTTTTTTTGCACAACTCAATACGAATCATTTCAGTTAACTAATTTTTCATATTAACCTTGGCTGCCATGGCTAATTTGATAGAGAAAAAAGAAAATGTATTCAATACCCTTTATATACACAACAGGACCTTGGGAATCAAAGAACAACTCCTTGGAGTAAAATTAAAGAATGTACATATGTGCAAGTAGGCCTAGGCATTAGGTGGGTTGGGCAGGGTTGGCACACAACCCGTTGGCCTACCTGCGATGTTCATATAATCATTTAATGGAACCATTATAGACCGTATAATAAGGAACTCCGACTCGGCCAACCCAAGTGTTTTCGGGTCGGTTGAACTGGTTTTACGGGTTGAAGATGGACTAAAAGTTTGAATAAATCGTAGTTTTAACAGCCAAGAAGGATGAAGATGAAATTATAAACTTGAAAGAGAACACAGCAACAACTGACTAGTTTTATTGCAAGCAGGCTCTCTAAATCTCAAGCTAGCCACCACGCACCACCATATCTGCTCTGCTTTTCATTGCTTCTCTCAGCCACCACGACTCTATCGCTTAGCCACCACCACTATCCATATCATCCCTTTCCTTCGTTCCATTCCACCACCCTACCACTACCCATTTTAGAGCCATCAGCACCAGGACTTCTCTAAGTTATCTCTGGTCCTGAGGTCCTCACGGATCATTGGATTATTGATTATTGGTAAGTATATTACCTATAATTTCATATTAGGGTTTTCAATTTCTCTTTGATCTCTATGATGAGTGATCTATGTTGTTTGCAGGCTTGCAGCTGTTCTGTTGTTGTGCTACTGGTGTTGGTGTTCTGTTGTTTGAGAACTACAACCTACGGTTGCTAACTGCTGTGCATTGTTTGCTCAGAATTAAGGTGTGCTTCCTGACTATTGTGCATAGTTTAACATGTTAGTTTATGTCGATGTGAAGTTCTGCAATTAGTGATGATGACTTGTGTTGCTAATGTACTAGTTCTAGTATGGTCTTTCGGATTCAATTTTTAGAACCCAATTCAACGTGTTCATTTGCCGATTTTAGTTAATGAGGAAATTTGAGCATTAGTTAGTTTTATGGTTTGAGATGAACTAAAATGTACATGTCTTGATCAATTGTTTATACTTTTGTTTATTGACCATGGAATGACTTTATTGAATTAAGGTGTGCTTTTGTTGTTTGATGTAGGCTTTTGTTGTTTGTTGTGCTTTTGTTGCTATTGGTTTCTTACTAAAATTAATTGGGATTTTATATTTGTATTGTATGTGGATTGTACAATGTAGGATGAATTCTAGCCAATCTAGTACACACACTACCTATGACAACACAGATGAGTTTGATGATTATTACGATGAAGAAAAATATGAAGATGTTGAAGTTGAACTGAATGAGGAGGGTGATATAGTTATGGAAGTAGAAGAGATTCAAGAGACTTGTAGTCAAGTAAGTGAACAAAAATCGAAGAAGGGGTCAAATAGGGGGAAAGGGCCAAGTATTGTGTGGCTAAATGCCGTTAAGGTAAGGAAAATCGATGCCTCGGGGGTTAAAAAGGCAATAGCTATTTGCAATCTTTGCAAAGCTGAGGTAACCGCTAATTCCCAAAAAAAGTGGACAAAGGGTATTAGGGATCACCTAATGAAATGTGAGGGTTCTCATCTCTGTAAGCCTTCCAATTCGACCCAGTCCATGTTGACTCAAGAAAGAATGGGTAGTACAATGGTCCCTCACACCTTCAATCAAAAGAGGCATGGTTTGAAGTGTATGAAGTGGATTATTAAGGCGGAGATGCTTTTTAGGGTGGTGAATCAAGAAGATTTTAGAGAATGAATCCGTTATCTTAATCCTAAGTACAAAATACCTAATAGGAAGAAGATTGCGGAGGTGGTTTGGGACTTGTTTATTATGGAGAAGTCTAAAATTATGAGTGTGCTAAGTGGTGTGAGGGTAAGTCTCACCACCGATACTTGGACCTCGATCCAAAAAATTAATCACATGGTAGTTACCTCTCATTTTTTGGATAATAATTGGCATTTGCACAAGAGGATTATAAGCTTTATGAAGATCACTTCTCACAAAGGCGATGACATAGGTAAATGTCTAGAATTTTGTTTGAGTGATGGGGAATTGATAAGATGTTTAGCATTACCGTTGATAATGCTACTTCAAATGACACCGCGATTGAATACATGAAGAGGAGGATTACATCACTTGGGACACTTTTGCTTGAAAGGGGCACACTTACACATGAGGTGTGCTGCCACATCCTTAATTTGATTGTTAAGCATGGAATGATAAAGCTTGGTCGGGAGATTGAGGGGATACGAAATTGTGTGAAGTTCATTCACTTTTCCCCCATGAGGTTGTACAAGTTTAAGGACTTTGCCATCTTAGAGAGAATGGATAAGATGTCAACAGTTTCCTATGATGTTGCTACAAGGTGGAATGCCACTTATACCATGCTCAATAGTGCTTCCAAGTACAAGTGTGTGTTCTCTAGAATGGCAAAGGAGTGTGGCCAATTTATCTCTTATTTTAAGGAGGATGTTTTTAAAGAGATAAATGGGGTGATGGAAAGGTGCAAGCGGGTGGGACCTCCGGTGGAAACGGATTGGACGATGGCTATGAGCTTTGCTCATTTCCTTAAAAGATTTTATGATTCTACCATTAAACTAAGTGCCACCAAAACTCCTACTTCAAATTTAATTTTGAGGATGGTGATCTCATTGCAAGTGGAGATTGAAGAAAAAATGCAAGATTCCTCTAATACAACTTTGCAAATTGTGGCAAGTTCCATGAAAGCCAAGTTTGACAAGTATTGGGGTGAATTCGAAAAGATTAATCTTGTAATATTTGTTGCACAAACTCTTGATCTGAGGTACATATTTCAAATGATGGAGACAAATCTAGATGAACTCAACTATTCATGGGATGAGATAGAGAATGTTAAAAGAGTGGTTAAAAAGACAATGAATGATTTGTACAATGCCTATAAAGCGCCTTCTACCTCTAGTACCCAAGTGTCCCAAAGATTGATTGTGGAGACATCTCCAAATGTGAGTGGTGTGAGTGGTGTTAGTGATGTGGATTATGGGAATGATGTGGAAGCAAGGATGGAAATGCGGGTTATGGAGAAAAGAAAAGCGGCTCAACAAAGAGAGATAGCAAATGAAGTTGATAAGTATTTTAACGATCCCTATGAGAGCCTACGAAATCAAGACTTCAAGTTTTTGGATTGGTGAAAATTGAATTGTTCTATATATCCAATACTTGCTAAGGTTGCTAAGGATGTTTTTGCTTTTCCAAGTAGCACCGTTGCTAGTGAGAATGCTTTTTCACTTGGTGGGAGGATTGTGGATCCTTTTAGAGCTTCCCTAGCTAGCCCCTAGAAAAGTTGAGGCGTTAGTGTATAGTAGTGATTGGCTAAGAGGTGAAGAAATGAATTTGTACAAGGAGCCAACGGAAGACGACCTCACATTCTACAAGGAACTTGAAGAATTGGAATCGCGTAAATGGATGTGAATTTCATATTTTCTTTATTATACATCTTATCTTAGCACTCAATACATTTACTTTTTATTTCTAATATGAATATTCCATTATTTATTCTTTTATGTAAGTATACTTAATGTTCAAGGTGGAAATCCAAGTCAAGGGGAAATGCCATCACCTCCTCCTCCTCCACCACAACCACCTCATCCAACGTCTCAACCACGTCCACCACCACATCCTCTTTCAACTTCGAGTGGAAGGGGAGGTCAAGCTTCTACAACAACTAAACGGGGAAGGGTTCAAGATTTTACAACTACAAGTACAAGGGGAAGGGGTCAATCTTCTACTTCTACAAGGGGAAGGGGCCGAAAGAGGGGAAGGGTTCAAGGTTAAATCTTTATCGAATTCATAAACATTAAACTTCTTAACTTTACACATTTTAATTTGTCGAACTTATTTGGATTACTTTATTTCTTTTGGGTTGTATAATTGTTGCAAAACTAATAATTTTATTCGGTTTGTAACTTATTATTTTGATTTTTGGATGTTTCTTTAAACTTTATGTTTTAAAATTTCAAATCTTGCCAAATGAATTGCACATTGGGGGCCACAAAAAAAAATTTGAGGTTTTGTAAAACTTTGGAACCATTTTCTAAAGTATCTAATTGTAATATGGGCCAAAACAACTTAAATAAGTGCCACAAATTTTTTGGGCTTATGTTACATTTCGGGGAGGCCCAATACTGAAGTGGTCCAAACCATTTGGTAATACCAAAATTCGGTATCACAAACCAGTCGGTTCGATTTCGGTATCATGATTTTCCAAACCAAAAAAAATTGGATTGATATCCGGTTCAGGTGTTTTGGTTTGATTCTCGAACCGAACCCAACCCTATTCAAGAATTGAACACAAACCCACAAAGTTGAACAAAATTTGAACAAACCCCAATCACGATTAGCCCCTAACTCACAAGTTAAACTCAAATACCACACCCAAAACCCCAAAATCAATTTCAAGATTTCAGAACTTTGTAAAACTAAACCAGTAATAATAGTACAAATGCCAAAAACATAGACTAAAACAGCATCGATCGAACCCAAATCCCCAAATCCCCAAATCAACGATCGAACAACTTCAACTAGTCAACGAGAAATACAGAAAAAGAAAATAGTAGATAGACATGGTTGTAAACGGTGTTGGGGAAGAAGAGGGGTTCAATAGAGACAGTGGAGAAGTAGAGGAAATTTATGTTTGGATGACAAAAAGGATCCAAGATTTAGATGGGTTAATTAATTAGTACATCAACGATTAACAAAGAAAAACATAGTAAGAAAATCCCTCACTGAAAAAACAATATACACGCAAACTTATCCGTAATTATATCAAATAGAACACATTTTCAATTCCTTATTTTTCTTTACTTACTCAAACTGATTTGTAAATGCGAACAACACTTAAACTAAAGTTTACAGCTAAATCGAGTAATTATATCATAATTAGTTCTTCCACTTGCTCGAGTTTTCGAAATGCCAAACAGAAAACATAAGTAGCAAAAGAAAAACTGAAACTATCATTAATATGCAAAGATTGATTTCAAAAAAGGAAAAAAATTAAGCATTTTAAATCGAGCTTAAACACAGAAATGCAGAAATAGCAGAACTGCGTGCACGAAATCAAAGACGAAATTCGAGAGTTCTAATTGGAGCTATAGTTAACAAGCTCACACTATCACAATTCGATCACAATCAATACAATTTTGACGAATTAAAAGCACAAAAATTCACAAACTGCCTTTCTTTACGATCTTGCAGACCTTGAGGCCTCGTTTGGTACGCCGTATAGCGCACCGGATAGTACTAATAATTCGGTCTCAGGTGTTTGGTGCGCTATGTACTAAAATAGTCGCCCGACTATTTAAACCGGGCCCACCATTTAGTACCCCTCACACCCGACTAATTATACGCCCAAAAACCTCTGTATAATTAGTCGGGTCCGTTCCTCTCACTCTCTTGGTCTAGCTTGAAGGAAAATATTTGAATTACAAGTTCATTTGAGCAACACTTAAGTATGCTATTAACAAATTAAAGGCTCTTAGCTAGCTTATTAGTACTCAAAAACAAAACTTTGTTCATGACTTTTGAAGCCTAAATGTTTTGAACCAAGACACAACTCAAAATCACATTAGTAAGTTGTAGTATCATATACCTTTGTAGAATATTCTCTACATGAGCAAAGACTAAATACCCAAGAGGGTCTTCAACTTGGATGAACACCTTTGCTTGGAGGAGTTGTGGTTGCACCTTGAATCAAATTGAAGGTTACCTACGTACTTCGTCTCCTATGAAGATCAAACATTTCGTAGTTCTTGCATTTGATGAGGAATTGAGTGAGTTTATATGAAGAACAAATTGTGTTCTTCACACATACCTAGGGCCGGCCAACACAGTATAAATAGTCGATATTAGTCTGATACTGCACCAAACGCCCGACTAATTTAGTCAGTACTGTCCGATGACAGATTATCCTATCCGACTGAAATAGTCAGTCCAGTCCGAGCTGTCAAACGAGGTCTGAAGGTAGTTGTTGTAGTGATTCTCAATGAACTGCTTTGCTACCACTGCCTTCTGCCGCGCCACTGGCGACGAAACCGACACGTCGGGACCTGATTCGAAGCCGTCGTCCATTTTCACCGACGAACCCGATTGAATTAAGCTCCAATCCACAACGAAACGGATCAAAAGCTCAGAATTTGAGCGGCGGAATTTTAGCAAAACGTAGCAGATCTGAAACAATTTTTCCCCCACTGCCACCATCTCCTCCTTCCGCGACGTCATTTCCTCCGCCTCTTCCCGCTGTGATGGTCTCTTCCTCGACGCTGCTGATCTTTGAGACCCCGTCCAGATCTTCCTTGTTATAACCCAAAATCCCCTTCGAAAAATTAAACCCCATACTCGCCCAACTAGATTCGTCAAATACCCAGCTGTAGATCTAAGATGATTGAGAAAGAAAGAGAGAGAGAATGGAATTGGGCAAGATAAAGTTAGCCAGGGCGGCAGATCTTTATGAGTGATGAAGGGAGAGGAGAGAGAGGAGAGGAAGAACGCTGAAGGTCGATAGAGAAGTTGACTGTGTCTACGTAATAACCTATCTATACACGGGGGCAATCTAGTTATTTCAAGTTTTAACAAAATTATATTTTGGTCATATTGTTGTACATGTGGTGTATATGGACCGTTTGTCCTATTTTGATTTCAAGATTAAAAATTTGTCTCATTTTTACAAATTTCTTTTTTATTTATTACAAAATTCGTTAAATCCCATTAAAAGCTCTGTTAGTTGGTGGGGTTTGTACGAAAAAAATTTCTTTTTTACTCAAGCATGGGGTAATAAATTTTTTGGTGGTAAAAGTAAAAGGTAAAAAGTTAGTTGTAGTGTTTGCCCCCACACCACCTGATCAAGCTATAAATATTTCGTGGGTTGGGTTGGGATTGGGGATATCAAAGATTTGTTTGCCTAAGGTTTTGCTGTGAATCTGGGTTGATGGGACTCATGGGACTAGGCTCAATCAATGACATTACCAAGAGGTGAGAGGTGAGGTGACAAAAGGAGCCACGTGATATATATTTATGACTCGTGAATCTGGGTTGATGGGACTCATGGGACTAGGCTCAATCAATGACATTACGAAGAGGTGACAGGTGAGAGGTGAGGTGACAAAAGGAGCCACGTGATGTATATTTATGATTGACTCAGATCGGCTGTGGGAAATGAAGGAAGATGGTTTAAATGACAACACCAAAAATGAAAACTACTATTAATTTGGAATTGCTCCTTGTAAACAAAATATGTGCACTTCTTTTCACATAAATAAATATAGTTCAAGAAGGGGCTTGGGCAAGAGAAGGACTTATGTACATGAAATGAGTTCACCATCACGTGATTTCTCAGTCTAATAATGCTATATATGTTGTGCAAAAAAGAAACTTACACATGACATGCTATTATTGGACTAGAATGTCATAGTAATGGCAAACCAGTTCCATACAGATTGTTTATTATAGCGAGAAGTTTAAGAACAATGTGCACAATTTTGTCAATTATAGGGCCAATTTGAATAACAATTTGAATTTTCGATTTTAGTTTGGGAGCTTTTAATTAAAACCGGTTATTTAGTTTGATTTCACCTTACACCATCATCATTACTATCAATCTCATTTTCATATTATGGTGAAATCAAACTTAACGGGTCTTAATAGTTACTCATTAATAACTCAATCGGTTGATTTGCCACCTTTGTAGGTTTTTCTTTTTTCTAACTAATTTTTAATTTAAGAAACCAATTTTTGTGCCAATTGTCCTTTTACTGTCATAAAATTTATATAAACAAAGCATTTTATCCTGTCACGAAAGGGTGAAAAATAACAGCCATACCCATCATGCAGATCGATGATCTGGTTCTGGTAGCCACAAGTTTAATTTTTCTCTTTTGCTTTTGTTTTCTACATTTTCCCCTTTTTGTGAATAACATTTTTATAGTGCTAAGATCCAAAATGGCCTCTTCGAGGAGTGGCAGTGACACAAAAGCCATTTTCTGATTAACCTGATCTTTTGATGTCTCTCAAACAGAAAAGAACTTTGTGGTCTTCCTCGAAAGTTGTAAATGAACGTGATCACGTCCATTTTTTTTCTTTAATGTTAAACGGGCTGAACATTAAAAATTAATAACCACATATAAAATATATAAATAGCTCATGAGGGGCATAGGTGGGAGAATAATTTACATGCAACGACTTTAATGTTACTTATTATCCTAGTCCAATAATGTCAATATCATAAGAGAAGAATTTACACGAAACAAGTTCACCATCACGTGGCATTCCAATCCAATAATTAGGTCCCAAATTTAAAAAACATGTGATAGATACATGTTCCTCAAAAATTTGCAAATGAACATAATCACGTACTTTGTTCAAACAAGCAGGGCCGCCCCTGAGATTTCGGGGGCCATGTGCGAAAATTTAATCTAGACCCTTACTAAGAAAAAAGTCATCATAAATTAAACTTACAAGTTGATTTTTCAAATTTATAAAAATTTAATTTCTGCGAAAATAAATATATCAAAAACAATCAGTTGAGTTAGAAAAATTTTCAATTCTCCAAAAAGGTCCTGGGTTCAAATAGCTTTGGTGCTATTTTGGATTTTTCTGTTCTTTCTTAAAATTTTGCCAAAAAAAAAAAAAATGCAAACCACAGGGTTTGAACTCATAACCTCGCGTGAAAATTGCATTGCAAAAATTACCTCTGCTAAGCATAAATTCAATTAATTTATTGCACAAAATATATATATAACATAACCTATACATATTACATACACATTAAAGATTCGAGGCCCTTGAAATCAGAGATCCTGTGTGGGTGCACCACCTGCACTCCACAAGGCCGGCCCTGCAAACAAGTCCCTTATTCGAATTATCAAATACGTACCCATCCCCAAACCAAAGTTATATTGGTGGTATAGATAGGTTTTATATATCTTAGTGTTGGAAACATGGAAGAAAACCAAAGTTATATTGGTGGTATAGATAGGTTTTATATGTCTTAGTGTTGGAAACATGGAAGAAAAAAAAATTGAAGGCAATAACAGAAAAAATGAGATTGTTGAGTCAAGGCACAATTCAAATTCGTTTTCTTTATTAAGACTAATTTGTCACTCTTTTTTTGTGCAAAAAGAATTTAGAAGCAAATTGTCTCTACAATACAACTACAACAAGTATAAATCCTAAACCCAATATGGTGAGTGAGCTCAACGATCTATACCTTTGGTTGTGTCCCTCTGGAGGGGGACGGTCGGAGATCCAGTCCCAAGTGCAGATCTGGTGGTGGTGTGCATAATGTTATGGCGGTGGAAGATGAGATTAGGCGTGAAGAGGGGATGGGGTGAGGACAACCATGGAAAGAGAGAGAAAGATGAAGAGAGAGAGTAGTCTAAACCCTTTTACAGAAATATAAGCTTGATTGTTTTCCGCATCTGCGGTAAAATGCCATTTGAGGAAAATAAAATTATTATATTAATCTCTTACGGAGAGTGGTTTATATGGACACCCGTAGCACCCATTCGAAAACAAATGGTGTCTTTTCATGAAGAGTTAATATATAATTTAGTAAGTATCAACTAGTCATTGTTTTAGTGGCATTTATTATCTCCTCCGCTCTATTCGAACAAGTCTCTAATTCAAAATTTTTTTATAAGTGACCGGTATTCAAGTAGGTACTTCAAGTGTCATAAAATAAGTGGAGGAACACGAAAAAATATATCATTTTCTCCACTTTAACTATAACATGTGGAATACTACTTAAGTACCCGATTTTTAGAAAAATCTCTAATTCAAATGATATAATACCTAAACACATCCCCAAACCAAAGTTAATTTGGTGGTATAGGTTTTAAATATATATATATTTAATATGACACCATCCTTTAATACATTGTTTAATTGTTTTATGAACTTCATCTTGTTAATTAACAAGTTCAGTGGAGTCCACTTGCGCTGCCCACCCAAAAGCCCGCATCATCAAATCATGGGAGTAGGCTACAATGCTCACAAGCATTGAATGCTCACACCGATCTCACCATTAAAAGGAGGAAGGAGGGAGGAGAGAGGGGGGGGAAGGAAGGTGAGATTGGTGTGAGCATCCAATGCTTGCGAGCACTGTAGCCAGTCTCCTAATCATGATGGATATCAAGTCAAATAAATGATATGGCAATGCGACATCGTTGGGCGTGAAACAATTCAAAAGATCAATCAATCAAATAACCGGAAAAATCTTGTGTGGTACGTAATATTTAATGGTACGGTCATTAAATGGTTCCAGATTAATTTGTCGTGAGCCCCAAATGAATCTTAAACAATTCAAAATATATACAATTGAATGATACGTATCATTAAAGTTTGAATCCAAATAATCAATTAAAATTCATTACCAATCTTTGTTGACTTTTCAACGGATTTTGTCTTATTTAGAGTTTGCCCTAGTTAAATCATATATGTTGATTATGTTTGATTTATCTCATAACTAAAAATTAAAAGAAGAGTGTGCGAGAAGATAAAAAATTTCAATTAAGCTCTTTAGTACTAACTAATAATTTATTAATAAGTTGTCTAAAAAAGCTAATTTAAGCATCTATTTTTGTTTTTTTTTAATAAACGATACGATAATTTAAACTAAATAAGTTTATTTTTGTTTTTTTCCTTATTTTACTTTTGGCCCGAATTATCGTTAGTATGCGAAACAGTATGTAGAGAAAAGCATGTAGTTGCATTTCTGTAAGGGTTTAGACTACTCTCTCTCTTCCTCTTTCTCTTTCTCTCTCTCTCTCTTTCCATGGCTGTCCTCACCCCATCCCCTCTTCACGCCTAATCTCACCTTCCACCACCATAACATTATGCACATCACCACCAGATTCGCACCTAGACTGGATCTCCGACCGTCCCCCACCAGAGGAACACATCCAAAGGTAGCTGATCGTTGAGCTCACTCACCATATTGGTTTCTAAAGCTCATAGATTTTAGATTCTTCCTCCTTCATATCAGCATCAGCAGCAGCCATTTCGAAATCTTGCACAGTTATCGTCCCTTCTTCACAGCCTCGTGCTGATCTCGGCCTGTTTTTCAAGAGCTTGCGCTTGCGCTTGCTGGAGATGGAGAGGGGTTGGGGCTTGTTGTGGAGCTTCCGGTGGTTGGGTCGCCGTGAACTGCTCTCTTCTTCCGCTTTCTGCACCTCACAATTCTTCCCACTTTTTGCAGATGTATGCGATGCACTGCAGAAGGAGGACCTGGAAAAGCTTTCGTTTACTGTGTGCAAAACAGCTGAAGGGCCAATGATTGAGGAATACACATGTAAGGCTTATTTAGAATTAATCATGTAAATTCGTTAAATCCCATTAAAAGCCTTGTTAGTTGGTGGGGTTTGTACCAAAAAAGCTTTTACTCAAGCATAAAATTTCTTGTGGTAAAAGTAAAAGGTAAAAGGTTAGTTGTAGTGTTTGGCTCCCCACACCACCTGCTCAAGCCATAGATATTTCAGGGTGGGGTTGGGATTGGGGATATCAAGGATTTGTTTGGCTAAGGTTTTGCTGTGAATCTGGGATGGGACTCATGAGACTAGGGCTCAATCAATGACATTACGAAGAGGTGAGAGGTGAGAGGGGAGAGGTGAGAGGCGAGAGGCGAGAGGCGAGAGGCGAGGTGAGGTGACAAAAGGAGCCACGTGATATATATATATATATATATATATATATATATATATATATATATATGCTGACCTGATTGTGGGTGTGGTAATATTTCGTTTTGGTCCGCCGGTTTCTATAGGTCGCCCTCCCATCAATTAGCAGTATTTTCATTTCAATGCCTTGACGAAGCGACTCTCATTCCCTCCTGAAAATTATGTATGGGAGGAACTAGAGGGGAAAAATGATGATGGGAGGAACAAAAGGTTTTAAATATATGTATATATATATATATATATATTTAATATGACACCATCCTTAATACATTGTTTAATTGTTTTTATGAATCCCATCTTGTTAATTAACAAGTTCAGTGGAATCCTTGCGCTGCCCACCAAAAGGCCGCATCATCACCCAAAGCCCGCATCATCAAATCATGATGGATATCAAGTCAAATAAACGATATGGCAATGCAACGTCGTTGGATCGTAAAACAATTCAAAAGATCATTCAATCAAATAAGCGCGAAATACTTTGGGTGGCACGATTATTCAATAGTACGGCTATTGGAATATCTCATTAATTCTATGTGGGCTTCAATGAATCTTAATAATTCTAGCACGACAATTGAATGATACGTACTCATTAAAATTTGACTCAAATAACCAATTAAAGATGCTTTACCAATGTTTGTTGACTATTCAATGAATTTTGTCCATTTAGATGTGCTCCTAGTTAAATCATATATAAAGAGTTTATCACCCACGAGCTCCCCAACTTCACTCACCAGATCGACACGTCAACTTTAAAACCGATCACGACGCCTGTGACGCAGGTTTTTATCACTCATGGCCCGAACTTTACTCACTAGACCTGGATGATGCTGCCTGAAACTTTTAAAATCAACACAGAGATGCCTACTTATAAAACAGACTTTGTGATACTTCCGTCTCAATTCGTTATCTTCCTGCCACTATAGCGTGTGTTACACGCTATAACTAATGTCAATTAATGTCAAGATCCCCATAACACGATATCGCAAAAGAGGTTTTCCGCTCCTAAACTAACTTAGCTAGATGTACTCCAACATAAAGTTGTCATGTTCATTCATTTGGGAAAATTTGGGGTTTTTTAAGTAACCCCTTCAATAGACCCAATAGAAAACTCACCTTTATGTTTTTTCAAAATTTAGAAATCAACCTATTTTTGATAAGCTGGTTTCAGCCATTCTATTTTCCTGCCTCAACTGTAACACATAAAACTCAACATATTTTGTATCTCACCTCCAAGTATTTTCACAATTATGCATCACAGAAATATACATGCCCCACAATGAGGGCAAAATGGACTTTTCACCTTAATTTTGTTATGTTTTATGTTCTCATTTTTATTTTTTTGTCTTTTATTCAATTTTATACCAAGATGCAAATCACATTGGCAATTTTTGTTTCATTCAATATTTCAATTATTGATTCATCGAATTAATTTACTTGGGCGTAGCCTTTTATCAATTGAATGTTCTATACTAAGAATATTAAGAGAAGCTGGGTCAACCAATTTGGACGGAAATGATAAGAAAAGGAGGGAAATTTCAACCAATTGGGGAGGGAAAATCGGAAAGAGAATGAGGGAAAGGATCGACCGTGTAATCAAGGGGTCTCAAAGGTCATTTCATCAAACATATGGTGCGAAATGACATATTTACCCCTCCTTTTAATTGACTGGGAGAGAGATAACGAAATTGAGACTAAGTATCACAAAGTCTTGTTTTTATAAGTTTGGTATCTCTCTGGTGGATTGATTTTAAAGTTCTAGTATCAACTACCTGTGAGTAAAAGTTCAGCTGCGGGTGATAAAAACCCTAAGTCAGCAGATCTCAAGGACGGCTTTTAAAGTTCTGCATCAATCACTTATGACAAAGTTCAGTACCGTGGGTGATAAAACCCTATATGTTAATTATGTTTGATTTTTATTTCATAACTAAAATTTAAGAGTGCAAAAGTAAAAATTTTTACCATTAAGCCTTTAGTACAAACTAATAGTCATTAATTAGTTGTCTAACAAGTTAGTTTAAACTAATAGTTTATTAATTAGTTGTCTAAAAAAGCACTTTAAGCATTTATATATTTTTTTTTTAACAAAAGATAAGATAATCTAAACTAAATAATATTTACTTTTGGGCCCAGAATTATCGTTAGTATGCGAATCAGTATGTAGAGAAAAGCATGTAGCTGCATTTCTGTAAGGGTTTAGACTACTCTCTCTCTTCCCTCTTTCTCTTTCTTTCTTCCATGGCTGTCCTCACCCCCATCCCCTCTTCACGCCTAATCTCATCTCTTCCACCACCATAACATTATGCACATCACCACCAGATTCACCTGGGACTGATCTCCGACCGTCCCCCACCAGAGGAACACATCCAAAGGTATTGACCGTTGAGCTCACTCACCATATTGGTTTCTTAAAGATCATGGCTATTTTAGATTCTTCCTTCATCAGCATCAGCAGCAGCCATTTCGAAATCTTGCACAGTTATCAGTCCTTTCACAGCCTCGTTCTTGATCTCGGCCCATTTTTTCAAGAGGTTGCGCTTGAGCCGCTGAGATGGAGAGGTTGGGGCTTGTTGTGGAGCTTCCTGGTGGTTGGGTCGCGAACTGCTCTCTCTCTTCTCCGCTTCTGCACCTCACAATTCTTCACACTTTTGCAGATGTATGCGATGCACTTGAAGGAGGACTCTGAAAAGCTGTTTACTGTGTGCAAAACAGCTGAAGGGCCAATGATTGAGGAATACAGCATGTAAGGCTTTATTTAGGAATTATTAATCATGTAAATTACTTTGTAAAATCTAATTCATTTGATTTGGACCTAGGTGCAAGCATAAAAATTTGATTTGGTTCGATGTTGGTTGAAATGGTGATTTTGGGTCTATGATTTTGTTTTTCCTGCCTTTTTCAGCAAAATATGAGCCTCGATTATGCTCAGAAGAAGAGGCTCTCGTAATGCTGACCAAAAATCCTTTGAGAATGGAGCTTGGGAGTGTAAACAGCAAGCACCTTGCATTACCTTGAAGGTAAACAGCATCATTGATCCTTGTGAAGACATGAGTTTCAGATCTGATTCCATGCAAAGGATTATTACTCTGAATTCACAAATTAATTAAAATGCCAGACCTACCATCTCTGATTAGGAATGCCATTTTCATTTGGGTGTGAAATGCAGGCTCTCATGAACACTGCCGCTATCATTCTGTACGCGTTGACGGCAAATGACAACCGAAAAGACATACGTATATCACAGTTCTCAAAGAAAAAACAAGATTGCCACCAGCATTCATAACATACTTCATTTATGTTTTAGAGACGATGCAAAAATTTGATGCACCAAGAAGATTCACGCTGGTCGCTGACATCATGGCATGCCCAGCGACTCTTCAAGATTATGTCTTGTATATCAGCACAATCTTCGTATGGATTTATATGCGGTTTGCGATGATTCTCAAGGAAGCTGATTCGAGTTTGATCGAGGCTCAGCTTCCTTGTCAGCATCGAGCATTTGTTTCCACACGGCGTCGACTCACTCTTTCCTGTAGTCTAACTTAATGCTATTATTTCTTGGGAGGGTCGAGTTTATAGCGCCAATGTAGTAAATCGACGCGATTTTATCTTTGATTTTGAGGGAAATATAAATATGTTTGATATTTGTTGAAGTGGGTTATTCATTGAGAATTTGTTGTCTTAGCTTCACCAGTTCAGCATACCATAGAGAAATTGTTGGTATTTTGCTTTTTAGTCAAGATGTTGATTTGTTTGTTTATGAAACAAGAAACTACTTCGCTTTTTTGTAGCAAAGAATCTGACTTATCCGCAACATTCCAAGAGGCCCATCTTATCGGCAACTTTTTTCGACAGCTCGAGACGCTTGTCATGTGAAATCGCATATTCGTAATTTGTCTAACGCTTCACTTTTTCCACATAGGTTGAGTAAAAATGAGAAGATTACGCCAGCGAATAGTAAACAAGAAAGCACCTTGAAGAGCATGTTTTACATAGCGGTTCTAAAGACGAGTAGTGTCGCATATAAGCATGGAAAATGGTGCATAAATTCAATATAATAAAAATGCACATAATTTTATTATTTATTTTAATTTGTTTATTTTCCTTTTTCATATGCCGAAAGTTTTAAAAACAAATCCATGAATATCCTTGGAATCCGTAAGAGGTCCCGACTCGCTTATTCCAAAGGATATTCATAGTTTTGTCAAGAAATCCTTCGTGACTGTATAAAATAAAAGGTAAATAAACAAAATTAAAATAAAGAATAAAATTATGTGGATTTTTCTTTATATTAATTTATACACCATTTTCCATGCCCATGATTAATAATGTCAGCCGCTAGATCTTTAAGAATTTTCCTTCTCTTAACATGCTTCTTCAAGGTGCTTACACTCGTGAATCAAATCAGATATCTTCCATTTTTCTCAACTCGTGGTGGAAAAAATGAAGCATTAAGATAAGCAATTCTCAAATCATAGCCACATGACCAAACCATCTCGTAATGAAAAAGTGTGAGCACTCGTTAATAAAGATAGACCTCTTTAGATGTTACGATAATTCAAGATTTTGTCGCCACAAAAGGAATTGAAGTTAGCTTTTGATTTCATAAACAAACAAATCAACATGCGTAACCTAAAAGCTAAAGAGTACCAACAATTTCTCTATGGTTATATGCTTGAGGACTAGTTGGACCCAAGCCAAAAGCCCCAACAAATTCTCAATGAATAACCCACTTCAACCCAAATATCAAACATATTTATGGTCCTTCCCCTTCCAAAATCCAAAGATATAAGAGACATGCGTCTGTTTACTCATCAGCATAAATACTTAAATTTCTCCAAAATTAGCTAACAATAAGTTAGACTACAAGGAATTATCGCTGATAGATGCTTAAATATGTCCAAATATAGACCAAAAGCAAACGACCTGAACGAATCGATCAAAATCGAATCGACTAATCTTCCTTTGAGAATCATCACAAAAATGAACCACCTATAAATCAAGCCACTACGAGATTATTACCACATGCCACCCAAGACTTTATAATCTTCAAGAGTCCTTTGGCCGTACTATGACAGTTCCGCGATTGAAACGTAGGATCTTCTTAGTTGCATCAAGAAATTTTTTTGCATCGCTCTCTACTCTAAAAACATAAACAAGTATGTTATGAATGCAATTGTATCATGTTACATTCTTTGAGGACCGGGTGATATGAATACGATGTCTTTTTCCTCGCTGGTTGTACCTGGGTATCAACCGAGCCATGCAAATGATAGCGAATTGTTGTTCCATGAAGGCCTGGGCAGCTTTCTATACACACACCCAAATTAAGAAAATCTTAAATTTCTAATCCAAGGATATTTAGCTCTAGCATTTTAATTGAGATTACGAACAATTTTATCTGCTTTGAGGACTAGTTGGACCTGAAGCTAAAAGCACCAACCCAAATATCAAACATATTTATAGTCCTTCCTCCAAAATCCAAAGATATTATCAGTTAGTTCACTATCCTTCTCTCTTCCGCACCGCACTGGGCCGAAGCCATGAACGGCGATCGCAGGCTCCCGGTACAAGCCGGATCAGGATCCGTCCAGGGTGAGAATCCGCCTGAACCCGGAACCGAAAAGGCAAAAGCTTGATGATCAGGACCTAAACAACGACCCCAAAATCAAGGTAGTGCTTTTACTTTTTTGTTTTAGGTTTGCGATCGGGGAATTTTATCCGGAATTTGTTTGCTGGCTCCGCTTGTGGTTGTGCGATTTGATTTTACGATTTACGAGGAATGGTATCTGTACTTTGTTGAAGAAAGTTCGCTTTAGGAAAATCTCAAATTTACTTTCGATTTATGCATCGTAATTTCTGTTCAGAAATCTATTTCATTTTAACTATCCTTTATTGCATTCATTAATCTGTGAAGTTAGATCGATCGAGTCATTCGTATAATCTCTATGTATGTTGGTGGATTAATTTATATTTTATAAGTGGCAACTTTGGAATTCAAAGATGATTACTCAGTTTAGGTTATTGATTTTGCTCTGCTTAATTATGCACATCGATATATTTTCACAGTTGATGATGCTGCTGTTAAGATCATAAGCAACACCACAAACATACATGAACCACTCAGCTTTGAGGAAGAAGTTGCTTTATGGGACAGATTTCTGGGGTGCTGGTACCTGGTATTTGCTTCCGCTCTGTGTGTGTATTCAATTGAAATTTGAAAATAGTTTTTATAAATATGTTACAAGGATAAAATTACTCTGGCTTACCGTATTTTTAATCAACTGGAACCAAATATAGATTATAAATACAATCCTTCTATCCTAAACACTTGTTCATTCATTCATTATATAATCTGTCAAAGTCGTATCAAGTGATTCTAAAATTACTCTGCCCCACCTTTTCTTTTTTGCAGTTTTTGAATGAGGGATTTAATGTAATATGTCTAGCTTACCCAATACATTGTAACTTCTTAGCTTTTTACCCATTTATGTGCTGGGAATTACAGTTTCACTATTATTTGTGTAATTGACTTAATATGTATTACTGCTTAATTTATACATGTATTTTTTGGTTTGTGTATACATTGAGATGCCCCACAATGTAATCTGTGCACATTGAGATGCTTGTTCTCCCTGACACTAGTACTCTGAGTCCCCAGTTTATGTTTGCCTAGTAATTGATGTTTTTGTCTTCTTATGACATATATTGATATATGTTTTAACATAACAGATGATGATACTAAGATGACGAGCCCCATTCTGATGATCAGTTGATTCTGGTTGTGGGATATTGAATATGGTAAAGCTTTTTGTTTTGTTATCTGGAATTTTGCTTTGGCCTTCTGTTTGCAGTATTTGAAGGAGTGTTTGTGTAATGGCTTCAATGTTTTTACAAGTCAATACATGTTTTTAATTTTTTGATATTTAACTATGAACAAACAGATAGCAGCAGTGCTATACTCCATCCTAAGGTAGAGAGTGTGGTTCGGGAACTTGTGGTATTTTATGTGCACCGATAAACACATCATGGTATTGCCCGTACCTTGATTATTTCACCTGAAGACGGATTATATTGTACCCGGCGCCCTGTTAAAATATGCAGTTTACTGGGTGGTGAAGTTTCCGAGGGGGAGAAAGTATGGGGTCCAAGGCGGGTCATTCTTTGGGGTTGACTGTGGTTGGTCAACAACTTCTCAAAAACAAAAAGAAAGAGACCGGTTAGCAAAGCACTTGCATCACTTTTCTTTCAATCATTCAACAAGAAATTCTCTTGTAGACTTAAGCCATGTTTGTCTTGCATATAATTCTTAAGATAGCGTTGTCCATTCTTGTGTGTCCTATGAGAAAATTAATGCTTTAGTTTTGGTTTGTAGCATGTGTGAGCATAATATTTGTACACATTTATTCCATAGAATATGGTTTTATTTTCTGTGCCTGCATTAGTAAAATGCTCAACAAGGTTTCTGCACCTGCTTTCCCTCTTTGGCAATCGTGATTGTCGTCACTGCATACTTTCAAACTTACTGGAAGGTGTTGACAATTGATGGTCTGTTATCTTTGGTTGCAGAGGTTCCCTTGACTTAAAGAAGGAAGGTAGAAGTCATTGAAGTAGGAGATGCCATCCATGGAAGAGTGAAAACAGACGACGAAGACTACTTGTCCGTTTCATTTAGTATTACTTTCCATCGATCAGTGACTACTTATCCTTAACTTGTTTTCCCTCTGGGCTATCGATAAACTGTTAATGTACACTCTCGTGACGTCCTAATTGGTAGTGTTAATTAAGCTATTTATGGAGACTTTGTAGTTTATATGGTTTGTTGGGAATTTCATTGAGATACATACTAGTATAATCCACTAACATACATACTATGGAGTGGTTTATGTTGTAGTTGGAACCTCGTCCTCTGATTCCACCAGGTGCTACTGTGCTACGTTTGTGGTGGTTGATCGGCAGAGTCATGTTCCTCTCTACGGCAAACTATAAATATATTCGTCATATATCCAAACGTTGTTCTTAATACTTCGTTTATATAAACTTTCATTGGAAACTATTTGTTGATTATTGGTGTGTACTACGCTAAATACATAGTTTAACGGGGAGTGGGTATTCGAACACGGGACTTCGGGTGCAAGGGCAAATGCTCTTAACCAACTGAGCTATAAGCCACTTCTTGTCGGTGGACTTCCCTCCACCCTCTTCGCCAGCAATGGTGTTTGTATGAGGTGAAACGATAGCAATTTTACTAAAACGTTGAGTGTAAACAATCTTCAAAAAGGGCGTCTCAAAATAAATTCAGAGGCTCCCTGAACCAACATGAATTAAAATCAGAAAATAAGGCCAGCTTGGCCATTCTATGCGCCGTAGTATCAACAAAACGACAAATATAGCAGACTCGTGAAGCAGTAAAACCTCTTAACCCAATTCAAGTATCGTCAGCCACCAAATCCTTGAACGAACAACCGCCCCGGAGACTACCCAGAGAATTAACGAGTTGCAATGCATCACTCTCCAGAATAATTTGAGGCCAATGATGATCCAAAGCTAATTGAACACCATCAAAGGCAGCCAAGAACTCCACTAAGGCGGGGTTTGTTATGTGCGATATTCGATGACATAAACCATGATTAATTATTAATGATTAATGATTTATACTTATTATTTCACACAAGTTGACCATCAAGACCATGTACAGCAAAACTATGAGGATCCTTTGAAATTAAAAGAAATTTTGACACACACTGCGGCTGGATTTGGCTCAGCCTTTGCTTTAGAAGAACTTGATAAAGGCTTTAACCCCGAAATGTCTCAAATCAAAGGGCATCACTTGGCAACTATGGCAATGCTAAGATGATCCCTAAATGATCCTAAATTTTTAAATTATAATTTCGGCTGTTAATTATAATTGTATTTTTCCTTTTACAGTGTATAATAACACTTCACAAGGATCGAATCCAATTATCAACAAGTGGGAACCGCTAGTTTATCTTGAGAATTATAACAGATTTGCCGACTCGGATCCATGTACGGTTTTCATGGGATTTAGAAAGTTCGACATTGCTAATACAAACAAATGCATTCGTGAGTGGCTCAGGTATGTAGCAGTATCACCACTCTCCTCTCAATCTAAGTAATTAAATCTTAGAAAAATAATAAGTTTTAATGTTTTTTTTTTCCAGTGGATTAGAATGCATCTGTCAAAAAGGTTTAAAGTGTTGCCGTATAATAGGTGGGAGAGTTGAGGATAAAATGTATATTACGCCGTGTGGTATTGGCAGAGGAAAAGATGGTTGAAGATTTATTTAAGTTGGTGGATGAATATTTTTGTCTGTGGATGCCTGATCATGTTGGAAAAATTTGAGAATTTTAGTGAGTGGGAATCAAGAACAATTTTGATCGAGATTAGATTTTTCCTAAAATTCACTCAAATTCAGATTGTTGAGAATTGGTTTAGGTATTCAAAACATCCGTATCCTCTCAATTTAGATTTTAGAAGTATACTTTAAAAAAGCAAATATTTTGTTATTTTTCCAGGATACAGGAATTTGTCGATGAAGATATTTGGCTTTCCCACATCGTTGGTGGGATGGCAGATGGAGAATTAGATGCATACAAATTACGTCGTGTGGTTATTGTTTTTGTTGCTCAAGTCAATTGCTAGTACAGAGCACTACATGTCTATAAAGAAGTTTTGTACATGACTGTTTGCATCATTATTTACTTTTACACCTCAAATAATGGTGCTTTTGTTGCATACATTAATTGTTGGTTGTCTTCTTTACAATACTGATAGATGAGTCGCTCGATGACCAAATAATACAAATGTAAACCTTGTAATATTTGACATTGTGCATATTTTAATTCTTTATTTTTGTATCCTATGTAACATTTGTAATTTATAACAACTACAGTAAAACCTCTTTAAAGTAATATTCTATAATGGACTAGCATTTTTAAAGTCATAAAAAATTCTGATCCCAATTTGGGAATAGTTATGTACTGGAATAAACTTCACATTGTAATAAGTTATAATTTTTCTTGGTCTCATTTTAAGGAAATACGCCTCCACGTAGTTATAATTGTCAATGAGTACCAAAATATGCAATATTACTACTTGTGATACCTTAGTACCATGACTATTCTCTAACCACTTCACAAGATCTTTTTGCTTCCAGTTGGGGTTTGATGTTTTTTTTTTGCACAACACAATACAAATCATTTTAGTTAACTGATTTTTCATATTGACCTTGGGTGCAATGGCTAATTTGATAAAGAAAAAAGAAAGGGCATTCAACACCCTTTATAAACACAACGGAGCCTTGGGAATCAAAGAACAATGCCCTGGAATAAAAGTAAATAATGTACATATGTGCAAGTAGGCCTAGGCATTGGGTGGGTTGGTCCGGGTTGGCACACAACCCGTTGGCCTACCCGTGATGTTCATATAATCATTTAATAGAACCATTACCGACCATATAATAAGGAACTCCGACTCACCCAACCCAAGTGTTTTTGGGTCGGTTGAACAAGTTTTATGAGTTGATCAGATGGACTAGAAGTTTGAAGAAATCGTAGTTTCAACAGCCAAGAAGAATGAAGATGAAATTATAAACTTGAAAGAGAATACAGCAACAACCGACTGGTTTTATTGCAAGCAGGCTAGTAGTGGCAAAAGTATACCAAGTTTGATGCAGTGGAGGAAGAAAACAGTTAATGGGCTTTGATCCTGTAGAAAAATTCCATGGGGTAAAGACCACATAAGCAAGTACTATCTTGCCATGTGTACAAATAAAGTGCAATATGCATTTGTCGGCTGGTAGGCTGGAATTTTAAAACCCATGTTTTAGCCATCCTATTATTGGACGGGTGGGTTATAGCTCGAGATTAGAAATATTAATTTTAAAACCGACCCAATCCGACCTAGTATGGGTAGGTTGGGCGGGTTGACCGATTTGTTCTTAAAAATGCCCAGCCCTATGTGCAAGAAATAGAAATGCCCAGCCCACGGGTGGGTATGTTTTGAGGTAAAAGAATGTTTTCTTTTGGTTTTTGTTTTAGGATTTACGAGGAGTATTATCTCGAAAAATTTTCTTTTGAATTATGCATTGTAATTCGTTCATATAGCACAATATTTGATTTAAAAATTGTCTTTTACAGAATATATTGGGGGGATGAGAAATTAACCAAATATAAATATATATATCCAACTTGTTATTTCTTTCATTACTCTGTCAAAGTTGATCAATTGAGTCATTCTATAATTTCTTTGTTCGTGGGTTAATTCGTATTAAGATAAAATTATACTAGTGTTTAGGGTTTGAATCGTTGTGTCTAGTCTTCTTTCAATGATGAAAGATATGTACAAGTATAGAGTTGCCTAGGTTTTCAAGTCTGGTATATATAAGCCCAAACTTTTATCTACCCGTCATCCCTTCTCTAGTGCCTTATCCACTACTCTCCAAATACCTACTCCCACCACCTTCAAATAACAAGCTTCTTCTAATCCTCACTGGCAAGCAGCAATGGCTGCAGAAATCGAAAGCTCTCCAATCTAAGAACCTGGACGCTTGTCCCACCACCCCATTCTCACAACATTATTGGATCCAAATGGGTTATCGAGTTAAATACAAGGCCGATGGCAGTTGGGATCGATACAAAGCATGACTCATTGATAAAGGGTTTCTTTCAACAACATGGTATTGACTACCATGAAACATTTAGTCCGGTAGCCGAACCAATAACTATCTGACTCATTTTATCTCTTGTTGTCCAGTTCAATTGGCAGATTACTCAATTGGATGTCTCCAATGCCTTCCTTCATAGTACACTTCATGAAGATGTGTACATGGCACAACCTCAAGGATTTGTTGACCCTCTCAGACCTCATTTTGTGTGTAAGCTTAACAAGTCTCTACATGGTCTCAAACAAGCTCCGCGAGCTTGGTATGAGGAGCTCTATCGTAGTATTCTCGCTCTCGAATTCCGTTCATCTATAGCAGATCCTTCTCTGTTTGTCAAGGTTGATCACTCATTCACTCACTTTTATACTTGTTTATGTTGATGATATTCTGATCACAGGAGGTAACTCTTCTTCTCATTGTGAATTTTTGAGTCTTATTTTAGTTGATTAGCATCCCTATTAATCCTCGGCAACGGCGCCTGTAAAATTTGATGTGGAAAATTAACTTGACACAATAAATTAAACCCTATTGTTGACAATTGTAGTAAAGATGTGTAGGATCGTTCTAAGCCGGGGATTAATTAGGGATGCTAATCTACACTAACTAGACTCAAAACAGAAACTAGACTCTAAACTAGACCTAATAAGTGATTTGAACGAAAATTAACTTTGACTTGACTCAAAATACTAAAGAAAACAGATTTTTGACTCAATAAACACGACTTAAGAAATTGGGGATTTGTTTTGACGAAATTAAAATTTAAAACAGAAACTTAGAAAACAAACTTTATGGAAACGAATCTAGTGAATTGAATGGGTAAATGACTAGCTAGAAGGTCCTCTCCACAATATGACACATATGCAAATATAAATCAATCTCCAGCTTATTCTTTCAATAAACCACGAATTCTCAACACCCCAGACATTAATTAGGTACGCTTAAATTAACCTTCAGATTTTCCTAACGTTATTGAATTGGATGATTGCATACGACAACTCCAAAGTATTCCCCACAAATCCCCTATATGATTGCATAATAAAGATACAAGCAAGAATCATTTAAGTTCTATGAAACCATAAGCATTGACGAAGCACTTGTTACTATGATTGTATGAAACTTATGCCAAGAATTTACTTAACGCAATCGATGTCCCTTCGATTTTTACTACTTGTGAATATAAGTTTCTAACGATTAGGTGAAAGTCCCTTATATTCAGTTCAAACTCCTAACATGCAAACTAACAGGCCTCCTTGCAATCAACACACCGTGATGCTTTCTGTAAACAGTTACAAATTGCACTCACAATTTATGAAACAATAACTGATGTAATCAATTCATATCACATATGTTCATGGCTTTGAATTCGCCTCTCTAGCTAAAAAGAAATTAGTTACTCATAATTACAATGAACAAAATAAATAAATTTAAACATAGATAGAATACACCTAAAACCCTGAGGCATGTCTGGGATTCGACTTTTGGCTCTGAGTGCTCTCCCCGTCAGCCTTCTATTTCTTCTGATTAAATTGCCTCAAATACTCAAGCACGGGTTTTCAGGAGAGTTTTGACTTCATTAGAAATCCTACATCCATCTGAATTAAGTACAAAGACACGCACAAACAGATAGCACATTATCTTCCTTGAAACCAAATCCGAGTAGGACTCTTTTCCTGTTTCGACCTTCAGTTACCAAAACAGCTGTAACATCTGCAATACGTATCCAAATGCCAATCTGTAAACTTGCGGAAACTGACTTCCAGAGCTTCTTCCAACCATATGGCACGACACTTAATTCTTTCTAACGAAATCTGGGCGCTCTGTCGAAGTTGGCAGTTATGCGCAGCACTGTCCAATTTTCACTCGATTCTGCTTGCAATGTACTTGTCTTCCAAACTTCTATCTCCACTCTTTTAGGATAAATTGGAAGTCCTCAAACAGTCATATTATCCAAATGCTCCCCATATGAAAATAAATCTCCCTTTTGCAGATGGAATTAGGTAGAAAATGGATTATGATAAGCGCTAGATAAGATAAGATAAGATAAAGCGACAAGATAAGCTGATAACGCTCTTCCTTATCTTCTTTGTCTTAAACTTATTTCTTCATCTTCAAAAAGCATCCTCACCTCATTTAAACTCCCAATTCGTCCATTCCGCTCCATATACATGCACTCCATTTAAGCTCAATTTTGCTCTAAAATGCACCAAAATGTACTTTCTGCTTCACTTGCCATTCTCAACCTACAAACACACGGTAAAAATAGCTTAAATCACTATAATAAACAATAATCATCACGTAAATGCAAGAAACAAGCTAACTAAGTCGCATAAATATGCTCCTATCACTCACTTTTTATACTTGTTTATGTTGATGATATTCTGATCACAGGTAACTCTTCTTCTCATTGTGAATTTTTTATCAACAAGCTCAGTACTTGGTTTGCTATGAATAATCTTGGCCCACTGCACTTTTTTCTTGGTATTCAAGCTCATCGAACAGCAGACACGCTCTTCTTGTGTCACGCTCTTCTTGTGTCAAAGTTGACACAAGAAGAGCGTGTCTGCTAGGCCGGCCCGAGCCTAGCCCTATTTTTTGGGTTGTGGGCTGGCCCGGCCCAGTCTTAGGGTCGAGTTTTATTCGGTCCAATTTTAAATGGGTAAGGCCTGGGCCATTCATTTTAGGCCTTGGGCTAGCCCATAGGCCGGGTTTAGGCTTGGCCCTTAAGCCCGTTCTTAGGCCCGATATTTTTTTAACTTTCTTTAATATAATTAGCTTTTTTCAACACTTATATAATTTAATTGACTATATTAACCAAACAAATACTTTAGTTAAAATGGTAAATGACAACTAATTGACCTAAAAGGTCCAAGGTTCAATTCTCAACAAAATTTTTTTTTTTTATATTTAAATGAAAATAATTAAAAGGCCAAATCTTGGGCCGGGCTGGGCGGCCCGCTCATAGGCTCAAATTTTCTCAACTCGTGGGCTGGGCCAAGACCTTGCATATTTGGCATAGGGCCAACTTTGTCTTGCCCAATTTTTTCTTATGGCCTAGAATTTTAGGACAAGGTAAGGCTTGGGCCTTAACTTCTCAAGGCCAGCCTGGTCCGGCCCATTTTACAAGTCTATGTCGAACCAAGTATGTTCTGGACCTCCTAACCAAAGTCAACACGCTGGATTCCAAACCATGTGCATCACCTTCATCTACTTCCAAACTTGATCCTTACGATGGTGAATTGCTTCAAGATCTTACCATGTACAGATCATTGGTTGGTGCTTTGCAATACCTTACTTGGACAAAGCCTGACATCACCTTTTCCATTAATCAAGTTTGTCAACATCTTCAGAATCCCAAAACAACTCATTTCACGGCCTTGAGTGTCGTGGCATAATGACTGCAATGATGAGACATGTTTGGTGACTTGTGTACATGAAATACGGGACATCTTTTCACATTTTTCTAGAGGTTTCAACTGTCAAAGCGGAATTCTTGAAGGGAGGCATTCCTGATTCAACGGTGAGATGAATCCTATCTCCTTTCTATAAGCATCTTGGATTTCTGCCATTTTTTTCTTCACGCTTCCAAACTGTCAAATCTTCCAAACCCAGAAAAATCTTTGAAAAGCTTCAAATCTTCTCAAACTTTCAAATCCCAAATTTTCTTCTCATTTTCCAGATCCAGAAATGGCTTCATCCAGTGCAAATCCCTTTTCATCTTCTCTACCTGATCACTTCAAACCTCCAATGGTTAGAATCCGCAATAAAGAGGATTGCGATTCATTCTTCAAGGTTCACCGCAGCCTGGTGAACAACTGTAAAATTCGGTAGGAGGCTGGCAAGGATATTCTCGCGCCTCTAGAAGATCCTTCTTCTCCAGAGCATCCATGTACCAGAATTCATCCCTAGTATATTGATTTGGGCCTAAAGTTTCCAATCTCAGACTTCCTAAAAGATATTCTCGTTTGCTACAACGTGGCACTCTGCAACCTAACTTCGACGACGTATCGGATCATCACCAACTTCGAACTTCTAAATAAATGGTACAGGGTAATACTCAGAGTTCAAGAATTTCAAGTCTTGTATACGATGCGAAAGAGCTCAAGCACTCATTATTACTTCTAGGCTAGGCCAATTCTCCTCATGCACTCTAAGGACCGCTAGTATGATGGTGATTTTGTGTCCCTTGGAAGGGTGATATGAGATTTGGCAAACGGGGTAAACTAAGTCCCCAATACATTGGTTCGTATGAGATCATTGAGCGTATAGGCGCAATTGTTTACAGACTAGTCTTGCCACCAAAGTTGTCCCGGGTACATGATGTTTTTCATGTTTCTAGGTTGAGGAAGTATGTACCGTACGAGTCACACATACTACAGCCCCAGCCTTTGCAACTGAAGAGGGATTTGAGTTATGATGAGAAACCAATAGAGATTCTGGACGGGAAAGAGAAGGTTCTGAGGAACAAGGTGATATCGCTGGTAAAGACTCTATGGAGTAATCACGAGATTGAGAAGGTTACTTGGGAGACTGAGGAGCACATGTAGGCCTAGTATCCACAATTGTTCCAGTAAGTATGTCTAGAAATTTCGTGGATAAAAGATTGTTACAACCGGTCTCTAATTTTTCATATATATTTCTCGCATAGTTGCGAAATTACCAAACTAACCTCAAAGGGTAAGTGTTGCCTTTTGTTGACCTTGTCAACATGAGACATATAAATTATATTCTTAGAGTATTCTAGTAGTACTCATCGATACGAACTCATGGGCGCAAGAGGAGCGTAATTTGGAGCTAAAATGAATATTCTACGAAACTTTCAATTTCGAGGGCAAATTAGTAATTTTATGTCAATAGTAGATTTTATAATTTTTCCTCAATTTTATTTATTTTCCCTTTCAAAACTCTAACTCCATTCCCCTTCCCCACTTCCCCATTCTCTCATCTCTCTCGACGACACACACGAACTGGAAAACAAACCCAGCAGCCCCGCCACTTTTCATCAAACCCAGACCACCATAGTGACCCTCCCTCTCTGGTGAACGAAGCCTTGGTCATCATCTCTTGAAAGTCGAAACCAAAATCGTCCAAACTAAGGACCTCTAATGAGACTCCACTGTCCGGCAAATTTCCTGTCATTTCCAGCAAAGGTAAGCCTCGAGACTACTACCATTAAATAAGTCTCGTCAAGTAGATGAATTTTCATATATTACACGCATTAAACGGTTCGGTTTTACGCAGATCGAAGGGGAAGAAACATTCCCCAGTTTCCAACGAAGTTCCAGTGAGTTCTGTGTGTTTCTGACCTGTTTCAGGCCATCTTTGATTAGTTTTTGGACTCCCAATAGGTATAATCTTATTCCTCTCTTCGTAAGCTTCGTTTTGATATAAAGATCACAGAATTTGGTTAAGTAACGAAGTTAAACGAACCCTAAACATTTTTAGCCCAAAATCTGCAGAAACCGGCCAAATTGCAGCCCAAACAGGGTCGAACCGACCCGATTACCCGGTACCAACCCGTTTACCATATCCATTTCCAAATCCGCGTTGAAATATTCCTAGAATATTTCGTCTGTAAACCTAACAGAAGCTAACGGAATATTATGATTTTGACAAAATATTCCGTTATATTTAACAGGGTAAGCTAAGTCCCAGATACATTGGTCCTTATGAGATCGTTGGGCATATAGGCGCAATTGCTTACAGACTAGCCTTGCCACCAGACTTGTCCCGGGTACAAGATGTTTTTCATGTTTCTATGTTGAGGAAGTATGTACCGCACGAGTCACATGTACTACAGCCTCAACCTCAGCCACTCTTTCTCTCTCTCTCCCTTAGCGGCGACTCCAGCAATCGGCGTGAGGAAGAAGGCAGACTTTACGGCGTTAACTTTTTCGTCAGATTAAGGTATATCCCATTAGACTTATCGGAATATGTTACGGTTTCCATCCGTTAGTTCCAGTTAGCCAATCCCACGCGTGGCAACTGCTGCAGGCGCGTGAGGGAGCGTGAGACCACTGTGGTGGCACCTGAAGGCGCGTGCGGCCGTCTACGGCGGCGCGCATGGGGGTGCACAGTGGTGGTCACGTTTTAAGACAACGGGAATCATTTTTTTAGCTCTGTTTTCCTATAAGCTTTATAGTATATAAATCCTATTAATTACTTCATTCGTATGATTGGTTCAATTAGGTTGAGATTTAATCTCAACCATTGATTTGAGATTGAATCCTTCTAGCCCTATCGATCGATTCAAAACTTCTTTTCTTCTTCTCTCTGTGCTTCTACTCCGTTTCTCTCTGAATCTCAGGTCGTGCTTCTGCTCTGTTTCTCTCTGAATCTCAGGCTAGCTACCATGCACCACCACATCTGCTCTGCTCTAATTTCATTGCTTCTCTCAACCACCACGACTCTGTCGCTTAGCCATCACCACTACCCATATCATCCCTTCCCTTCGTTCCATTCCACCACCCCACCACTACCTATCTCAGCCACCAACACCAGAACTTCTCTGAGTTATCTCTGGGCCCGAGATCTTCACAGATTATTGGATTATTGATTATTGGTAAGTATATCACCTATAATTTCATATTAAGGTTTGCAGGATTTGGGGATTTGTGAATAATTTTTTATTTAGGGTTTTCAATTTCTCTTTGATCTCTGTGATGAGTGATCTATGTTGTTTGCAGGCTTGCAGCTGTTCTGTTGTTGTGTTGTTGGCGTTGGTGTTCTGTTGTTTGAGAACTACAACCTACGATTGCTGACTGTTGTGCATTGTTTGCTACAGAATTAAAGTGTACTTCCTCACTGTTGTGCATAGTTTAACATGTTAGTTTATGCATGTGTGGAGTTCAACAATTAGTGATGATGACTTGTGTTGCTAATGTACTAGTTCTAGTCTGGTCTTTCGGATTCAATTTTCAGAACCCAATTCAACGTGTTCATTTGCCGATTTTAGTCAATGAGGAAATTTGAGCATTAGTTACTTTTCTGGTTTGAGATGAACTAAAACTTTCATGTCTTAATCGACTGTTTATACTTTTGTTTATTGACCATGGAATGACTTTATTGAATTAAGGTGTGCTTTTGTTGTTTGATGTGATGATAGACGAATGAATGTGGACTAAGTGTTGCTGTTCTTTTGTTGTTTTTTGATGTGCTTTTGTTGTTTGATGTAGTGATTTTGTTGTTTGTTGTGCTTTTGTTGCTACTGGTTGCTTGCTGAAATTAATTGGGATTTATATTTGTATTGTATGAGGAAATAAGAGACCTAGCATGTACATGTGATTATAAGGAGTTTGGCTATTCTCCATATTGCCATTTGATTTTTCAGTGGAACCTGAACTTCTTTCATGATATTAGAGCATGGTGTACTGTGTTAGGCTTAAAAATTCATCACACGTGAGATTTTATGAGAAACCTCAACTTTCTTATGTAAAACCAATTCTCCAATCATAATCTTGTGCGGAGCTCTTCACCAAAGCTTTGCCAAAATCTACTTTGAAGAAGATGCTATATCGTATTTGTTTGCTTCGAGTTTATAGTTAGAAATTTGTGCCCGCGCGTTGTTGCGGGATTGAAATATTTGATGAAATATATAATAGACTTTATTGCAGAAGATTAATACTATTTACATTGAAAACGTTAAGTACATTGTTATACACAAAAGATTTGATTGACCTTGGATTGATAGTAGTATTCAAACAAAATATTAGATTTATTTACACACTTTCTTCCGTGATGAACTGTAGGCACGAGCCCTACATTTTCTCTCTTTTTTTGAATTAAATTTGCTTGATCCAAACATAAACATCAATTAATTGAAAGTGTTAAAAAACTGAAATAACAATTAAATCAGATGCATAAATAAAAGCAGATGCTAAACATGGAAAAAAATTACATAGACAAAAAAAGAACTATGTTAATTTCTACAAACCTGGACTGCAAGACTCAACCTTAAGATTTTATAAACCTAGATTCTGTAAATTCATCTTTTTCTTATATGCATGTTTCATTATATGGGCAATACATTGAGCAATATATATCCCACATAAACACTCACAACAGTTGCATCACTCTATCATCTATGTTTCTTTTTGTTTATTTCCTTTCATCTAACTAAAAGCCAGATGATTGTCAACAAATGCTCGAATATATTAAAAGTAGCAAAAACCAGAATAATACTTTGTTTATTCTATATCTACCGTCGGATAACTAATGGAATTACATAATTGCCACTTTTAACCTGTTACTCCAGCTGACAGTCAAATATAGGAAGAAAAACTATTTACCTTAATACTCTGTTTTACTTCGTCTTCAAGTTGTCTTTAGGAAGCTTTGTCAAGAATTTTGCTTAACCACCACCACGCTATAAGAAAATAATCAAATAAATAAATAAATTACCTCAGTTATGAATGAAGTGAGTGAAAAATTAACCAAACAGACATAAATATTTACTCAATTTTTATGTTGAATTTCAATTCGAAAACTTGGCTGATCAGATTTCAGAAAATTTTGGATCAGATTTCAAATTATCGTTAAAAAATAAATAAAAAAACCTTAATATAGAGTGAAAAATCGAGCAACTAAAAAATTTAATGTTTGAAGAAAAAGCAAAATCGAGCATGCATAAATCAGCTATGGTGGAGAAGAAGAAGTTTGGCACAGTCAAATCAAGTGTGCATTTAGGTCAATCACTATCCCAAAATTAATAAATTAACATATAATTAAGCATGCTATTTGACTAATCCAGAAGAAGGTAAAATGAACTCCTAACTACCCTTTTACTACAGATTTGGTTATAAAAACAAAGAGTCTAAAAGTATGTATGCAATAAAATGACTTTATTACCTTTTTGTAAGTGATTTTGCCTTGCTGCAGCCCTCTTTAGCTTGCTGGAAGCTGCATGGTTGAAATTGATAAGCACATAGATACAAATGCAATACAACAGAAGGATAAGATGAGTAAACATAGAAATTGGTATAACAAAACAATACTCATTAATACATTGGTATCACAATTTTTTTGTTGGTACAAAATGAAATAGACGGAAATAAGCATAATATTCTACAAACATAGCAAAAGGGAAAGCAATTTTCAGATATCTTATTCCTAACCATACATGTCACATCTCGGACCTGCTCTGTCGTAGCACGATATTGTCTGATTTGGGCCACGTTCTCACGGTTTTGTTTCTGTGAACTCACGAGCAACTTCCCAGTGGATCACATATCATGAGATTGTTCTAGCCCAAACTCGCTTAACTTCGGAGTTCCAATGGAATCCGAAGTCAGTGAGCTCCCAAAAGGCCTCATGCTAAATGGAGGTGGGCATGTACATGTAAGGCACATCACCGCCTCTCCGTTGCTTGATATGAGATGTCACAATTCACTCCACTTAAAGGGAACCCGGCGTCCTTGCCGGCACATCCGTACCGAACGGCAGAGTGGCTCTGATACCATTCTATCACATCCCGAACCGGCTCTGCTGTAGCACGATATTGTCTTCTTTGGGCCACGCCCTCACAGTTTTGTTTCTAGAAACTCACAAGCAACTTCCCTGTGGGTCACCCATCATGGGATTGCTCTAGCCCAAACTCACTTAATTTCGGAGTTCTAATGGAATCCGAAGTCAGTGAGCTCCCAAAAGGCCTTGTGCTAAATGGAGGTGGGCATGTACATATAAGACACATCACCGCCTCTTCGTTGGTCGATATGGGATGCCACAATTCACTCCACTTAAGGGGAACCCGGCATCCTCGCCGGTACATCCGTACCGAAAGGCAGAGTGGCTCTGATACCATTTTGTCACATCCCGGACCAGCTCCGCTGTAGCACGATATTGTCTGCTTTGGGCCACGCCCTCGCGGTTTTGTTTCTAGAAACTCACAAGCAACTTTCCTGTGGGTCACCTATCATGGGATTGCTCTAGCCCAAACTAACTTAACTTCGGAGTTCCAATGGAATCCGAAGCCAGTGAACTCCCAAAATGTCTCGTGCTAAATGGAGGTGGGCATGTACATATAAGGCACATCACCCCCTCTCCGTTGGTCGATGTGGGATGTCACAATACATCCAAATAAAATAAAAATAAAAAGTATTTTCATGATTTTTAAAAATTATATTAAAATTAGTCAAATTCCCTCAAAAGGTAACTTTCAAATTGAAAAACTCCACATAAGGCAACCCAAAAATTAAACTATACCTCCATTTAGCATGAGTCCTTTTGGGAGCTCACTGACTTTGAATTCCATCGGAACTCCGAAGTTAAGCGAGTTTAGGCTAGAGCAATCCCAAGATGGGTGACCTACTGGGAAGTTGCTCGTGAGTTCCCATAAACAAAACCGTGAGGGCGTGGCCTAAAGCAGACAATATCGTGCTACGGTGGAGCCGGTCCGGGATGTGACAGAATGGTATCAGAGTCACTCTGCCGTTCGGTACGGATGTGCCAGTGAGGATGTCGGGTTCCCCTGAAGTGGGGTGGATTGTAACATCCCACATCGACTAACGGAGAGGGGTTGATGTGCCTTATATGTACATGTCCACCTCTATTTAGCAGGTCCAGAATGTGACAAAAACCCATTAAAATTGATCCCTAATTCAGTGAAATATTTCAGAGAGAGTACGGACAAAAGGGTAAAGGAGCTTTAATCTTTAACCTATTTGTTGAAATGGGTTTCCTACCGAGCTACCCAGAATCCTAAAAATGCAAAAATTTCCAAAATTTTTACTTGAATGCACATGTTTTAAACCAAACGAAAAGTCAAATGTAAAAATAATCAAGGGCATCCAATTGAAATCAGGTTGATAAATATTATAGCTCCCCATTGTCAAAATTTCATTCTGATATATATCTACATTCTTTCCTTTTAATTATTGACAAAATCCAATTTCAGAGAATAAAAGTCTCATTAAGGTGGATGTCAAGCTACAGTCATTGCTGGAAAGAAACACACTTGAAGCTACCAAATAGTAATAGTCCGGGTAAAGCTTTTTCAAATCGAATTGAAATTATGAAAATCCTAACCAGCTCACCTGTATAAATAAACCGCCACAAACACAAAGTCAATGTTATTGATCACATAGCTGGATAATCCCAACATAGCTCTTTGCCTAATAACTGGAACCAATGGCGCCAAAACTGAAACCTTGTGCTTATGAATTCGGGCATTCGACATCAAAATTTAACATTAATTACAACATGCAGACCCAAAATTTGATCAATCAAATAAAAATTCTCAAAAGTTTTGAATTTTAACATCAATTACAACATGCAGACCCAAAATTCCTAAATAAAACTTACCCACATCTTTAATAGAAGACCTAAATAAAAAAAATTAAAACTCACCCAATTTATTTCATGGTAAATAAAAAAGAATTAAGATGGAGAAAAGAGCCATAGTCAGCAGTCAAGGAAAGTTGCTAGCTTACCTCGTCTTGTATTGAAGAGGCTGAGGTCTCCGTGAGTTGGAATTGGAGCGAGAGATAGAGTTATAAGTTCAATTCCAGTAGCTAGGGCTTTACTGATGGATGAGCTGGAGAAGAAAAAAAAAGAGTTCGAGAAAATGGATTGGTGGTGGGTGAAATGCTGGTGGCGATGGTCGAGAGGGTTCTCAGGTTTTCTTCAGAGAAGCACAACGCTGTCTAGAGGAGAGAACGACAGCACAGGCGTCTCGAGTCTTCTAGTCCAGCTAACCCGCTTGCGGGGCAATTTCGTCCTTTCACTGTGTAGACTGACAAAAACAATAGGGTTGGAGAGTGATTCAAGGGCAAAACCGTCAAAACACTTTTAATGAACAGTGTTTTACAACTGAGTTTAAGTATAGGTATAATGTGGATTGTACAATGTAGGATGAATTCTAGCCAATCTAGTACACACACTACCTATGACAACACATATCAGTTTGATGATTATTACGATGAAGAAGAATATGAAGATGTTGAAGTTGAACCGAATGGGGAGGGTGATATAGTTATGGAAGTAGAAGAGATTCAATAGGCTTGCAGTCAAGTAAGTGAACAAAAATCGAAGAAGGGGTCAAATAGGGGGAAGGGCCAAGTATTGTGTGGCTAGATGCCGTTAAGGTAAGGAAAATCGATTTCTCGGGGGTTAAAAAGACAATAGCTATTTGCAATCTTTGCAAAACTGAGGTACCCCCTGATTCCCAAAAAAATGGGACAAAGGGTATTAGGGATCACCTAATGAAATGTGAGGGTTCTCATCTCTATAAGCCTCCCGATTCGACCCAGCCCATGTTGACTCAAGAAAGGATGGGTAGTACAATGGTCCCTCACACCTTCAATTAAAAAAGGCTTGATTGGAAGTGTGTGAAGTGGATTATTAAGGCGGAGATGCCTTTTAGGGTGGTGGATCAAGAAGATTTTAGAGCATGGATACATGATCTTAATCCTAAGTACAAAATACCTAATAAGAAGAAGATTCTGGAGGTGGTTTGGGACTTGTTTATTATGGAGAAGGCTAAAATTATGAGTGTGCTAAGTACTTGGATCTTGATCCAAAAAATTAATTACATGGTAGTTACCTCTCATTTTTTGGACAATGATTGGCATTTGCCCAAGAGGATCATAAGTTTTATGAAGATCACTTCTCACAAAGGCGATGACATAGGAAGTGTCTAAAATTGTGTTTGAGTGAATTGGAAATTAATAAGATGTTTAGCATTACCGTTAATAATGCTACTTCAAATGACACCGCGATCGAATACATGAAAAGGAGGCTTACATCACTTGGGACACTTTTGCTTGATGGGGCACACTTACACATGAGGTATGCTTGTCACATCGTTAATTTGATTGTTAAGGATGGAATGGCAGAGCTTGGTAGGGAGATTGAGGAGATACAGAATTGTGTGAAGTTCATTCACTCATCCCCCGCGAGGTTGGACAAGTTTAGGGACTTTGCCATCTTAGAGAGAATGGATAAGATGTCAACGGTTCCCTATGATGTTGCTACAAGGTGGAATGCCACATATATCATGCTTAATAGTGCTTTCAAGTACAAGCGTGTGTTCTCTAGAATGGCAGAGGAGTGTGGCCAATTTATCTCTTATTTTGAGGAGGATGTTTTTAGAGAGATAAATGGGGTGATGGAAAGGTGCAAGCGGGTGGGACCTCCGGTGGAAACGGATTGGACGATGGCGATGAGCTTTGCTCATTTCTTTAGAAGATTTTATGATTCTACCATTAAACTAAGTGCCACCAAAACTCCTACTTCAAATTTAATTTTGGGGACGGTGATCTCATTGCAAGTGGAGATTGAAGAAAAAATTCAGGATTCCTCTAATACAACTTTGCAAATTGTGGCAAGTTCCATGAAAGCCAAGTTTGACAAGTATTGGGGTGAATTCGAAAAGATTAATCTAGATGGAGACAAATCTAGATGAACTCAGCTATTCATGGGATGAGATATAGAGGATGTTAAAAGAGTTGTTAAAAAGACAATGAATGATTTGTACAATGTCTATAAAGCGCCTTCTACCTCTAGTACCCAAGTGTCCCAAAGATCGATTGTGGAGGCATCTCCAAATGTGAGTGGTGTGAGTGGTGTTAGTGACGTGGATTATGGGGATGATGTGGAAGTAAGGATGGAAAGGCGGGTATGGAGAAAAGAAAAGTGGCTCAACAAAGGGAGATAGCAAATGAAGTTGATAAGTATTTTAACAATCCCTATGAGAGCCTACGGAATCAAGACTTCAAGCTTTTGGATTGGTGGAGATTGAATTGTTCTATATATCCAATACTTGCTAAGGTTGCTAAGGATGTTTTTGCTTTTCCAAGTAGCACCATTGCTAGTGAAAATGTTTTTTCCACTTGGTGAGAGGATTGTGGATCCTTTTAGGGCTTCCCTAGCCTCTAGAAAGGTTGAGGTGTTAGTATGTACTAGTGATTGGCTAAGAGGTGAAGAAATGAATTTGTACAAGGACCCAACAGAAGACGACCTCACATTCTACAAGGAATTTGAATTGGAATCGCGTAAATGGAACTGAATTTCATATTTTCTTTATTATACATCTTATCTTAGCACTCAATACATTTACTTTTTATTTCTAATCTGAATATTCCATTATTTATTCTTTTATGTAGGTACACTTAATGTTCAAGGCGGAAATCCAAGTCAAGGGGAAATGCAACCACCTCCTCCTCCACCACAACCACCTCATCCAACGTTTCAACCACGTCCACCACCACATTCTTTTTCAACTTCAAGTGGAAGGGGAGGTCAAGCTTCTACAACAACTACACGGGGAAGGGTTGAAGGTTTTACAACTACAAGTACAAAGGAAAGGGATCAATCTTCTACTTCTACAAGGGGAAGAGGTTGAAACAGGGGAAGGGTTCAAGGTTAAATCTTTATCGAATTCATAAACATTAAACTTCTTAACTCTACTTTTTAATTTGTGGAACTTATTTGGATTACTTTATTTCTTTTGGGTTCTATAATTGTTGCAAAACTAATAATTTTATTCGGCTTGTAACTTATTATTTTGATTTTTGGATGTTTCTTTAAACTTTATGTTTTAAAATTTCGGATCTTGCCAAATGAATTGCACATTGAGTGCCACAAAAAAAATGAGGTTTTGTAAAGCTTTGGAACCATTTTGTAAAGTTTCTAATTGTAATATGGGCCAAAAAAACTTAAATAAGTGCTACAAATTTTTTTGGGCTTATGTTACATTTCGAGGAGGCCCAATACCGAAGTGGCCCGAACCATTTGGTAATACCGAAATTCGGTATCCCAAACCAGTCGGTTCGGTTTCGGTATCACGATTTCCCAAACCAAAAAAATTGGTTTGGTATCTGGTTCAGGTGTTTTGGCTTAATTCTCGAACCGAACCCAGCCCTATTCACAAATTGAACACAAACCCACAAAATTGGACAAAATTTGAACAAACCCCAATTACGATTAGCCCCTAACTCACAAGTTAAACTCAAATACCACACCCAAAACCCCAAAACCAATTTCAAGATTTCAGAACTTTGCAAAACTAAACCAGTAATAATAGTAAAAATGACAAAAACATAGACTTAAACAGCATCGATCGGACCCAAATCCCCAAATCAACGATCGAACAACTTCAACTAGTGAACGAGAAATATAGAAGAAAAAAAAAAGTAGATAGACATGGCTGTAAATGGTGTTGGGGAAGAAAAGGGGTTCAATAGAGACAGTGGAAAAGTAGAGGAAATTTCTGTTTGGATGACAAAAAGGATCCAAGGTTTGGATGGGCTAATTAGTACATCAACGATTAACAAAGAAAAACATGGTAAAAAAATCCCTCACTTAAAAAATGACATACATGCGAACTTATCCGTAATTATATCAAATAGAACACATTTGTAAACGTATCAAATAAAACACATTTTCAATTTCTTATTTTTCATTACTTACTCAAACTAATCCGTAAATGCAAACAACACTTAAACTAAAATTTACAGCTAAATCGAGTAATTATATCAAAATTAGTTCTTCCACTTGTTCGAGTTTTCGAAATGCCAAACACTTACTAAAGTTTACAGCTAAATCAAGCTATAGATATTTCGTGGGTGGGGTTGGGATTGGGGATATCAAGGATTTTCTAAGGTTTTGCTGTGAACCTGGGATGATGGGACTCATGAGACTAGGCTCAATCAATGACATTACAAAGAGGTGAGAGGTGAGGTGACAAAAGGAGCCACATAATATATATATATATATATATATATATATATATATCTGTGTGTGTGTGTGTGTGTATATGACTGACTCAGGTCAGTCAGGTGTAATATTTCGTTTTGGTCCGCCGGTTTCCCATAGGTTGCCCTCCCATCGATTAGCAGTACCTTTCATTTCAATACCTTGGATGAAGCGACTCCCCATTCCCTCTTGAAAATTATGTATGGAAGGAACGAGAGGGGAAATGATGTAAGAGCATGAGATGTATATGTGGGATGCAAAGTCACTTTTACATTTTCATATACATTTTTGGATATGCATTTTTGTTCCTATGTATAGATATAAATGTGGAAATGTGAGTTTTGATTTGCAAGTGTTCATTCATTTTTGTTTAATTTTCTTTTGTCTTAATTTTTTTAAAATTTTTTTTTTTTTTTTTGCACAATTCGATCAAAAAATTTTAAAATTTGGACAACATTGATTTCATTTCATTTAGACGTTGATTTCATCATAAGAAGGTTGAAGCAAAACTAGAAAAAAAAATTAGATGAGGAAGTGTTTTGTGTGAGAATTGAAAGAAAAGAAAATTGGTGGATGGATGAACAAATGTTATGCCTATGTATAAAGGGAACTGTTTCTTTTTTAAATAGTATTTTTTTATAGATTATTTACAACCATTTGATTAAGCTTTGCTTGAATCTTGACATTCCAAATACATATACGTTTGCACTCACAAGAAAGTGGGGGCCCCCACTATCTCATGTTTGTCGCGTATTGGGCATATTTGCAAGTAGGGGAGCGCGAGTTGCTTCTCTTTTTCATCCCACATGAACTTTTCCCTTCTTTTTTTTGTTGTGGAGCCCACCTTTTGTGATGCAAAATCAGATGCAAATATGCATCTTTACATGCCTTTTCGGTGAGTTGCAGAATTTGGAACTTATACATCACCAAGACTGAGCAACTATCTGGCTGTGGGAGATGTAAAAGTTGCTTTACAACCCTATTTACATTCCATATTAGAGATGCTCTGAGGGAGAGAAATGAAGGAAGATGATTTAAATGACAGCACCAAAAATGAAAAATACTATTAATTTGGAATTGCTCCTTGTAAACAAAATATATGCACTTCTTTTCACATAAATAAATATAGTTCAAGAAGGGGCTCGGGCAGGAGAAGGACTTAGGTACATAAAATGAGTTCACCATCGCGTGATTTCTCAGTCTAATAATGTTGTATATGTTGTGCAAAAAAGAAACTTACACATGACATACTATTATTGGACTAGAATGTCATAGTAATGGTAAACTAGTTCCATACAGATTGTTTATTATAGCGACAAGTTTAAGAACAATGTGCACAATTTTGTCAATTATAGGGCCAATTTGAATAACAATTTGATTTTTAGATTTCAGTTTGGGAGCTTTTAATTAAAACCCATTATGTAGTTTGATTTCACCATACACTATCATCACTACTATCAATCTCACTTTCATATTATGGTGAAATTAAACTAAACAGATCTTAATAGTTACCTATTAATAACTCAATCGGTTGATTTGCCACCTTTGTAGGTTTTTTTTTTCTTAGTGTTTATTATATTAACAGATATAGACGCCCGTGGCACCCATTTTGGGAATTTTTTTTTTCTCAAACTAAACAGATCTTAACAGATTGTTTGTTATAGATGCCCATAGCACCCATTCGAAAACAAATGGTGTCTTTTCATGAACAGTTAATATATAATTTAGTAAGTATCAACTAGTCATTGTTTTAGTGGCATTTATTAACTCCTCCGCTCTATTCTAACAAGTCTCTAATTCAAGAAATTTGTATAAGTGACCGGTATTCAAGTAGGTACTTCACGTGTCATAAAATAAGTGGAGGAATACGAAAAAATATATCATTTCCTCCACTTTGATTATAACGTGTGGAATACTACTTAAATACCCGATTTTAAAAAAAATCTCTAATTCAAATGATATAATACCTAAACACATCCCCAAACCAAAGTTAATTTGGTGGTATAGGTTTTAAATATATATATTTAATATGACACCATCCTTTAATACATTGTTTAATTGTTTTATGAACTTCATCTTGTTAATTAACAAGTTCAGTGGAGTCCTCTCTTGCGCTGCCCACCCAAAAGGCCGCATCATCAAATCATGATGGATATCAAGTCAAATAAACGATATGGCAATGCGACGTCGTTGGGCGTGAAACAATTCAAAAGATCAATCAATCAAATAATCAGAAAAATCTTGGGGTACGTATTATTTAATAGTACAGCTAAAAAATAGTCTTAGATTAATTTGCGGTTAGTCTCAAATGAATCTTAAACCATTTAAAATACGTATAATTGAATGATATGTACTATTCAAGTTTGACCTCAAATAACTAATTAAAACTCATTACCAATGTTTGTTGACTATTCAACGAATTTTGTCTTATTTGGAGTGTGCCCTAATTAAATTATATATGTTGATTATGTTTGATTTATCTCATAACTAAAAATTCAGATGAAGAGTGTGGGAGAAAGTAAAAGATTTCAATTAAGCTCTTTAGTACTAACTAATAGTTTATTAATTAGTTGTCTAAAAGAGTTAATTTAAGCATTTTTTTTTTTAACAAACGATAAGATAATTTAAACTAAATAAATTTAATTTTGTTTTTTTCCTTATTTTACTTTTGGCGCGAATTATCGTTAGTCTGCGAATCAGTACGCAGAGAAAAGCATGTAGTTGCATTTCTGTAAGGGTTTAGACTACTCTCTCTCTTCCTCTTTGTCTTTCTCTTTCCATGGCTGTCCTCACCCCATCCCCTCTTCACGCATAATCTCATCTTCCACCACCATAACATTATGCACACCACCACCAGATCTGCACCTGGGAGTCTGGGACTGGATCTCCGACCGTCCCCCACCAGAGGGACACATCCAAAGGTATGGATCGTTGAGCTCACTCACCATATTGGTTTCTTAAAGCTCACAGATTTTAGATGTTTTTTTTATTGTGCAACAAAATCCATTCCAATTCGGTAAACAATAACTTTTCACTTGAAATGAATAGTGCACCAAGGTGGCAAGTTTCGGTCTAAAATTCATTGGGGTGGGGTTGAGTACAGTGTTCTTACCTTTGCGTTTTAGTTGTTTGAGCTTGAGACTCTTCTTCTTCATGGGGTGGGGTTGAGTAAAGTATTTAGGTTATGCATTTTGATTTGTTTGTTTATAAAATCAAGAAACTAGCCTTTTGTGGCAGCAAAATCTTGAATTTATCTGTAACATCTAAAAAGGTCTATCTTTGTCATGAGTGCTCCAACTTTTTCATTGCTTGAGACGGTTTGGTCATGTGAAACTGCAGATTCAGAATGCTTATCTTAATGCTTTATTTTTTCCACATAGGTTGAGAAAAATGAAGAAGATACAGTTTCAGTTACAGGTGCCACAAAGCACCTTGAAGAGCATGTTTTAAGAGAAGGGAAAATTCTTAAAGATCTGAAACCTTATCAGTTAGTTCATTATCCTTCTCTCTTCCGCACGGC